>BLKR01000563.1:0-470910 GCA_011170035.1 Teleogryllus occipitalis
AATTGGACGTCTACTGAATGGTAGGAAAGAGAGGGAGCTATGTCGGAAACGATGTTGAATCCCAAACAAAAATAGAAGAATCAAGGAAAATAAATTGAGACGAGTCAGTAGTGCAAGAAATAGTTCAAAAAATAAAGACAACAGCAGAAGAGAAAAAATATTTTCAGTAGAATTTAAAAAAAATTAAATGAAGACGTATGTACTCGTATACGTAGAATCAAATATTATATAGGTAAATAGAATAATAATGCGCTGTAAGTGTGCTTATCATTCACATGGTTTTGAGAGTGACTGCTCAATTTTTATTAAGTACGAGTGGACTCGGCAATGCTCGCTATTGTAATGTATTACACTTCACACGCTACTGATCACGAGATTTTAATCAGTTTTACGCTGCGCTCTGCAAAAATTTTAATAGATGAAGGAATCTCGCGAGTGTGGTTTTCTTCTAAGCCCTTGTTTGGATATGGTATGGTATGATTGTTGGTGTGATTGACACGATATGGTTGTCAAGTATCCTATTGTTAAAACTTTCTCTTTCAAATTTGGGCAAGCCTTCGTTATGACACTATCTTGGAGAAATTTGATTTACTTGTCCGACAGACGTTCAAGTAATAATTGCGGCCGATATTTGACAAACGCAGGGGCAGAATAAGGAGCGAAGACGCGCTTAATACTTGAGGGTGCGGTGGGTTGCATAGAGTTTCTGTTCAGGGGCGCTTGATCAATGATCAACAACGACCCCATTTTGCGTCTATGTGCGACAAACACACACATTCCCATTTTACTATGATTATAATCTTCGCACACGTGGAAGCAATAAGTTGACAAAGTTTTATCGCAATCGGATGATCGGTAGCATGGCAGTGGCATAGGCTTAAAATGCCAACAAACTATGATTTTTATGTTTTAGAGAAGACGGAGGTTCTTGGTACGGAACCCAAGTTACGGTAACATTCCAAGCTAAAAGAAAAAGGTCGCAAAATTCGGGTTGCCTGTTGTCAACCTTCTTATAACAGCTATTCAATGACTAATGATACTGAATTGATTTTAAAAATTAGTGTGGTACCACAACCCGATATCACTTAAGAAATCACAAGTATGAAAAAGCTGTATTATATTAAAAATCCATCAATATCATAAGATAAAAAGCGCAGAACATTTTTTATCATATAATGTGAACTTCACGGTTTCACTACGATTTTAGTCATTTCTGTCTAAGGTATTATTTTTCTACGTAAGTTAGGCGTGGCTTTCAAGAATAAATATTATTCCTCAATTTCCAAAAATAAATATTTTCTTTCTCTTTTGGCATTTAAAGTAAATACAAAAAATATATATTCAATTATTTAAAATATTAAAAAAATGGACAATACAAATATTTTCATCAATGGAGCCAGGAAGATTAGTCATTTAAGTTTCCTAAAATAGGCTTGTAATAGGCATTATTTTTTACTAAAATATACATGCAAAGAGGCATTTATTTAGACTAAAGTAGGAGTCAAAAAGGAATTTAAACAATAAAGAATCACTATTTTAAAGGTATGCTTGTAAAATATGAATAATTCAAATGATTCACGTTTCTAATCTAAGTCTAAAATTTATATCAGTAGTTACGAGGAAGGAAACGATCGTTTCTTTGTAATCTTGATCCCACATTATCATTCGGTATGATGACTGATAATGTGTTATACTCCCGACACTGTCTCTACGAAATCCTATTGTGGACTCCCTTTTGAATTTTTGAAATGGCTAACGAAAACGGAATTAAAATGTTCATTCTTTATAAATGCATAATCTCTAGCACCGAGAAGCCGAGAAGGATACATCATATACATAGAGCTCTGTCATCTAAGGGGATCGGAGATCATGCTCAAATGTAGTAAGGGATTCCTCGTGAGTAAACAAACCCAAACGACATCATTTAAAAAATAAAAAATCTTGACTGGGATCATCTTCTCTCATTTCAAAAAACAAAATCTTGCCTAAGTGTTGTGTAGGCTTGTCAGGTTTGATTTCCAGCTTGATCGAGATCAGTGTCAGGAGAAAATAATGACAAAGTGAAGAAAAAGACAAAAATAAGGTAAAATAACAAAAATAGACATAACGTAAACTAGGCCAAAAAGGGATATAAAAATATACTATTAAAACAACTCCTGAAGTACAATTAAGTGATTCCTACTATTAAAAGACATAAAATCGTAAAAATTAAAAAGGCCTTTTTTTCCAAACTTCCGGGCTCTATTGATCACAATCATTGGTTCAATTGTTCCAACGCTAATTATTGTATAAATTTCACAAAAAAGAGTTCGACAGTTAATATTAGAAAGTTGAAAACTCATCTGAATAAGATTCTTTCAAATAAAATAACGAAAAACTGATTAAAAAATGCTGTCACATTTACACCTCAACTCATTTACTCGGAAAGTAAAAGATACTGGTATCATTTATTTACAGATTTTTGACGCTCTAATGTAGAGATTGTTCAACCTTGCAACTACACACTGTAGTCTAGTGTACCTCAACATTTCAAATTCACCCAGCGTGAACATTTTTGAAGACGGCCGCATAGCTCTTCGTGTAAATTTGTTTGTTTGGTTGCCTCATCGAGTACAATTTCAGTTGGTGGCAATACTTAACCTAGGGTAGAAGATATTTTGTCAATGGTACAAGGGTTTTCTGCACCCCAAAATGTAGTTCTAATCGTTATTTAAATGCATTATTATTATTATTATTATTAATATTATTATTATTATTATTATTATTATTATTATTATTAATAGAGATAACCTTTGATTATCTCTATGTTAATAGAAAGCGTGCAATTAAAACATCCCACCTACCAATCAGAATTCAGAAACGGAGACAAATCATGTAATAAAGAAAATATAACAAAAGTATTTGCAGTCGGCCATGAAACACGAACAAAAATCTTCATCACATATTACGTACCTACGGCAACTTCATATACACAACGGATGAATAAAACTAAATTGAGGAAGTAAACGTTAAGAAAACGTTAAACGAATGTAAAAAACGTAAACGTCAGTTGTGTTTACCGGTTCTGAAAAGAACGCTATAGCAAAATTGTCTCAGAGGTGACTAGTAAGGTTGCCTTGCCTTGGTCAGCTCTTAATATTTTATCCGCAATATGTTGAGTACCTACCATTTGCACATATTTCGTGAAAACAAAAACAAGGCCCAATAAAATAAATATTTTTCAGAAGGAATACTACTTCTTGAAATGCATACCTCGGGTGAAAAAGATGCGCTTAAATTTCTTAAAATTTGAATTATTCCTAAAACAATATTGAACCTAACATGTGTATAAAGGGGTATAGTTGCACTCACGGTACATAAGATAACTCGCTCCTATAGACGCTCGTTTTCTTGAATATAGCGTTCATGCAGATATACACATCTTTACACACTCGTTTCATTAATTACTATATTATTATTATTATTATTATTATTATTATTATTATTATTAATATCATATTTTACTAAAGAATTGGCTTCTTTCCTGATTCAGGCTTTATCGAAGAACAGGCATGGAGTACTGACCATACGAAGAAATCTGAGATTAGCCAATCAGTAAATTCTATGTTTTACTCCTCCTCCAAGATGGACACAGTCAATAGACAAGAAATCAAAGAGTTCACGGTGGAAGTTCATTGAGAGAAAGTCACAGAACACATATGAGTCGTGTGAAAAACAAATTTTCTGCGAATATAGTACTATATTGTATGTTAAATGTGTTGAGTAGATTTCACACTAATAATGTTTTTAAAAAACATTCTTGTAATGTTCATTCAATTACCTAATGTGAATTAATATATTTTACGTATCATTTGCATTGTTGTGTGAATTGTTTTGAGCATATATTTGTAATCATTCTGTTACGCATTGAATAAAGAGTTTACCTTAAAAATGTGTAATAATTTTGACTTTTCAAATCGCATATTTGAAATTGTGTGATCTCGTGCATTATTCAGTGAAAATAAATACAATAGTAGCCTACTTTTCTGAGTGATAAATATTTTCCTAGATATTTTGTAATATATTAAAAAACATTTGGTACGTGACACCCCAGTTTGTAGATTCTGAAACAAAAAAGGAGTGTTTAGTTACAGCAAAGCCAGATTGAAAGTATAATTAGTATAGTAAGAAAATATAAATTATAAAGATAGAAAGTATAATAATTTAATATCAGTGAGACTACAAATTGCAGGTGTTCGTTTTTGAAAAGTGACAGTTCCTGGCGTTATTTTTAAAACAGTTCTAGAAAAGAGAGCATCACATGTCGCAGCACAACTTCCAGTATTTGCTTGAATTCAAATGATTGATGGACGTGAAATCCGTGCATCTGGCACGCTCTGGAATTGTAGAATTTTTAGCTCTCACTTCACAGTCAGGGTAGTTTTTACCCAACAGTTTACAATATCTGTATTATTTCCTTTCCCTTCTGATTTTCATTCACAAAACGATAGGTGGTTACAGAAGCGTATTATAAAGCAGATCATAAAAATACCGGACACACAAACAACAAACTAATTACGTTCACAAATAGCAGTTATCATTATAATTAAAATACATTAAACATATTTCTTAACAATACAAACATTACAACATGTGACTGAGATGTCCTTGAAAACTGACAAAAAATAAGACAATTTCATTACTCAAGTATTGTTTCGGCTGAGCCTTCTCGACGCTTTATGACAGCTTGAGGTTGAATTTTTTCCGAAGTATTTTTTTTCGACGTTAGTATACCTCTCACCAAATTACATAAATATAACAAATTTAATCATATGACTAAATATGAGGAATTTGCCTCATATTCAGTTCTGAATAGTCGCTTCAAAACATAAAAAATTAAATTGATGATAAGATATATAACTTAAGAAAAGAATGAGCGAAATATATTCAATAAATTTAATCCCATAACATGCAAAAATCAAGAAGATATACGTATTCATCATATCAGTTTTGAAATGTTTCGTAATTTCTATGTTTTTGTTCACTTCATACAGAATCATGACCCATTAAGCTTCGGGTCGCAATCTTTTGGAGGACCGCAAAGCTGTTGTGAGGGAGTTGGGAAAATTTGGTGATGAAATGTATGATACAGCTTTAAGACATGAAAGAAACCACGAAATACATGTGAAATATTCGGTCTATTCGAATCATTCTGACTACTTAATATTCAACGCAATATTATTTTAAATGTTTCACGCATCTCAATGACCTGTCTCATTTAATGATACTCGCACATCTGTTCCAAATTCTACACTTCATTTTCATTTTCATTATTTACATAAAATATGTTCAAAATAAAAAAGCACAATATATTATTCTTTATTCGATTCAATAATGGTTAATCATAGACATGATTAATGTAAAAGAACGAAATTTTTACTATTATAAAGAAGCAATATTTTTTCAACTAATCTGAGAATTTCTCTTCTTTTAGATGTGAAAATAATTATAATAATTTGTCATGTAATTTCTATGAGCTATTTGTGACTCATCGAATTTTGCTTACATAAATCTAAAATTGCTTTAACAACAATTCCGAAATAAAAAAAGTGTCCATTCAATTCTTCTACCGTTGAATTCTGAATCGAGATAAACTCGCCTTAGCAATCTCGTCCAGTTGCAATATCGACACTGCAATAATCCATCTAGGTTAAAGAGGATATTCTGACATCGAAATATAAGAGCGAGTCAAGGTTTCCAATCGATTGACCTCTTAGCTTCCCTTCAGAATACTGAAAGTTTTCTCGGGGCCTAAGATAAAATCTTCCAACGCCACGCGAGAAAACGCATTCCTGTTTTAAAAGTCTTGCACACCATTATAATCAAATGGGTGTCTTTGCTTAGGGAAACTCCGCTCACTCGGTGACTTTAAGTGTCCTAAATTTGTCAACGTAACGACGTGGAATACGGAACCATTAAATGGGTCGAATTATTGATTTGTTTTTTCGTCTACATAAGTACTTCAAACTTTACTCCTTATGCAAAGCATTGTACACATCACCGGTAAATTACCAGCAAAACACTATAGGGCATTTAAAGAAACTCGCCTTGTCAGAGGACTCTTCAATTCAGTTCAATGGTACCGTTTACCACAAGAACCAGGGGAAAATAGATACGTTTTCAAATATCAAAATACGAGTATCAAAACTAATGTGAGTCAGGGAAGAATTGCAATGTTAAATAATAAATAAATAGACCAAAGTCACAGATCTATTAGCATAAATGTTAAGCAAAAAATATCCTTTTCAACAAAGTTTAACCAAGATTTCAGTAAAGAGCAAACTGCATTAAAATTTCTCCTCTGGCTCTAGGTAAATTAGAATAAAAGACGATCCCATCCGGGCGCAGAAAATACGAATCCAAAACAAATAGGAGTATATATTTCATCACGTATTTGCTGGCGTGAATTCCTGATTCCTTGTATTTCCTCAGATATCACGTTGATACAGATCACTTACCAAATGAAAAAAAATATCATGCCTATACACATCGTTGAAAATTAATACTATTTCAAAGCACTTTTCAGAAAAAAAAAATCAATGAGATTCATTCGAAAGGATTTTTAAGCACATTGATCTTAAGGATCTTTCCTTTCACTCCATTTCAATATATTAGATCTTTCTTCCATTTACCTACTTCTGTTTGTTCGTACTTCATGCAGGTTAATCCTTTAATAAAATGAAACAAAAGTTTCACCAAAAGCAGAGGTAAAGTAGTTTGTATGAAGGTCGGCGCATTAAAGAAGACAAGTTAAGACAGTGTACGTCACAAGGAAATTCGTGACGCAACCAAACTTCACGGCAGAATGAAGTGGCTCTCCCTTGTCGCGCCAGAGGCGGCGGCGGCGGCGAGCGCGTATGCGAACATGGCCGGCGGGGGCGGGGGCGGGGGTGGGGGCGGCGGAGGTGGTGAGCGTGCGCGCACGCGCTCGCGCGTTTCCGCCGCTCCTCCCGCGTCAAATAAACCCGCCTTCACACGAGCCATTTATTGGGTACATCATCAACTTCCCGGGTTAATTACCAAATTTCATTAGTGGCAGTTCCTGGCGCCAAAATTAATGAATATCACTGGCGGCTGGGCGACCCCGCCGCTGCCGCTGCCGCCGCCAGTTCGCGCCGGCCCCGCCCCCGCCCCCACCCCCGAAGACGCGCGCTTCGTTGCGCGCCGCCGCCCCCACCCCACCCCCCGCCCCCACCCCCACCGCCTCCGCCTCCGCCGCAGCGGATCGCTGTGCTCGTCGGCCCCGGAACACTGGCCCCGAAATCAATCACAGCGAGCGGAGATTATGCAGAAGCGGGGCACTCCAACCGCCACCGGCTCCGCGGCTCCTCAACCCACTTCCCGGCCGCGTGCGAGGGCGAGGAGGGTGGAGATGGAAGCGACTCGAAAGTAATAATCCGTACGAAATAAGAAGCTGAGACTCGCGCGGAGACGGAAGAGGTATGATGCAAAGGCCGGTGATTAGAGTGAGGGAGATGGGAGAGCGTTCGTCTGTGAAGGGAATTGTTATCTGTAGATCTCTGTGAAAGCGGCCAGAGGGAAATGTAGGGTCGTTCAAACATTCACAGAGAACAAAAGGCGGATTCGGAGAACAATAACAACCAGGTATCTGGGCTAAATCATAAAGACGGCGGGAACATTATCAACAAGAATGAAGGAAATTTAAGTCGGGGAGGAAAGGGTCATGAGGACAGTAGACTGACAGAGAAATGAGGACAGTAGGGAGAAGCACCAGGCGATGAAAGCTGTGTGAAAAGATGGAGGATGTCCGGATAGAGAGAAGGTAGCGACAACTATGAAAAGAGGTACAAGAGCGAAGAAATTAGCAAGGGTGAGGTCGGCTAGAATATTCTCGAGAAAGACGAAACAAAGGGAGTGGCAAGTGCCGAAGAAAGACGCAAAGACTGAGATGATCGATAATAATGAGAGAGACGAGAGTTAGGGGAATGACGAGCGCGTAGAAGACGGCGAAAGCGAAGAGAGCCACGAAAACGTGCGGAAAGGCTAAGTTAGCAAAAGGGAACCGCGAATGGGAAGAGATCAAAGCGCCGTGTGGACAAAGAGAGGGGTGATAGCAAAGAGGACAATGAGAGCTGAGAGAACTTAGGGCGAGGCGAGGCCGAAGGGAGTAGCGTAAGCTAAGAGAATCTTGAAAGCGAAAACGGAGAGATCGACGGGATGGAATTGAGGAGTAACAATAAAGATAGTGGCAGGAGCTAGGAGGTACGGAAGTAGCAAGAGCGAATACGAGAGAACGACGCATGTAAAGAGAGAGAGAGAGACAAAAGAGAGAAAAAGAGAAAGAGAAAAACAGAGTGAGAGAGAGAAAGAAAGAGAAAGGGAGAGAAACAGAAAGAAAGAGAAAGTAAGAGAGAAAGAGAAAGAAAGAGAGAGTAAGAGAGAAAGAGAGAGAAAGAAAGAGCGAGAGAAAGAGAGAGCGATAGAAAGAGGGAGTGAAAGAAAGAGAAAGAGAGAGGGAGAAAGAAAGAGAAACAAAGAGAAAGAGAAAGAAAGAGAAAGAGAAAGAAAGAGAAAGAGAAAGAAAGAGAAAGAGAAAGAAAGAGAAAGAGAGAGAGAAAGAGAGAGAGAGAGAAAGAGAGAGAGAGAGAAAGAGAGAGAACAAAGTAACAAAGTGTAGTAATAACCAATGAGAAGCGAGCAGCGATAAAGGCACGTGAATATTAAGAACCGCATGGATGACAGGAAGTCAGAACTTCGATGGAAGTGATGGCAATCTAAGTAGAAGGTTGGCTGAGGTAACAGCGGCGGGTGCAGAAGCAACGTCGAAGACGTGGCGACGGCAATGGTGAAAGGAGATGCTTTGAAAGCGGCCCAGCTCCTCCGGCTCCCACCCTTTCGAGGCAAAAATAAATGATATCGGCAATCATTAGCCGTGAAAAGGAAAGCACGGAATGCTGCAGGGCGGACACTGTTTCAGCGATGTAAGAAAAGAACCAACAGCTCGATCGAAGAGTCACGCGACGTCGTTCGGACACGCTGCATGTTTACACATGTCAAGAGAGGGCGGTTGCGATAACAGGCAACGTTGGCTTTGCAAGCGGAACTGCGGAAAGTGTTGAAAACTGCAATTACAAAGCAGTTCATGAATATTTAGGTACTAATGCAGCTATTTGCCGGGATGCAATGTTCCGGTTTGTGAGCTGTTCAATCAGAATTCCACTCTAAAACAAATTAGATTAGCAATAATCATTTTTTACACAATATTTGAAAATAATAAACATTAACATTTCTTCTGGCTGTGATATTTCCATTTACCCATTCGGGCGACCTGCCTAAAATATAAACTTTATCAGTATTGACTACAATTTTTTCAATATTTGTCTAATTAAAAAACAATATTATTTTCCTCAAAGAGTTTATTGATTGATTTTTTTGTGTTTCCGGGCGCGTCAACTACTGTGGTCATTAGTCCCGTTAGTGTAGTGTATGTTTTTTCTCGGGAGATGGCAGTGATATTTCCCTGCTGGATGGCGAGATCCGGCGCCGACCTACCGTCGGCTAGTGGGATTTCCCCCTAACCAGGACTCTCCCACTAGTGGGGCACCGCTCCAGCCGGGACACGCTCTAAGCTCCCGACCGGTCTCCCGGAATATGGGTAGTGTAGTGCATGTTAGTGTAAGTGTGTGTGTAAGGGGAGAGGAGAGAACAAGGAAGAGGAAGGACAGATCGCGCGCGGTCCGTGGCCCGTTTGGTAAGGTACTGCTCCGGCATTCGCCTGGTGTTGATCGGAGAAACCACGGAAAACTACCGATCAGAGCAGCCGGCCGCTAGAATTCTCCGCCAGACAGTGACTGAATTCGACTTAGCTGAAAAGCTAGTATCGAAAATCCTGCTGTCAGGACTCAAACCTAGGACCTCCCGGTCAGAGGTGCTGCAGTGACATCAGTTGATGCACTGAGCTACCGCTCCCGGTAAGAGTTTATTACAATTCTTATTTGAAAATATCTACATTAACGACGTAAGATTAGTTAACTCATAAATGACAGCATTGCTAAGCAACGCTTGCTGAATCTTAAGTAGCAACTGTTCATTAAGCCGTTTGCATTACAGAAAGGGGGTGATTCAACTCATACGTTCCAACTAGAGGCATGCAGCAACAAAACCTCTTAACAAAACCACACAACCACAAATAGTAGCCTTGACACTGCTCAAATAAAATACTCTCCTGTAACACTGCAATAAATGAAATATTTTAACAGAAAATATTCTTTACTAGTACTGCAATAACACAGAATAGTATTTACAAACGCAAAAGTTGCATAGCGTAGTATAGTAGCGTAGTACAGTACCAAAAGTGCGTAGTATAGCATTTATGCACTGCGAAATTCTTTTACATAATATCAAGAACATCGCAAAGGTTTTCTCAAAACACTACATGGGAATAGTAAATATTTAATGGGGGCAAACAGTTCTTAAGAACCTTCATTTGAGGACCTTTCAGAACCTTGAACATTTGAGCGTCAGCAGTGTCCGAAGCAGTGAAGCACTCAGTATAAGAATTTTGCCGGTATTCGCAGTATCAGAACAGGCGGAATAACAATCAAGTGTTTGCATTTTTTCATGAAAATGGAATCCGTTTCATTGCTCTTAGATTTTTTTTTCGAATTTCTTACTACGTAACGGAACCATTTACACCTCTCATATGTCTATAAGCTGCTTAGTTTCTTTCAATTTCTGCGTATCTGCGAAATTAGTAATATAGATTGTAATCTGTACAATGAGCTACAACCCGCCAGCCACAGCAACCTAGTCGAGAATCGCGCAGTATCGTGGATGATACATCCTTCATTTGCATTTTCAATGAAAATTTATACTCTATCATTTCGTAATTTTCCCGAGATCCTGGGCATCTAATGAATCAATTGACCCCTCTCATACGACCATAGGCGAGATAGTTTTCTGTAAATTTCTGAACGCAAACGAAATTAGTTCAATGGATACTACACTGAACAAAGTGACGAATGAAGAAACGAAAATAAGTAATAGGTTGCATATAATAAATCATATTTTTTACTTTGTCGCCTACTACTTACGTATGGAAAAGTTTTGCAATAATAATAAAACCACACTCTTTCGGCAGTAAAAGTCGTATTGTAAGTTTCTGATACAAAAAGTGTGGATAATTCTTTTTTACTGAAGTAATAAATGATATCCTCAAACGTGTGGTATAGTTGCATTGCAAGTTCTGTGGCCCCTTGTTTACGTAAAAATAATTTATTACAAAAAAACCTTTGTGTGTCCGTCCGTCTATAAAGAACGCTAACGTTAAGCCGGTAGCGTCTATAAAGAACGCTACTGGCTAGGTCATAGGGACGATTTTTAGCAAAAATTGGTTTTCCCTAATTGATCTGTCTGATGTTGCAGCCCTGAGAATTTGAAAATGATATTTAAATATTTTGTGGTCAAGGGTATTTTTACAATTAAAGAGCATTTTCAAAATGTTCTCGAAAATGGGACTTTTTCAGAGCAAAGTACACTTATAACAACGGCGCAGGAACAATTTTCGATGCATCCTCTGAATTTTTTAAATTTACGAAAGTTTTTTTTTTGCGGCATATTGTACAACTTTAATGTTGAAAATAGAGATTTAGTCTAAATATTTTTCCCTATAAATTCTATATTTAAGTTGTCTTTTTTTAAATATGAATAGTTTTCGTCTAATTTTAAGTGAAATAGTGAAAACTTTTAAAAATTGCGTAAATAAGTTATCAAATCTGCAAATTTTTTCTTATTTTTTTACTCTTATATCGATCGATTTTCATTGTAACCTCTGAATTCAAAAATTGCAATTGTTTCAAATTGAAGATAATTTTTAATCCGTGTATAAACCATGTTCCTTTGTGGATTCTGGCTACACCACGTGTTAGAGGATTTTTTCTAAATTTAGCAACTGGATTTATCCACCTTTTCGTTACCATAGCCCTGTAAAGAGAGCTTCTCTAACGAAAATTGCCCGGTTTTTTGCACATCATTACGTAACTTTCTCTTCTTCAAAGTTCCTTCATAAGGGCGAGTTAGTAAAAATTGAACGTATTTCTTAAACGACCTCGAACTATTCTAAACATCCTACAAACATTTGAGATATTGACAGTTGAGATACAAACATATTTTATATTGAAAGAATCCATTTTGTAGAAGTTTCTCGATATCATCGGTTAATGTACCTGACAAACATAAAGAACGCTTACGAAATATTTTGCAATGTTTCCGAAACGTATGACTAAATGATCAGTATCCCTCACTTAACTTCTCTACTCGAAATTTGTAATAACCTTTCCACGCACACTCTGATACAGATAGAAGTCCAAACCTCAACAAAGAATTAGCAAACAATGACGCTGTAAGCTCAGAGAATGGTTTATCCGAAGAATTTGCGTGAGAGATATGTACAATCGTACAGTACATGCAGAAATGGATTGCAACAATTCGATTCATAGGGCTTGGTTTTGCCAAGCCCTACGCCGTCGTGGCTGACCAAACCCCATGAACCAGCCTTGATTATATTTATGGTCGTGAAGTTTCTCTAAAAGAACAAGTCGTTTTAAGCATATACTTACAAAGAACATTTGCATATTTTTTAGTTTTTTTTTATTAATCTATTCGACATATTCCTGAGTGTATTCATTTCTTTCACATAATAACATCACATGTACTGTTGCCTTTCGGAATATATTATATTGTACTTCATTCGATTAATTTTATTGTTTTCTAATGCTCTGCATCTTTATTAATGATTTCCAACCAGTGTTTTGCCTAACAGTTGACATGTGAATTGCTCTATAATTTTCACAAATTTGAGAAGTTACCTCAAACTTTTTTACACTTCTTTGAATATTTAATGCTATTACATTTTTTGCACTAAAAATCTCAAGAAAATATTCTTACAATAGCCTTAAACCGATATTTTATTTCCATGTCATTGGTGATGAGTATATAACAATTTAAGGTACTAAACAGATGTGTTTTAAAATAACTTATATTTAATCAAATTTTGCAAAATTTCGCAAAGTGATACTCTGGCTGAGAAGCGAAGCACATCCGCAGGGAAGTTGGTGAGAATAATTTTCTACTGATCGTTCAATTTCGAATCCTCGAACTGCCACGAAAAGCATTTCATATTGACTCAAATACTAATAATGAAAGAAATCCAAAACGGATTTGTTGCTCATGTTTCTCTCTATCTAACGATTTCAGTGCTTTTTCTTCTCACTTTTTTATAGAAAACATTTTCTTTCTCATCACACATAAACCGAATATTCTTGTATCTTTTTGAGTTTTGTATTCCACTTACTTTCAACGATTGTGTGTGTGTGTGTGTGTGTGTGTGTGTGTGTTTTCACTGAACGCAGTCTTTTTCCCGGGAGATGTTTCTATTTTTCACTGATATATTCTGGAAAAGATGTTCTTTGAGTTGTTTGCTTTGGTTTCTCTGATTCTATAAGCGATAAAATTTTATTATGAAAATTTTACTTATCCCTCATGTTGTGTTTTATGACGAATTCCACGTATAACTATAAAACTATAATGTAAACAAAAATCAATTAGTAATACATTTCAATTCTTTCCTTACTACTGCCGCCTTGCATACAACGTTTCTTTCTTCAGTTCGTGTTCAATTTCCTCTCGTAATCAAATGGTTCCGCGACTTCAAAAAAAGTTAAGGACCACTGTCTTGAATGACCAATTGACTAGAGTGCAGCAGTAAGACGTGTCACCGACTGCAAGCAGCGCATGAAACGCCAACTCCTCGGAAGGAAGTCACTTCACTCAACAACCGGCGGAGCTGTCTTCCCCGAAGTATTTTTAAGAGCTCGTTCTCCGATGTTTAGCACCGGGTCAACTTTTATAGTTAGGCAGCGTCGCGTGACGCTTGTTAATTAACACGTAGGAGCCTCACTAGCGACAACAAGGCGACGCCCAACAAGAGAGATGGCCAAGATACAAGAGGCGATGATCCGTACTGTGTCATTCTGCAAAACCTGATGGTCAAAAAATTGTAATAGAAGTACAGTTTTTTTCTTGAGATGAACTCAGTGCTACCGGAACATCGTTAATGCGCACGGATCTGGAGGCTGCGGGTTTGAAGGCATATGGGTTTACCATCTGCGTAAGGTGTGTGATTGTGAGGTTGTCTCGTATGTTTGAATCCCCCTCCTAAGCCAACATCTCATTTGCTAGCAGCTCTATTTCATCTTCATACATCTCTCAGGAACGCTCCTACAAACATCCACTGGCAGAAAACGGGAAACCATCACTATAACCACTTAACCAGAAACAAAAGGGCAAAACGATGTTAGGCTTCAACCCCACCTATGCACAGTAGTGAGTGTCACTTGGCTTTACAGAAATGTTTAAAATATGGTAATCTAAAATCATATTGATCGTCTAAAAATATATTCGGCAGTGAAAGTGATCGTTCACTTCTCACACCATTGTAAAATGATTAATAAAGTATGATTGTGAATAGAATTACACTTGTAAGTTACCCATTGGACTCTTGGGAGTTTGAGTGCCAACTACTAGACAATCCCATGGTAAAAGCATATAAGTTTTACATGAGACTAGTTCTCAAGAGATCCCTTCCACGTAGTCAGTTGATGCTCCAAGACCCTTGCGACGCTTTAGGATTACACTGCATGTCTGTTCCGGAAGGATCTGATGATCTTCCAGTTAGCCATTAATTAATACCGTTACACAAATTTAGCTTGTTCCGGAACATCTGGTGACAGGAAGCACAGCTGTTGTCATGCAGGCCTCCGGGGATAGACTAAAGCATTACTATGAGAACGACACAATCAATATTTGGTCAGTGTTGTCGTTTAGGTTTGGAGGTCATTTGGATGGTGTAAACTTACGACATAGATCAGACTGCTTCACTTCCCTTCCGTAGCAAGACGTGAGAAATATTATGTTTTTAAAATATGCAATGACCTTAAATGAGTTTGAATGCAGACGAACTCGGAGAATGTTAAAGCAATCGAAGAAATGTTATTTATTTTATAATCGTAGAAATCCTAAAACATGTTCGCACTTTTGGTTTCAAGGTGTGTAAGAAAATGCTTAGTGTACGAAACAATAAAAATGTTACACAAATAACATTGAAAAATATTCTGAAAATCTGCTCAGTTGCGCTCACTTCTCGCCCTCACTTCCTCGCCCTCACTTCCTCGCCCTCACTTCCTCGCCCTCACTTCCTCGCCCTCACTTCCTCGCCCTCACTTCCTCGCCCTCCCTCTCGCACACGTTTTCCTCATTACTGGCATAATTCCACAAAAGAATTCCCAAAACAACAAAAAGAAGAGCACGTATCAATTTGGCTTGTATCACTAGAAGCTCCAGGGCAACAATTTATCTCCACCCGCCACCGTGCGTCGAGAACGTGGGTGGGCGCGAGCGTTTTTGCGACCCCTTCCCTCCCCCTCCCCCGTCCACAACGTCGCCGTCGAGGGGCCGCGCTCGATCCCCGCCGTAAACACTCGTGCGCGCGCGCTCGAGGAGGGCCGGCGCCGCGCCGCTGGCTCAGCACTTCCCCGCGGACGGCGCCCCACGCGCGCCGTCCACGCGCAGCGGAACGAGGCGCCGCGCCGCGCTGGGAGGAGCGCCGGCGCTAGGCATGGGTAGACTGGGCGATCGCCCGGGGCCTCGCAAGCCAAGGGGCCCGATGGAGGGACCCATGGAAAGAAATTAGAAACAAATTGAAATTAGAATTCGAGAAATCGTTTTTGTAATTTTATAAGTCACGGCACAGTAGCTTGGTGTTGCATAAAATTTTCGTTTAATTTTTTTTACATTACATAGTTAATTATAGTCATTACCATATAAGGACTCTATGAAATGAATGAACTGGCACTAACATTTAAGTAGATTCTACTGAAATCATATTTCTTATTTCGTGTATTCCACAAGAGTTTTTTTAAACATTAAATAAACACAATATTTTTTTAGTGTTTTAATCTCACCGTGGAAATTCTATTATTTGATCACTAAATACTTTACACTGAAAACTATTATTTAAAATATTATTTCAAAAACGTTTTCTCACTTTAAACGTAATGTTTATTATATGTTGAAATAAAATAACTCGTACAGTTTCTTGATGCAATTTTCACATATTCATTTTTTCGGGGGGTCTACGTTTCACCGTTGCCCTTGGCCGAAAATCGTCAAACTGCGGCTCTGAATGTAGTAATACATTAAGCAACACCAGAAATAAATAGCCTCCAGCTCATTCGAAACTTTAATATCTCGATTTCGTTGATTAATTGATTAATGATTCCGGACGCGTTAACTAGTAAAGTCATTAGTTCCGTAAGTGTAGAGCATGTTTTTTATCAAGGGAGGTAGCTGTGATCTTCCTACGCTGGATGGTGAGATTCGGTGCCGACCTACACAATGGCTACAGGAGGTCTTCACCAACCAGGCACCTCATTAGCGGGGCACCGTCCCGACCGGGACACGCTCCCAACTGGTCTCCCATCATGTGTGGGAGAGTAGTGCTTATAAATGTCAGTGTGTGTATGTAAGACAGCGTTGTCCAACTGGCATGTGGCCCGCAGTGCCATTTATTATCCATATCTGGGCATATCCATATCGGGCAAGAACATCGTGCGCCTAGCGGACGCGGTCTGCCGGGATCCAAGTCGCTCTTAATGTAACTGGTGGTGCTACAGAATGGCACAGACTTTCTCATATTAGTTTTCTATTCTCTTTGGTTCAGACTAGCTTTTCAGATTTACCACGCACTCTTGCGAGCTGGCATCTATCGCCGCCCAAAGAAAATTTTTTGACATTTTCTTAATTTTTCGGTTTCCCAACAGTAGAACTGAAATTTCAGTTCTAATTCTTCAGTAATATTTTTATTACTTTAAGATAATTAAGGAAGAGAAAAACCTCGTCCCAAACGGCAATTTTCATTGAAATATTTGGAGCCGTTTCTAAGAAAATGACTTTTAAACGTTATTGTAAATGCAAAATTTGTAGCTCGTTTTTACAGAAATTGTTTGAGTTTTTGAAAAACGTCATTTAAAATCATTTGAACCACTTCTACACCCAAATGCAATAATGTTTACAAACCCCTGGAAATGAGCAAGTTAACTGCGTGAGAGATATTTTAAAAAAATTACATTAGTATAATTTTTCAAAAAAACAAAGAATACATCAAGATTAAATTTATGTCTTCTTAAACAGTGTAATTAGCACTATCCGTACGAAAAGTTTGAAGAAAACATTGGCGGCCAGTTTTGAGACAATGGCGTTTGAAGGTTTCTGACGTTGCAAACATCTGAGCTTGTTTTCACAGAAAAGTTTTGAGTTTTCGAGAAACGTTATAAGACATCAATAAAAGACCATGTATTCGTAAATACAATAGTGTAAAGAACTCACCGCTAATGTAAATATTAACGACGTGAGAGGCTTGTCAAAAAAATTACATTTTTGTAATTTTTGAACAAACGAAAGAATATAGCAGAATTCCGTTTATGTCACAATATAGCGTGCATTTAGCACTATCAATACTAAAAGTTTAAAGAAAAAATTAGGAGCTGTTTTTGAAGAAAGCTTGTTTTTATTATTTTTTAAAATTGCAAATATTTCACGCAATATTGCGCCAAAACTACTAACAATTTCAAAAAAACGTACTTGACTTTATTGAAAGAACTAAGTACTGAGCACATCTTTTATTTGAAAGAAAAATCTCTATCTCCAGTTTTGCAGTTGAGGGAAGTCGCCGAAAAATTCAAACTTTTGCAATTTTTGAAAATTCAGAAATAACAATGAAAATCAGACATATGGCATCTTTATATGGGTATTTTACTCCATACTTTCAAGAAATTTAACGAAAACTTTGGAGCCATTTTTGAGAAAACTTTGAAAATATCCCAGGGTCTTCATGTAAAGTACCTCCAAAAATTAATGAACATTTTTCAAAATCTTAGAGCTTTTATTCAGGCCAGATCGACAGAGATTTATTCAGTATGGAAAAAATCGTAGGGATAGTTTAGGCGCTAGTGTTGTTGACATATACCAGCCAGACGGACAGAGGGACGTTAAAAAAAACTTTTTCGATATCAGGGGACCTCAAAACGTGTATTTCTGTAGTATTATTTTCATCGGTGTCTATGACAAGTGCCTATTCATATCATGTAATAATTTGCCTTATTTACAATCGACTGTCACAATTTATCACCAAAGAGAAAGACGTGCATGAGACGTCGGTAGGGAAATGAGAAAAATGGGAATCTTGCAAAATAGAAGAAAGACAAAGACTTTCTAAATATTTTTGAGAAAAAGTAAAATATATATTTGTTTAGAACATTCCAAATTATTTAAGGAAATTGTATTTAATATTATTTAATAGGATAATATGATGTTTAATGATTTTTGCTGGTACTTTGCCACTTTTTATCTTTCTCACCATAACTATTCTGCAGTGTAAGATTCATTACCAATTGCATTGAGGTATATTATTGCAACTCTTATACGTCTTAAATTTGGAACAATTCAATTTAATACTATGTAGAGGGGTTCAAAAATATGTATACGCTCTTTAGTAGTGAATATTTTTTAAACGGGGAGACATATGGCTGTGATTGTTGTTTGCTATTTCAGTTGATTATTTTGTTACATGTAAGATTTCGTGTGTTCAAAGTGACCCCATTAGGATCGAAAAAAAATTGATGCCACTGAACTGCTGACCGAGTGTATTCATTTTTTGGACCCTTCTGTGTACTTTAACAAATGGAACAGACTTAATGTGATACACAAATGTTTCTATATTGCTTATACATTTCAACTCATAATTAAAGTGTGAGGTAAATGAGAGTGTAATTGCCTTATTAAACAATGCCTATTGACAAATGATTCACAGTAAAGTCATTAGTCAATGAAGATCAATTAACGTAGGCGGTTGAAGTTCATATATCGAGTCGCTAGCCGAGATTTGTCACCAACCAAGTTCATTTTTTGTGATACAGGTAAGCAATTAATCTTTCGCATACGATCTTCCAATAATAAAAAATCATATAAATAAGAAACCCCATTTCTTGAAGTAGGAATATTCATACGCCATTTTTAGCAATATCTCATTTATTTCGATAGTTCTTAATGGTTGAAAAAGACTCGACTGTTAGAAAGGCCTGTCGTTCTCTTTGTGAGAAAATAATCTACAATATTGAGAGTGTGAATGACAGTACGAGGGCGAGAGTTCGAAAGATCAGTAAAAAATTACAATTCCTTGCCGTTCACCAATAACTAGAAAGTTATGAAAACCTGCATTCTCCATATATTCATACATACAAATGGTTTGTACAGAGAAAGACACTTGATTATCTGTAGCAAACGAAAAGACAGACACATCACTGACTTAATACAGTATTCAGAATATGAAAAATCTATTGTGATAATTTTTATTAGTTGTTAAAATAAAAATTATTAAAAAATAGTATAAAATTATCAAAAGATTCATTTGATCTAACATCAAGCAGAAGAACTCATTTACTTCAACTGGACTCCGTGAAACGACTATGACAACAGAGCCCAAGTGAAATAAATGGAAAATTCTCAATAACTGCATGGTAGAAGAAGAATGAAAAACAAATTCTAATTAAATATGTAGCAATAGAGTCAACTGATACTCCTACTCAATAAATGAATAAAAGATTGTGAATATGGAATAACGAGATAAGAAGAATGTGAGTACAAAAAGGAATACACACCTTACTAGCTACAGTATTAAATGAACAGTGTCAAAATAAGAGTATTCGATTACGTCAAACTATATAAGAAATCTTACAAGAAAGGTGCAACAAGAGAACTGGGACAGGTATAAAACCGATCTGAAACAAAATGTAAATGGGCGCCAAACAATTAGCTACGAAGTAATGAAACATTTTATTAGAATTGTGAAAGTTGATATATCAGTTGTGAAAATGGACCATTTTTTCTCAAATATATTTTTTATGGACAGAAGCTGGAATTTCTGGACCCAACACATTGTAAATATGAAGGGCAACCGTCTACTGAAGCGAAATTTACAGTACCACACACAAAGACTAAAAACCTCAGTCCCGCGAAGAAGCGATGAAAAGTCCCGATAATAACGAAGGCGTAAAAGGCAGCGTATATAACAAGAATGGGCCCATGCCTTCCCCCAAAGGCCTCGAGTTTTCGTTAGCTATCTGCTTTTATTTGGCAAAATTGATTTAAATATTTATGCTAGAATTATGCAGTTATTTAAAAAAATATTGTATAGTATCACGCATACACTACAAAAATAATATGCATTGTAATAACAAATGTTTATTTTTTAAGAAAAATACATGATGGCCCTTTCCAAAATGATCGGCTGGATTCGCCCCTGAGCGAAGGAAAAAGCGTCCTTTCTTTCTTTTTCTGGACAGATGACCATGATGATATTTGCCATTGCCTTCCATTGAATTCTCGATTATGACATGCATGTTTGAATGATCAAGAGAGATGATTAAAATTAACAAGAATATTATTCAGTAGTAGTGATAAGAGGAGACAAATCACTCCACTACAGCATGATTAAAACACGTATCTGTTAAGCGGTAAATCCTAAGATTTTTACTTCTCGTAATTCTACAATAATTCAAACCTGACGATGTGGGGAGTGAAATAATGATTTAAAACACATACTTTTTTAAATCGCACACGAAATCGACACTAGTTCCAATTCAACATCTATCCAATTTGGCTGGCCAGTTTCAGTGCACGACCCACTGAAGACTAGGTGTGTTAAACTGCCGGCGGACCGACGGCGGAGTAGTACATAATGGCGGCCGCCTTGCTCTCTTCGCTTCCCCTATTCTCCTTTCGCAGACAACACATCGTCAAACGATCGTTCTGGCCTTTTATCACTGGTCCCGTTTGAGAGCGGAGCGCGCCCGAACCAGCAGATGCTGGACCGCTCACCCGAGCAGACGGAGCCGAACTTTGCCGAGCTGATTTACGACTAATGTAAGCTTGGACCGGCACCAAACGGGCCAATACATGGGGAATAGCTGCGAAGAGAAGAATCAACACTTCCGCTTGGGTAGTTTTGCTGGCAGTTCGTTTTGCTTGGTAAAGATTATTAACGGAAAATGCTTTCTATGACTACGTGCATGCAGAAAATCGAAGAATTTTAATGCAGTTGCATGTAATAAAGAACAAAACTAAGAGGAAAAAATTACAACGAATATGTTTATCTGCGATGATCCTCCACAAAATGATTAGCGTACTCATGGAGATGCGTTTATAGTTTCACTGTGGGACGTGTTTTAACAACGCTATTAGAAACAAGAACAAGGTAATTGCATTAAAAGGGGAGGCTTACGTAATGTCTGTATTATAACAAAAGAGATATCTATGGTTCATTTGTAAATCTATACCTTTATTAGATACTAGGGCATTCAGTTACCTATAAGTTATTTTACTAATTATATCAACACAATTCATTTATTTGTTGCTTTCATTATAACATATAAACAAAAACGAAATAATTCCTTAGTTTTAGACCAAATACTCATTTTTAAATCACGATATAATGTAAATTACTAGCTCTTATCATAAGTTCGTTGTTTTTTGGTTGTTTCTTTTTTTTTGCGGAGTCTTGAACGCATTTAGACAGTTTGAAGAAAAGATGAAATGAAATATAACAGTATTTAATTTTACCATTTACATAAATATTAACAATATTGTGACAATAAAGCTTGTTTATGCACAATAGTTTTGATTTTACCTTCAGGAGCAATTTCCAATACTTTCCTGGAATCACTCACTCGAGAGAATGCTGCGTACACCTGACTGTGACTAAAACAACCTTTACAAAAACCTAAGCCTACTAAAAAATCTCTGCTCTTTTGCTTTTGTCATTGAAAAACTAAAATTATCGGTAAACTGCAGTCTCTTGAACTCCGGAGGGTGCTTTCCAGGTATTATTGGAATTCTTTGTACAAACACTTCGTGTGATTTTGCTCAGCCGGTATAAACAACAGCTTCATTTGGTGAATTTCATTATAATGCAGTGGCTCTCAAAAAGATTCTATTACAAATTTTGGAGTAATATGAAATGGGTTTAATGCGGTATGAAATGGATTTAATATGGTTTTAAAGGGTATAGCCGAATAAGGTGGTGAAAAGTGCCCCCAAACCAAATCAATACTCGCGATGCTCATATGAAAGAGAATACAAAATGACGTAAATTCACAAAAAATCAGCCTCCTAGGGCAATCTGTTGCAGAGATACGAGAAACGTGTTTTCCATATTTTATTTTTTCCTTAGCATCTATTGCGTGCATCAGGCTGAAAAAAAATTGTAGAAGCGGGGAAACATAGTTCAATTTGAAGATATTTTTGTCAACGAATTTTGACGCCAAATTCATATATAAAAAAATAAATAAATCTTTGAAATTCATTTTGGAGGGATTGCATTCATTTAACACTGTTTGTTATTTGTCAACAATGAATGTATTTAATCTGGGGAAAATATAAAACTTCTATTCCTTTTGTTGGATCACCAATAAATATCACTAATAACATATATTGGCAGAACATATCTTTGGGATTTTCAAGTGGAAATAACCTCTTTGATCACACACAAGGCCCTGGATTTTAAGAATATTAATACCCCCCTTCATGTATTTGACTAAAGACAAAACAATTCATTTGAAAAGCAAAATTATTTACGAAATCTCTAAGAATTTAACTCTGAAATAAAAACGAGAAGACACCATAATCCTATATACAATAATTAAGTAAACTATTAGTGTACTTCCGTCCGTCCGTCACATTAAAGGCTTTCCAGTTTACCTTGTGGACAAGCAAGATGTCATTCGACGTGACCCAGTCTGCTGTTTTTATAGTGTCCTTCGAAGTTATCATCACTATCATTATTGTTATATTATTATTATTATTATTATTATTTTAAAATACATAGGGACAGACAATCTTGGAGAAGGTGAAGTGCACCATTTCCAGCGCCAAAAGGCAGCGCGCCACCCCCCTCCCAGCACCCAGGCGTTAAATTGCATAGGTCCTCCGAAAACCGCCCGGACGCGGCGTTTCGTGCCGATCGCCCGGGATGAGCTGACAGTGAGCAGGCGGGAAGAAACCACAAAACATACCTTCGCTACCGTTTGGGATATCACGGTAAAACAAAAACAGTTGCTCCCATGTGCATTCTCTACAATGTATTTACATTTCATGTTGATAAGTTTAGGAGTTTTTCAATTAAATTGGTTCGTGCAGACGGACACACAGACACTTGGTTTGGCAGGACATTCGTTTAAGTAAGCGAACAATGAGAGCTGAAAAATAATATAAAACCTGGGAATTTGAAAATCACGGACAGACACTTCAATTTTGTCTATAGTTATCACTCCCACACAAGAAATATATTGTTTTGTTCTTTGAGCTAATTTTGGTTCTGTATCCCACACGTCTCATACGGTTTTTGATATTGAATACATACATACATACATACATACATACATACACACATACATACATAATACATAAAACAACTTATATAATACCATACATAATATACATAACAAAGAATAACATACATAATACAATTTCGTTCACAAGTTCAAACATTTCAAAACCTTAAAGTTAACATATCTATGAAGCCTACAGCCCATACACAGTGAAAAACATAACACGCTCGTTGTGCGTGACATAGCATCATCAAAGTCCGTCATTTGGCCTCGTTTAATAATTCTTATTCTAACTTTGTAGCCTAAATCAAAAAGAATGAACATTTAAGTGCTACAGCGTCTCAATGTACTTTTTACTCTCTCGTATACGTAGTTCAGAGAAATTACGAGTACGTAATGCTCCGGCTAAAACTGTTTTTTACCCCAAAACTCCTTTTATGGGGCCCTTATTCAGAAAAAATAGATAAATCCTGTTCTAGTATGTAGTAAATTACCCCTTCTAACACGTTTTGTAGTCAGATTTCAAACATTGTGAGCCCTTAATACCGAAAACGTAGTTTTCCCAAAACATCCATCCGTCTATGAACACCACTAGCGCCTAAACCATACGTAGGATTGTTTTCAAAATGGATAGTTTCCTCTTGATCTGGCTCGACTCGAAGACTTGCGATTTTGAAAAATATTCTTTAAAATTTGGGGGTGTTTTACAAGTCAAGGACATTTTCAAAATTTTCTCACGAATGGCTCCAATTTGTTTCTTTATATTTTTTTAAAGATAAGAGTGAAATGCCCTTATAACGTTGCCATAGTTCCGATCTTTACTGTTAATTCTGTATTTTTTAAAATCTCTCTCACGCCTGTAATATACACATTTTCAGCAATTTGTATATTTTATTTCATTTGCGAGTAGAAGTGCTTTAAATGACACTCAATAAAGTTTTTCAAAAATTTAATAGTTTTCTGTGAAAAATAGATTCAAATTTCGCATTTACTGAAACACTAAGACTTCATTTTTGTAAAAACGGTTCCAAATTTTTTTAACAAGAATTTCCATAGGACTCAAGATTTTACTCTTCTATAATATTATTAAAGTAACATTTTGGTTCTGCCATTAGGAAACCGATAAATTGAGCTAATGTGAAAAAAATGTTTGGGCAGCCATAGAAGGCAGCTGGCAAGAGGATGGGGCACGACCGAAAAACTAGCCCCGGCCAAAGAAATTAGAAAAATAACTAGTACGAGAAACTCTGTGCCATTCTGTATCCACACTTGGTTTTTTGTTGTTTTTTGCGGTGCCAGGTCACAAACGTTATCTGTGCATGTTGTATAAATTTTAATGATCCAATACGAGAATTTTCCCACTCATTCTGACGAACATTGCAAGTCAAAATTTTAGGTGCTATTGCTCTGAAGCAGACCAACAGCAGATTAAAGTGTGTACAAAAAGGAAGAAAAAACGATTCCAGTGATTCGACGGTTCAGGTGAGTTCAGTTCACGTCAATATTCACCCATAAAGGAACCCTCCATGTTGAGAAAGAATGAAACGTATTTTCATTGAAGTAAAACTAATGGTGCTTCATAATGGCAAAGATATTCTCATATTGGTTCATTTTCAATTATTCTGAGTCTCGGCAAGCTTTTCAGTTTTTCCCATCTTCTTCCCAGCTACCGGGAGCGGTAGCTCAATGCATCAACTGATGCCACTGCAGCGCCTCTGACCGTGAGGTCCTAGGTTCGAGTCCTGACGGCGGCAGGATTTTCGACACTGCCTTTCCAGCTAGGTCGAATTCAGTCGCTGTCTCGAGGAGAATTCTAGCGGCCGGTTACTCTGATCGGTAGTTTTCCGTGGTTTCTCCGATCAACACCAGGCGAATGCCGGAGCAGCACCCTAACAAACGGGCCACGGACCGCGCGCAATCTGTCCTTCCCCTTCCTTGTCCTACACACTCATTTACACTAACATGCACTACACTACCACATATTCCGGGAGACCGGCCGGGTGCTTAGAGCTTGTCCCGGCTGGGGCGGTGCCCCGCTGGTGGGAGAGTCCTGGTTAGGGGAGAAATCCCACTAGCCGACGGTAGATCGGTGCCGGATATCGCCATCCAGCGAGGGGAAAATCACCGCCATCTCCCGAGAAAAACATGTACTACACTAACGGGACTAATGACGGAAGCAGTTGACGCGCCCGGAAACACGAAAAAATCAATCAATCAATCTTCCCAGCTGATATGCATCGGCCCCCAAATGACTTCCAGGGCCTCTTGATGGTCTTACAGCTTCTCTGAGTCATTTCCAGATAACGCTTCTACGATCCACGCCCGCTAAGCATATCTCAGTCCTGTAATTCTTTTATTTGCTCGTTATCTCTTGGCCCCATCTCGTAGCTTGCACTGAGGGTACGGATTCAGTTGCTCAATTACACACAGTTCTCAGTCAAGCCAAGAGATTATGAAGGGATTAGGGTAGATGTAATACTGGAGGGATTCGTAATTCTCTACAGGCCACGGACATTACTTAAATAATCCATGCCTTACGCGTATTTCGAACTCAAGTGTTAGTGTCATACTCTTGCAATTTTCCAAAATTCAGATTTATCAGAAAAAATCTAACTCGTGCACTCTTTATGAGTGTATTTCATTCCATTTTAATGAGAAACTAAAAAAAATTGATAACATTTTTGATAATATTTTGAAAATATCCCAGGGGATTGATTTTTATTAGCCATATACAAATGAACTAGAATGTTTTATAGATAGAATTATAGACAGAACTGACTAGTTTCACTATTTAAAATAACTGATGAATTGATAATTAGACAACTCAGCAACTACGTAATTCTAGAAGTCAATAACTATGTGATTATAATTCTGTAATAACTAATTATGGTACACAAATTATTTTCCAAATATATTTTTACAATAGAAGTTGGTAGCATAACGTGCAGATTTTTAATATTAATTTGGAGCAGGTAATTATTTCTGAAACCCAGAGCCTCTGGGTGAAACTCAGAGAGGAACCAAATTTAAATGACGCACAGTAAACAATAGAGCCACCACAGTAGGCGGCAATAAATTGCCGTAATATCAAATTCAAGGTAGATTCGTGCACCAGACAAAAATAGCCGTTATACCTCAGGGTGTCAGCGATTGAGCGATATCAGGAGGCCAAGCGCCATTGTTCCAATAGCTACAACTTCATAACAACTCAATTTACATTGTAATGAGTCGAACCTCAATATAAACAGATGCGTTCAAATGAAAACGGCTATAAAACACAGCAATAAAAACAAAAGGGCCATGTTAACGGCCGTTCTGGCTTCTGTGCCAATTTAGTGAAATACTACTACGCCAGCCAGAATATTGCAAATTGAAAACTTTTTATTTAAATTGAGCCACTTTGATGTGGCACTTAGTTTGTTCATTCAGCATAATGACATTATGATTTTCAATGCTCACCAAGACAGTTTCAGTAACATGTGCAAAAATACGACTGATACGAGCTCTTTAAGCGTATCAAAAAGGGGAACTTTATTTGTAAATAGGTAACGGTGTCAATTTTACAATAAGGCTACACTTGGATGTTCGTAAAAGGGAAGACTAGTTGCAGTGAAAAGGGAATCTTTGCTGTGCTATTTTCATTGACAGGAATGTGGCAAAGTTAGTTTTGAAAGCCAACAACATTCAAAATGTATTAAAACTACTTACCTCCACCATCTTCATTATCAACAATATTCCCGATCAACACCATTACCGCGTTCATCAAAGACAATCATCAGATGATGGTATTTATAGCAATTTCTCATTTAGTTAGCTTTCAAAACTAATTTTGACACCGTAGTAAACCATATTATTCATATTAAATATATTATTTAGTGTGAAAGAAGATGTAATTTAAATTTATTAACTTGTTATTGAAAGTAAATTATTTCGTCAATTCAATTATTGACAGTATTGCTTACATTATTTATGTTTGGAGAATTTATTTCCTTATGATTTTAGGTTTGTAGATTCGACATGTACATTTGAAAAGTCCTTTGTGTATTGTTGGCCGTTCTGGAAGAAATACTTCTTTCCGTCGCTGATGTGTGTGTATGTATGTATATATGTATTGAAGTGTGATCACCATATTTTTTGAAATGCAAATGGTTTTTGTTTTCTGAGAATTCGATTACCAGGAATTTTCTCAAAACAGAACTAGTATAAAAACTGGAGTGCTCACTGGAAATCAAAATCAGAACCATGGACGCGGGAGGTGAACATACTTGACATGAACACTACGCATAAAATTAAGTAAGTAATGCTTCAATATCGTCTCATATTCAACTTTGTTTGAATCAATTTAAATGAATTGCTTACGTTTTAATATACAGTAGGGTTCTGAATTTTGCAAATTACATTTCCATCAATCGATGGATCTGCAACCCTTAGTTGTCGGGGCCCCAGACGCTACTACTTTAACACATTGAAAGTATCATATGCCGACCTGGATGGCCGAGGTGGCTAAGAGCGAGTACCGACTCAGCGCTTCGGTCCGAAGGGTCGTGGGTTCGAGTCCCGCCTTGGGCATGGCCCTTGAATTTGTGTGTGTTGTCGCGGAGGGCCTCGCGTTCTGCTGACCCCAGATCAGAGGAGCCCGCTAGTGTTTGTGTAGTGTATGGTCGAGTATGCGTCCCTTCGGGACGTAAAGGGCAACCAACTGTCGGCTGGATAAAAGCCCTAGGGGGGAAGTATCATATTAGTGTTTTGAGTTGGTGCAGTCAACAAAAATAGAGAGAGAAACATTCTAAACTTACAACAGCAAAATTAACAGATACAAGTAAATACCCGATAACAATAAAACAATATCATAATTTCCATTCGCCACTTCACAGTCTTTACCGTTTTCACATGCCTTTTTAGAACGATATCTCTAAGTCTCTGAACCCACAAATTCTCTTTCTGTTGCTTACAACACGGCATGTTCATAATCTTAAACGTCAGCTTGCGTCAAAACAGATATTATATCGTTTGCACCATTTAAATTCACAAATCCCATATTATTAAATAACACAATGTCTTCTTTATTGCCACAAATTGTCCCCATGTAAGCTCCACCCATCTGCAGAGAAGCAAATAGCAAATATTTGGAACAAACAGCTCGAAATCCGCCAGCTAAGCAGAAGACAACAGATGCAATATGCAAGCCCGCTGTATTTCCGTATCGGCATCGACCTTGAACGATTCTCCTCGCAAATTCCTTGCTGAGTGGGAAGAAGAAGGCGGAGGAGGAGGCAAAAAGAATAGCAAACATAAAATAAAAAGAAGGCAGCGCGTTTCCGGGCAGAGATTGCCTCGATCGCGCTCCACCGCGGATCCCGGGGCACACGCACCCGGGCGAGGCGTTGCGAGCGCGCTCCGGCGGATGAAAGTGCAGGGACGGAAACGGCGGGATTCAGCCGACCTCGCACAAGCGCGTCGCATCGCATCGCGTCGCGTCGCAGCGGAACGCATCGGGGCTGTTCTCAGCCGAACGCTAGGCGAGCCCACCCCGATAGCCTCAGAGGGTAGATCTCTGTTGCAAAGTCAATATTTTGGCATTACTGCAAATACGATTGTTTGCTATTAAAGGGCAGTTCATTAGAGCATAATGATTTTTTTTCCATTTGTGGAATTGGTTATACGCGGGGTTCTCTATGGCTTGTTTTTTATTTTATTTTGTGTTTATAGATAGATTATTTTTAGAGGGAGGTGTTGCCGACAACAATAGAAGACGGAGAGAGGATGGAGACTAGAGGCGAAAGGGGTGGGGGTAGTAGGCGCCCAATTACAGAGGTGTGGACGAGCGAGGCAGGTGCAGGGCGCCCGCAAGGACGAAGACAGGGCGAAGGTGGCTCATGTTGTGTCCGAACGCGCAGGAGTGCCCCGGGCGCCATTCACTGAGCTGAGAACACTCGGCAAAAGGAGAGGGCGAGGGATAGGGCAAAAGCGAGGGTGAGAATGAGAGCGGAGGCGACGGCGGAGACTCGGGTGAGGTCGTTGGCGGGGCGGGACGGAGCGGGATGCGTTGGGGACAAGGACAGGGGGAGGGCGGGGGCGAGGGCGGGGCGAGAGGGGGCGAGGGTGGGGGCAAGGGCGGGGCAAGGGCGGGGCAAAGGGTGGGGGCAAGGGTGGGGGCAAGGGCGGGGGGGGCAAGGGCGGGGGCAAGGGCGGGGGCAGGGCGGGGGCAAGGGTGGGGCAAGGGCGGGGGCAAGGGCGGGGGCAAGGGCGGGGGCAAGGGCGGGGGCAAGGGCGGGGGCAGCAAGGGCGGGAGCAAGGGCGGAAGCAGGGCGCGGCGGGGCGGGCAGCGGGCGGGGGCAAGGGCGGGGGCAAGTGGTGGGGGCAAGGGCGGGGGCAAGGGCGGGGGCAAGGGCGGGGGCAAGGGCGGGGGCAAGGGCGGGGCAATGGCGGGGGCAAGGGCGGGGGCACGGGCGGGGGCAAGGGCAAGGGTCGATCGGGAGCAAGGCCACGAGCAAAGGCCAGGGGCGCGGGCGGGGAGGAAGCAAGAACGAGGGCGGGCGTGGGCGTGGGCGGGCGCCGTGCGGCCTCCGCTGCGGTCGCTGGCGCCGCCGGCCGCCGCTCCCTATGCCGGAGGGGGCGCCACGCTGTTAATTGATGGGCAAGGTAATTGCCCTATCCATCACGATAAAGTGTTCGAGCGGGTGTATCGGCGTGCCGCAGATTCCTAGTCATAACCCCACCCCGACCCGACCCGTCCCGTCCCGTCCCATCCCGTCTCCGTTTCGCACACCGCACGTGCCGCGCCCGCGTCACACGCCCCGAGGTCCACGTGCCCCGACGCCCTTTCCGGGACGCGCCGCAAGGGGCGCTGACTTCGCGCATTCGATTTCCCTGACTGACCCTCGCAAAGTCTTTCGTAACATATGGACGTGGCACCAAGCTTCATTAATTACATTTTGGAGGAAACCACATTTTCATTCTTCAAACAGGGAGCGGTAGCTCAGTGCATCAACTGATGTCTCTGCAGCGCCTCTGACCGGGAGGTCCTAGGTTCGTGTCCTGACGGCGGCAGGATTTTCGACACTAGCTTTTCAGCTAGGTCGAATTCAATCGCTGTTTGGAGGAGAATTCTAGCGGCCGGCTGCTCTGATCGGTAGTTTTCCGTGGTTTCTCAACACCAGGCGAATGCCGGAGCAGTACCCTACCAAACAGGCCACGGACCGCGCGCGATCTTTCCTTCCTCTTACCTGTCCTATTCTCTCCCCTTACGCACGCACACTTACACTAACATGCACTACACCACCACATATTCGGGGAGACCGGTCGGGAGCTTAGAGCTTGTCCCGGCTGGGGCGATGCCCCGCTGGTGGGAGAGTTCTGGTTAGGGGGAAACCCCACTAACCGACGGTAGGTCGGCGCCGGATCTCGCCATCCATCGGGAGTAGATCACCACCCTCTCGCGAGAAAAAAACATGCTCTACACTTACGGGACTAATGACCAACGTACTTGACGTGCCCGGAAACACGAAAAAATCAGTCATTCAATCTTCAGCTCTCCAATTTCTTGGACAGAGGCATCCTTTACGATCTTTGGAGTTCCAGAAACGTCTCCCTTCGTGAAGGGCCGTGGGAACACCCTTCCAGGGCGGAGGGGAGTGTCCCGTGAAGGGTCTGGGCGGCTTGGAACCGTCGCTGTCAGGGCGCGATCAGAACGCTTGCGTGTTCGACACACACGAGCGACTTCTGCTGCGTCTAGGAGCAATGTGTCCATACGGTGCTTTGAACTTTTCAGTTACAATGAATAACTAGAGTTGCGAGAGCTTCATGAGATGTACAAGCGCATGTGTTAATGTACTTCGCAAAAGTGAAGTAAAATGTTTTCGTTAATTAGATGGGTATGTCTGCCAACTCGGAAACAATCTAATTACCGCGCAATGCAAGGCATAGGTCTGCTTGCAACTGCAAGTTTCAGAACTCACTTGTTTTCCATTGACTGCCAAAGGCACAATGAAGGATAACATCTGAGAGCCATATGCGAAAGAAGAATATCGTCTATGGGGGTCACACCATTTTTTTACTTTATTGAGTAAATCATTCTCTGATATTCCTAAAAATAGTTTTAAAAATTAAGTTAAATGTCACATATGTGATTCACACATGAGGGACACCAAAGATCCTCGTGGCCCCGCACATACATATTTATATGAGGGTCACCAGTGGGGCACAGTTTTTGAAAGAGTGAGTACAAGTATTTGCGTTGAGCAATTTCAAACTCTGCTATTTTAAGTCAATATATATTCACAGACAAGACAGTTGAAGAGGAGAAATTAAAATATTTGAAAACATGAATTAAAACGAAATTTGATGAAAGCGTAGGTCTTTATTTCTTTCACAATATTTATTTTTCTGGTGTGGTTGCTTTTAAAGGCCTAACATAAGCCATTTAAAAGAAATCATTGTTAATCCTAGTTTATTCTACATTTCTTATTTCTTTGAAGGTGGGTGCACTTCATTTTGATAAAAGTGAAATTCGCTGCAAGTTCTTATGCTATGAAGAACGAAAGAAGCTGCAGGGTAAATTGGAACGACCAAGACGCAAGAAAGAAGCCATCCCTACGAAATTACCAGGTGTTCTGCGTGTAAATCCAAAAGAGAGAAGACAGAAGGCCGAAGAAAAATTGCGACGGGTAATAGGAGAGAGCTTAGAAACTAAATCAAACTATGATGGAAAGTGACATCTTACATCTTTTGATGTTCTTCGTCAAAAGAAGAAAGAAGCAATGTTGCAAAGAATGCACGATTGTGTACAGTAAAGAAAGAAGACAGTGTCTTGTTAGGATTGGTTTGTGTTTTACCTGTGCTTTATTGTGCCAGTATTTTCGTTATCAGCAGTGATTCGGTCAAATTTTCAAGTCAGCGTGTTTAGTCATGATATTGCATTGAAATAATACAGTCCCTAGAGTGATTAGCAATTTCAACAAGTTAATTTACATCTTGCACAAATTGAAGCATTTGCAAGAAAATTAGGAGAACTATTCTCGTAGTACATTCAGTGCTGCAAATGCTATTTTGAGCAGGTTAGTAATGAGCATGTCTCGAAGATGTAACACTCAGCTAGCACAAGTTTTTAAGAGGAGTAAGTGACACAGAACGAAGAAAATGTGAGATATCTCACCACTTAAATGAGCTCTCATCCCTTCCAAAGCAGTTCTTCGCTTTCGTGCAAAACGCGAACACATTGCTGTGCAATGTTGCATTCATAAGTACCGATTATGTTAATCGAATGTTATATGCACATTTTCTTGTGTTTTAAAGCGAGTTCCAATTACAAATCCATTCCGAAGCATGTGAAAACCCATATGTATTTTGTGAACGTACGCAGTTTGTTAAAGTGAACTACTTTTTAACGCGTTTTGAAAAAAAGTTAAGAGTATTAATTTTTCCGTCAAGTGCGTTTGTGTAACTAACTAATGAATAGCGTCGAAAACATTATCAATGACATCAATGAAAAAATCACTGAACAAATTGCTGAAAACGCTGAAAGCGACACAGACTTTGAGTTTCGTTATACAGTGTAGACGGTAAACTATCCAGATTTTTTGAGCGTTAGGTATAAAAACTTGTACTTTTAACCTTAAATTAGTACAGCATGCTTATTGAAAATACTCTATCACAAAAGTTCTAGTAAAAATGTTTCGAATCAATGTGTAAAATAGAAATATTGACACTCTTTGAAAAACAGTTCTGGAACGTACCAAGTCATCATGCAGTAATCCGACCCAAATCGTAAATATTTCGGAGGAGTCCTTGCCGAGCAAAGCTGAAGTGGGTGTTGTGAAAGAAATGCGGTCTGTGGCCTGTGACATGTGAGAAGTGGAAATGAGACATGTGAAAGAGTTGTTGGTAGTGCAAAAGATACCAGCACTGAAGTGAATTGACCACGGCCTGGAAGATCTCTCTGGATAAATGCCGTCCCAGAAGTCTACAATAGGTAATGCCGAAAAAAGAAGCAGAGGGAGAGCAAAAGTGTTTTAAAATCGTTGAAAGGCAAAAAACAATTCACAGATTTCTCTTATTATTTCATAATAACTTTGTTGAAAAGGTTCAGTGACTGGAAATACGAGTGACATATCAAAATTTATTAAATTTATAAATATTTTATCGTTTTCCGAATTTTTAGCCAATTCTGTGAAATTACAGCAGTAATTTTGTTGTATCCCTGGATAAATTTTATCATAATAAGTCACAACCAATCATTATTAGAATCGCAATTGCTGAATTCCCAAGCGAGCAGTATTTCAAAGATGTTTATAACCACAAATGTGAGCTCTTTTTCTCACTTAACTTACTTGTGGCCATTTGTTAATCTGTAATACAATGTTCAGTTATCGACTTCATTAGAAACTTAATTTACACAACCAAGAATTGTAATATTCACATTATTTCACATCGCTTTATTTACTCATCCCAGGAAAAAGTATCAACTCACTTTGGGCTCAAACACAAAAACAACACTACCTGTGCATCGAGTTTATAGATTAGAAAAGTACGAAAGAGAAAAATTTCCCGAAGATCAAAAACATCAGGAATTTGTCAATGCATAGAAATCGCGAAGTAAGGAATAATCTCACGATAATACTCCCAAAATTTCCGAGACATTCACTGGAAGGGATTACTAAGGCGAAACAAATCAAAAATAAGAAATCTCATTAATCGTCCATTCGGCAAAAATAAAGATGAATTGTCATTTCAGTGACATTCATTATATATTAATGAATAGACAATGATGAAAGACTGCGAAAGATAATGATGAAATTCGCATAGCTTTGGGGGAAATTAAAGAAGAAACGTGACGTTGCTAGGATATATGACGCTTATTTAAAAATAACGTGAATTTATTTTATGTATGCATTATACATGATTATCGAAATTAAATAAATAAATAATTTAATAATGAGATATTATTGAGAAAATAACAAAAGAGCTGAATGCTGTGCAATGGAAGAAGGTCAGAAAAGCATCAAATAAGCGAGTGAAATAATAGAGACAGTACACGATCGGGAGGAGGATTATTGGCAACTGAAAATGATTAGGCGTTGCACCTCGAGCGAGGACAGATGGTTATACCATCTGTTATACCACCAGGAGCAGATAAGGTGTAAAGCTTCGAGCGAGTACAGACGTGTGTTGGGCGTCATATTAATGAATGAATGAATTAACGTTTGGCTAGGAAGAAACTAGAAACGTGATATGAAACTAAACGTGAAAAGTCGCGATAGCCAATATTTAAAATGGCACAATTAATAAAGCTATGGAAAAACATAAGAGTGGAAAATTAGAAGTGTGAAGGAATGGAGTCGCAGCGGAAAGGATTACTTACACGAAAATCCACAATAACGTCCAAGAGCACAGACGTCTTCTACATGGGGAAGTGCCCAAAATTTAAATACAGTAAAACTTGCTCATTGCGGAATCCCAAGGGACTATTTTTTTCGAATTAGACAAGATTCCACATTATGCAAACATAATACTGCGGAATCTACGTTTGCCGGGACCGCGATTTATGTTCACATTAGACAGATTTCCGCATTATAAACGTTCCGCACTGAACAAGTTTTACTGAACGTAATTACAATGACTTACACATGCAATGTACAAGGGCCAGACTGTTGTAATTTTCAAGATTATTACAGTCGATCAATGAATACAGTTTTCAAAATAAAATTAAATATTTCAAAATTAAAGTAAATATAGCCATACAACGATCTATTTTCAAAGAATAAAAATAATACGGATCCGAGAAGGTATAAAAATTCAATTCTTTTATTTAAGTAAGTTTTTATAAAGGTTAAAGTATATATAAATATTTGTATTTAAAAATTAACAGCAGAAATTAATTAAAAAAGTAAATTACAGTAGACAATGTTACGCTATGGTGACATTTCTGAATTAGGTGTTATTATTTCGTAGTTGTTTCAATATATCATAAGGGTAGCCACCAACACAAGTTTTTCCCCAATAATAGACATTTTTACCAGCCGTGTTCTCGTAGGAGCGGTTATTTTCAGACTCCCAAAACAAAGTAAGCATGTGCAAGAGCCGTGAGATTTGTTAGTAATAGAGTATTCTTGATGATAAATATTTAAAAACCGAGTTAGCCAAAATTTAAAAAGATGTATTAATGAAAAAGGGGGATATTATTATTATTTCTGTTATAATTGGTGAAAGTAATTGATTAGGAAGAGGGTGGTATTTCAATATTCAATAGAGAATCTTCACTTCGCGTCGTAAGAATTTTTTGACAATCTGCTAAAGCACAATAGATTAGCCAGTCATAAAACAAATACTATAATCTTCGGCATCTGCATTTAATAAATATTAATATTAATTTTTTTCTAAAGAATAACATTTAATACAAAATTATCAAACCTGTTCAAATCGATGCACAGGTGTAGCGCGTACACCATTATCACAAATATTTTCAAATGCTGCCAACCTGAATTTAGGCCTATATTCGACTCGCATTGAGTGCTGAACGTGTTAAAAAATCCGCGAGCAGTGTGTACAGTCTGCATGTCACAATGCATGCAGAGTTTGTTTATCATACTCAGTAGTTCCATATACGAAGATTTTCAAAGTTCCCTGGTGTTTAGTGATATGTAATACTCCCGTGTTCGCATAGGTGGCGATGGATTCCTTCGAATGTCTTTCAGGATGGCAGCCTACGCGTTTGATATCTATGCCTGTGCCTCTACCGAGAGGTCCTAGGGTTCGAGTGATGGCAGGATTTTCAACTTTCGTTTGTCAGCTAGGTCGAATTCAGCCGCTGACTGGAGGGGAATTCCTGCGGCTAGCTGCTCTGATTGCTAGTTTTTCGGCACTGACGGCACTGCACGGTTTAGGCACTGACGTTGACCAAAGACGGACGGACGGACGGACGGACGAAGTAACGGATTGACAAACACACAGACAATTTGGACGGATTGACAGACAGTTTTGCCGACAGTGCAGTGACAACAGTAAGTGTGGTGCATATTTTTCATCGTGAAGTGGCGGTGTTCTTCCCCCGCTGAATGGCGAGATCCGGCACCGACCTACCATCGGCTAGCGGAGTTTCCCCTTACCAGGACTCTCCCACCAACGGGGCATCACCCCAGCCGGGACAAGCTATAAGCTCCCGACCGGTCTCCCGGCATGTGGTAGTGTAGTGCATGATAGTGTGTGTGTAAAGTGAGGTGAGGATAGGACAAGGAAGAGGAAGAAAAGATCGCGCGCGGTCCGTGGCCCATTTGTTAGGGTACTGCTCCGGCATTCGCCTGGTGTTGATGGGAGAAACCACTGAAAACTACCGAACAGAGCAGCCGACCGCTAGAATTCTCCTCCAGACAGCGACTGAATTCGACTAAGCTGACAAGCTAGTGTCGAAAATATTGCCACTGTCGGGACTCGAACCTAGGACCTCACGGTCAGAGACAATGCAGTGACATCATTTGATGCACTGAGCCACTTCTCCCGATTATATGGAGAAGAAATATTCAATTTTTCGTTACCAGGGCCCTGCAATAAAAGTTTTTCTGTCGAAAATTCGCCATTTTCCCTGCAGCATAACAATACTTTCTCTAAACTACGTAAGCAGTTGAGAGAAAGTCACAGTCTGACATCTGGCGACCACCAGCATCGACCCTCCTCGACTTAACCCCCCGTTTCTACACCCCCTACGACACGTTGTGCGAACTCTGCGGACACACCTGCACAGCCATCACGGACTGGTCTGCCGCTTTATAATCACGAGTCGCAATCCCTGAATCGCCACTCGTTCCCAGCTTGCAGAGGCTTCCCCTGGCCTAGGCTTCGACTGGTCCGCGACTCTCTCGTGAGCTGGGGCGCGCGCCTGCCGATAGTTCCCGAATGATTGCCGTAAAGGTTTGATCCACTCGAAACCTCCCTGCCGTACACCCGAGTGACCGCCACACCAACAGCCGGCCTGTCTGCCAGGTTCAAGGAACGCACAAGAACAATACAAAGCTTGTTATCATGATTTTGAATTACTTAATGATCGCTCCCACCTATGTCACTGATAAGCCACCGCTTAGAATGTCCCTCCCAGTTACGATAATATTCTAACATGTTATTTCATTTTAAAAAATCGACATTTTGATTTTTTTTCCTTTTGCCTCTTTTTAGTGATTGACTGTAATGCCGGACGCATCAACTGATAAAATTATTCTTCCCGTAAGTTTAGTGTATGTTCTTCCTCGGGACGTGACGATGTTACCCTGTTGAATCGCGAGACCCGAGGCCGACCTTACCGTCGGCTAGCGGAGTTTTCTCCAACCAGGTATCTCCCACTAGCGAGACACCACCTCAGCCGGGACAAGCTCTAAGCTCCCGAACGGTCTCCAGGCATGTGTGGTAGTGTAGTGCATGTTATTGTAAATACGTGTTAGCAACGGGTGAGGATTGGATAAGGAAGAGGAAGGAAAGATCGTGCGCGGTCCATGACCCGTTTCTTAGGGTACTTCTCCGGCATTTGCCTGGTGTTGATCGGAGAAACTACGGAAAACTACTAAAAATAATATTTCTGATAGACGGATGTGCAAAAAAAATCTGGTCATATGCAATTAAGAATATATCGTTTCCTTCCATGAATTTCATCCCTAATATTACTCTGATATAAATTTTAGTTTGAATAAAAAGTTGAATAATTTTTATTATTATGAATTTATTACCATAAATACTTTTCAAATATCATTTTTCATTGTTTACATCTCTTTTTGCTCCTTTATTTTAAGTAAAATAAATGCTTGATCTTCCGGGCTCTAATGACATACAAAACAGATTACTGCAACACGCGTTATACAGGTACATAATTCGGAAACGATACGTGAAAGCCCTAAAACCAGGCTGTGTCGCTGAGGGGACATGAGTTCGGAAAGGACAGGCGACGTTTGTGAGGAAACGAATTTTGAGGGGACTGGTGGACTGAAAGGACGAGGATCAGTGATGGGTATACGAGGGGAAATTAAAGGGAACACGAGCGCCCGAATTATGCAAGTCTACAAAATGAGACCTTTTGAACCTTCAATTACATTTTTGGAGATTCAGTTCTTCTGGGAGTCCCCCCTCCGTTGTCAAAAAAGTGCAGAAACCCGAAATCTACGTAAAATTAAATTGAAGGGAAAAGACAAAAATAATCAGTCGTGAATAATTAATAACAAATTTAAAGAATCTATTTCATTTTCTGAGCAATTTAGTCTCAACGCTTAGAAATGTGATAATTGTTACTCCCAATACGGGCACAGAATGCTGTAACACAATTCAGAATCTGGCCGTTCGAATTTTGATTCCTGGACGAAGTATATCTAATTTTCACTTTTTGGAAAGTTTTGGCACGGATTCAGCTCATGCTATCCAAAACCTCGTATTTCCATGGTCAAAATGCCATTATCATGTAATAAACATTGTTTGCATCAACAATTTGCAAATGTACAAGAAATGTTTTAATTTTAGTCTGGGAAAGGGTTGTTTGTCCCACAATTTATTGGGCCCTTGAGGGTTAAAGGCAGTGTAAAATTAGTTTTGAAAACTAAGAGAATTGTGTCGACACACAAAATACACTTCTAAAAGGTTAATAATTAGGTCCATTACTTACGATACGTTGTTCTAAGAAGGTTGTGATGCACTGCAAACATAATACGTCCCATATTTCTTCGTCACAAGCAAGAAGAAGGTGTTTCTTACACAGGAACAACACTTGTGCTGAAGTCGTATTTATCGTTAGAAATGTCCGAAACTAATACGCAACCCACCATAACAAAAGCGCCCCTTCTCGCTGACCGCTGGCACCACCAGTCCATGACCCACGAAAAGTCTCGTGGACCACGCCTCCAGTCTTTCTAGCGTCACATCTTTCACACGCATTGCTTAAGCACATTGCACTGAACTGTATTGCAGCGACTAGTCACATTTCCCCAACTAAATTAGATTCAAATCTCAACCTTCATGTCCACTATAAGCTACGGCTGATTGAAACCATCACAACCACGTACATGTCTGTGACTGCGGAAAGACGCGAGATAAGACTGATATTTTGTATGTTCTCTGAATTACCTCGTACTTTCTCAGGTTAAGACACGAAACTGACCTGAAAATTATCAGTTTTTTCTACCTAGGAAAGGTTGGTAAACATGCAAAGAATTAATTTCAACACGTTCCGGTAAAGAGTATTTAGTTCTATGCAATCAAGTATTAATTCCTCAATGTTTGCAAATCCAGGTCCCACAGAAAAGAGTCATTAATTTCCTTAGACATTTGCAATGTTAACATCACAAGAAATATGAATTGAAAGGAAGAAAACCTACAAAAACGGAACAAAGTCTACAAAATGAAGCTTGGGAAATTCTCACAGCCCACCATGGAATTATTTTAATTGTACAATTTAAGCAAGCTTTTAGACACTACATAGTTATTGGGATAACATCCTACCTACAAAGCTTTATGTATGATTAATTGGTAAGACGATCAACAATGTGATGTTTTTATTCCTGTTTGTGATAGATTGTCAGTGGTGGGTACTGTAATAATGTGTTCACTGTTCAAAGATAATTTTGAAAAGAAAAGTTTGTCCAGTATTGATGTGATTTTTTTAGGAAGTTTTTAACAATTACCTTAATTGCTCTATTAATCCAAAATTTGACACGATACTAAAATTGAGTGTTACATCAAAGGTTTACTTTTAGATTTAATCAACAGGAGATAAGAACATTGTATTTAATATAAAATGCACATTAGCTTTAGTATGTTGTGCTCATTAGAAGACATTATTTCTTACTTATGCATTCACTTCACCGTAACTCTGTATTTCTTTAAAAAACACATACTAGATTTCAAGTTTTGTGAAAAGAAAATAGCTCATTCCTCTTCAAAGAAATAATGCTTGTAACGACTATATATCATGAAACCAATGGATTATTTTTTATAAGCCCTCTAAATCCTCTACTAAATAAGCCCTATAAGTCGTCTACAATTCTCAATTCTATTTTAATGAAATGGATAAAAGGGAGTCACAAAAGAGAAAATGTACAGATTTTTCATTGAAAAATATTTTTATTAAAATTTTTGATAAAGAACATATACATTGAAATTACAAAATTTGTACAGTTACTTTTTTTTCATTCTTACTTTTTACACCAGTGTTCATTTAACACTATTCTTTTATTGCTTTTTTTAATGTGCTTTTGCTTTCGCTTTTTGCTTCTTAATGAACTCTTTGGCTACTTTATCTCCGTGACGCACCTCTAAGGTTCTTGACACTTGAGAATCTGTGAAGAAAAAAAATTTCAGTAGGCCTACATACTCACAAACATATGTACATTTTGTAGCAAATTTCCCATCATACGAGTCATATGATATAATACAATGCAAACATTATATCATTAATAAGAAAGAGCATACCAAGGTTCTTTGGTATGCTGAGATTAAGGTGAATTTGTTGCAAATCTTGATTTTCATTTTTACCATCTCTTTCTATTTCAGCAAAGGAAATAAATGCTTCTCCAACTAATTCATTTCCCAACATATCTTTATCTTTCACAGTAAATAGCACCATGCCGTCTTTTGTTTCCCTTTGATCACGAGTCAATTCACTGTTAATAAAAAAAATATTTCTATTACAATTGCAATAATTAGTTGTCCAATGTTAATTTAAAAAAAAAAAATTTCTTCACTCACAATGAAAAGGATTCATCAAACAGCGGGAAAAGAGTTTTTTTCTGTGTTTTTGTTTTTTGTTTGGGTACTCCAATAAATTTTTCTGCAGGTAATAAACTAATTTCAACATATGGATCGCATGAACCTGAAACAATGCAAGAACTTTTTTTGATAATATAATTATGCCACATACTAAGATCCTTACTCTTTAGATGATGCGTCTTTCAATGTCTTCAGTTTCTTACCATCAAAGATTTTACCTCAGAATGCCTCGGGTGTAATAATTCATGCAAATGATCACAGAGATGATACAATGACAGATATATCAGTGAAGTTAAAATTAATAAAACAAAATTCATGGACATACCAACAAATTTATTTATAAAGATCACCTCATGTCTGTATGAACACCTACCATTTGAATCCATAGGATGCAGATTACGACCACTGAGGACATCTATTTTCAATAGATTTTCACCAAATTCAGCAAAAATTGTAATAATGCCAAGAGGAGAATTTTCCATTGATTTTTGTTCCTCTAAGCGTTCAAGATAAAACTTGTATATTAGTTGCGAAGTATCCATGCTATGGAGTGCCAATAATTTCTGTACTTCTTTAAGAGCATTTGCTTCACCTATTTGTCCTCCCTCAGCGCCACCCGCAAAGAAGCCTAATAATATGTCCAGTGCTCTTTGAAGATTACTGAAGTATGAACGAGGTCTTTTTTCCTGTAATGGAATTTCTGATTTATTTTTCTGCAAAAATCATTATTGTTCTTCACCACCATAATTAAAATATTTTTAGTATTGTACCTCTAAACTCTTTTCTACTATTCCACGAAGGATTGTGGCAACTTGCTCCCATATTATCAATAAAACTTGCTGGAAAATTTCAGTATTCAGTTCTGAATGCAAAATAGTCAAATTCTTGTCAAGATACAGCATTAAATTATCTATATGTTTATCTCCTTTATGCAACATTTCTGATCCTTCTAACAAAAGTTTGTGAATTTCTGGAATCATCTGCAATTTGAAAAATATGTAATATATTACACTGTGTTCTCATGAGAAATATAAAAATGACAATTTTGTTGAAAGTATAAGTGCTGTTTAAGAATTGTATTTGCATTTCTTGGACCAGAAGAAAAAATTCATTATTATTTAGTTTGTAGAACTTATTATTACCTTCTGAGTCAGTGTGACTAAAAGTTCTGTAATTTTAGTGCCAACAGTTTCCACTGCATTGTCAATGACTAGTTCAAGGGTACGTCTACATTGTTCGGTATCAGCAGAGCTTTTAACATGAGCCAGTTCACTCACAACATCATTCATTCCAAGTTCACCTACAAAAGGTTCAATAGAACGCCAAATGTATTCTATATTGTTAATTGCTCGACACCACTAGAAAAGAGCACATAAGAGATAATTAAAGAGAGAATCTGTGATTTAACATTACAATCGCCTACCATATTGTACTCACTTCTTTGGAGACTACAAATTTATTTTCCAAGTTACTTCCAGAGTATGAAAGTTGTTCTATTCTTTGACTCATGATGTTCGCATAGTAAACTGAACAGTGACATATATCCTGGAAGTGCAGAAGAAAATTTCTAATTCATTCAAATCAATATTTCAGTTAATTTACATCTTTCCATTTCTAATGTATCTAAATTGTTTACTTACATCTATAATTTTAGCAACAAAAACATAAGATCCTTCAACATCTGGCCATGCTAACTGCTGCCAAAATACATTTATCTGAAACATATTGTAAATGCAATTTCAATTTCTCCAACAATATAAGAACATAAATAACATTACATACCTATGTACTAAAAGTCTCACCTGATTGAAAATGCCAAGTGTATCTATTGCTGAGGAACTATGTTTGACAGAATCACTGACAGGTACCAGATTATCCAATTCAACTGCTTTCTTTATTCTTTTTAATGCCTTCCACAAAGCAATGTCTAACCATTGAGCTACACTTCGATGAAACCAACGATGATATTCTGATAATCTGTGGTTTTTTGTTTCTTGAGAACTTATCCCAGAACCTGAACTAAAATGTGAGAAAATACATTATATCAAAATAATAATACAAAAGGATGTAGAAAAGAGGAAAAACTTACAAGTAATAAGATACTGACAGATCAAGAATAGAGTTCACTGAAATTAAGAGTAAAAGAAATAATTTTAATTATCATTGTCTTAAATTTTTTTTTTCCCATCATGGAAGATGTAAGTTCATAAATAACCATAGAGTTCTTCACAAAGAAATAATGAACTGTAACTGAAAATTAATATTAAGAAAAGCAATTGGGGAACAAGATGTATATGTACTAGTACTTTCAGCCTCTATATTCTGAAATCATATAATTATGTAAAGTTACAACTTTTTAATATGATAATATGACTTACACTACAAATCTTTGGAGTGTTAAATAGAGATCAAAGAGTTGCATTCCGTATCCAAGAACATCATCTTCACTTTCCTCTGTTGATGACTCATCATTAAATTTCAGTGGTTTTAAAACTTGGTAAACTTCCTCTATGGCAGGTTCTACTAACTCTGAAATCTGACAGAACAAGGCAATAAAACAATCTTTTAGAACCAAAAATTCTAAATTTTTTAGTATAATTATATTTAGTATAATAATATAATTGGAGCTGAAAAGTTCTTAAAATTTGAGAAAATTAAAAATGTATTTCAAGTTTTTGCAAAATAGTGTAATAGATAATTAACATACAGAAATTAGGTTAATTTTATGTTTATCAAAACATTGAAAGCTAGCTACAACATAACAAACTACATACAAATTTAATATTTATTATACATTGACGATTATTTATGTTATGTTAACTGTGAAAATAGGAATTTACTCCAAAATTGCTGCCCTTAATTCTACATGAAAATTGAAGTGAAAACACACATCAAGAAAATATTGAAGTAGTATTAGTAGTAAAGTAGATATTTGGAAGAAGACAACAATCCTTCCTCCATTTTTTTTACCTTGTACCCATGTGCAGAAAAGAGAGTCATTGCATAGGCCAATTGTAATGTCCTGAAATGTGAACATTTTATCATTGTTTATGTTTTCAGACTAATCTTCATTTTCACACATAACAGCACTTTAACAAATTTTATTGACTTACTCTTGAAAAATTTTATCATAAATGTCAGTTGCAAGGTGAAGATTTTTCATAGCATTTTTAATTATCATAATTATGTGATTCAGTCTTATTTCTCTGGAGGAATTATTAGTATTAATAATATTATTTTCAATTATTTCGTTGTACCTACAAACAAAATGCAAAACAGTAACATGGATTAGTACCATGGAATTAATTCAAAAATTTCATGGCAGAATATAAAGAGTAATAATTTCAGAAGTCAAAGAAGATTACAAAAATATATATTCATGAAAATACATAACAGACAGTTTGGCTGAATGATTTCATTTTCATAAAGTATAATTTATAAACAAGAATGTCATTGCAGTTGTAATACTATTATATTGTTTAATTATTGCAATTGTTTAAATATTAAGCATCTGATTGTTGCTTTGATTGTAATTAAAGAGTCTGTATTATTTATTAATATACATACAATAAAATTTCTTTTATTGTAATTTTGCTTGTCTGCATTTGGCTAATTTGAAAATATCTCACCATTCTTCTGTCCCTTTAACAATTGCACATTTTGTGGCAGCAGCTACATCACAGTTTATATTATCTTCTAGTGGCAAAAACCATCCATACATAGAAGATGGGAATAATTCAAATCCTTCTGGTAAATTTACACATCTCAAGTAAGAAAGAACTCTGTAGAAAAGACAAAAAATATAAATCACTTTTAATGTATCAAATTTAGTGAATCTTACTTGAACTAAACATTTTTATATCTCAAGATTTCTAGAAATAAGAGTGATTTCATATTCCATTCTCACAGCATGATCATAACACATACAAATTGTAATAATTTATATTATATGTTGGGTTTCTATTTGTTTGATTTATATCTAAAATTTTACATCTTATTATGAGCATAAACTAACATCTTATAATTTTCATTTCAATTTCTTCTGAATTTTATTTTTCCTTAATTTCTGAAGTATATTTTTATGAAAATTGTAGATCAGGTTTTCATCCAGTGTCCCGATTCTTTGAGCACATGGCCCCTTGCTTTGCTTCTGGACGTAATTGTAACTTCACTTTCTGTGCACGTTTTCCAGAGTTCAGAAGAAAATTTATTATTCAAATAATTTTACCCCATGCTATCGTCACAGTAAGAAGATTCCTTCATGAAAGGCACAATGAGGGAGAATAGTCAAAATTGGTGGTGTATTTGCCTCTACAAACATTTTGTATTACACAGGAGTGAATATTTTATCATTTCTTGTCAACATATACTGTATTCAAAATTACACTTTTATATGGGTTAGGGGAGATTTTCCAGAATTTAAGAAAATGCTTCTTCCCATAGTACATCATACAGGGTTTCTTTTACGTTCAATAAATTAATAATAAAATTACTTTTTAATAAATAGAAAAAAAAACAAGAATATATAACTCAAAAACAAAATAAAATACACACCTTAGTAAAGCAGCCATTTGATTAGTATTTTTTTCATTAGGAGTTAACAGATGGAGTCTTTTAATTCCATTAAAGCATGATGGTATCAGTGATTTTGCAGCTTCCCAAAATAATATTTCCTAAAACCCATTGATGAAATATAATTAAAACACATTACATAAAGAAATACATCCAATATTTTAAATTCAATATGTAATTTTTTTATATAATGAAACCATTGCACAATTTTGTATACAAAAATACTTTAGAAATAAGTAGAATAAAAATTATAGAAATTATAAAATAGAACATACAGAATTTTGGAAACTTTTCGAAGCAAATGTGTAAAGTTATTGGAAATCTGATTATAAAATTAAGAAATAGTAATATACTAAAAAATATATCACAAGTCCTTGGATAAAAAGCAGACGGTGGTTCATTTGGCAAATTCACTAAGAAAACTGAAGAAATTATGAACAATAAGAAAAACTCACTGAAGCAAAATTTGAAGCAATTTTATTTAACATGACAAAAAAATATTGATCAAACCAAAAAGAATTCGCTAGTGAAGATAGAAAACCTGAGATTGAGAATTCACAAATTACCGTTTTAATTTTTGTAACACGAATGACTATCATAAAATTTGTATCACACTTCTAAAATAATTCCATGTCCAAAACCATTGCCACAGGTTGTTATAATTCTAATACCTGTGAATGTATGTAAATTTACCTTTTCTCTATCAAACATACTGCTTTGCAAAGGAGGAAGAAGTTTCTTCAGAAGTGTAGAAAATACCTCAAAGCTAAGTGGATGATCTGCATGAACATTGCAATACTCAACCCACTTAATGAATGAACCCATTATTGGAGGAAGTCCGCTTTGCAACAAGTGCTGAGTCAAAATTGTTTCTGCAGAAATTACAAATTCACCATTCCAAGAATATGGTTCTTCCTAAAAACATTTTTCATTAATAATAATTAATTAAATCAATACCAAGGATATTTGTTTATGAAAATTATGATAGGTTTTATAAAATTATTTACAAATTTTGTCAAGTTCAACAGTTCACTGTAGTCAATACAATGCACTATATTTTATTTACACAGTACACTCACAATTACAATGTTTTCTTGTAGGAGTTTCGGAAGTCAGTGTACAAGTTGAGAAGGTTCTGTCCAGTTTACATCAAGTAATTAAAGAGTTATAAATTATTTAATGTTTTAAAATGCAAATGAAATAGTAGTTTCATAATGTAAATAAGATATAATTTTCATTATCATGATTATTGAAATAAAAGGCATAATTTCTTTTGAACCACTTGCCTCAGTTGTCTCCAGTTCATGTAAAAGTAACAAACGGAGCAGGTTTCTATGATCTTTGAAAGCTGCTTCTTTGCTCTTGTGGGTGCTGAAAGCAAGTTTTAGTTTCACTCTGCCTCTCTTGTCTGTTTTGCCTTTCTTTTCTAAATCACACCAACGTACTTCACCAGAAGCATTAATGCTCTGCACAAACAGTAAAACAATTAAATTTTGGTACAAAGAATGTTAATGAAGATTTTTGAAATTTTAAAGCAAATGAATTCTCACATTCAAAGGTAAAACAGAACTTCCAATGAATTCATTTTCATTTTTCCCTGTTGCCCCAAATTCTCGCACAAATTTTCCCCAGCCTCTTATGCCTTTAACTACCCCCACTTTCATCACCTTTTCCCGAACTGTTTCAGCAGGATCAAAATCCCTGAAACATTTACAAAAATTATTATTTCTAAATCTTCTCTGATGTAATAAATGAAAAATATCAGTTAATAAATGAAAGTTGCCTCACCATGCCTCTATACATAAAGATTCTTCAGGTGTGTTTTTAACAGGTCTAGAAAGAGAAGAAAAAAATTGAAGTGATTTGCAGGTTCATGATAAAGCAAATGAAAGGACACCATTCAACTCACAAACAAAAGTGCTCTTTCCATTCGGGACACAATGTAGACATTTTAACAGTAGTATGATATTGTTGGTCTTCAGAAGAAGTAAGGTAAACAGTACAAAAGGTGTCACTGAGGCCTGAAAACATAACAATAAAAAAATTAATATTTTGATTAAGTAGTTTAAACCACAGTAGATATATTAAATTTTGTTAATTACCATTAACATCCATTGGGACAATATCTGTAGCTTCAATGACTTCTACATGTAAAAGAATGTTTGGCGCCTACAAAAGATAGGAAAACACGAATTGTGAATCTTAGAAAATTACTTGATAAATTGGTAGGCAAGAAAATCTACATAAAATTACAATTCTGTTCTAAATAGATCTAAATTTGCCTGCAATTATTTTTCAATGTCACAATTAAAACTTGTTATTTCATAAAACTTTTAAAGAGATATATTGAATCCTTTATAAACAAAAATTGAACTTTACATTAATCATTATACCTCTTTAATTCTTGCTTGTTCCATTAGTTTATTATGCTTTTCATCATCAAACTTAAAAGCAGCCTGAAGGTAATTGAATAGTAGAGCTCGGTCGTTTTCTCCATTGACACTACATCCAACTGTATGCAAGATTGTGTGCAAAACCTCTACATACAACACTTCAATCTGCAAGAAAGAAGACACAATTTGAGTAGTCTATTTTCTGACAAGGAATAGGTCACTTAAAAACAAGAAAAACATTAAGGGGAAAAATTGAGTTAAACACAAATAACATGTACCTAGGATCCAAGGAAGTCTACTTATAACACACTCTTTGAAAAAAAACAAAATAACCTCTCTATAATTAACATAACGAGAAAGTTTGTCAACAGTTTGTTGAAATGAATAAAAGATGGTAACTTATTGGATAATATGTCAGATTATAATATATATTTATGATAAAATATTATATTACCATACTTGACATTGACATTTAAGAAACATCATTTTTCAATTAATTAAAATAAATAATTAAATACATCAATAATATTCTTCGGTAAATAAAATAGATTAAGAAAGAGGAATTTACGTAAGAATCTTATGGAAGAAACTTGAATTTTCTGATGAACTTCTGGATTATATTATTTATTTTCCTAAATAAGTTCTATTTCACCTTCTAATCATCACCTATCTAAATCACCATTACATCTTGTATTAGAAGAAAAGCACTGATATCTACAGCGTAGGATGAGGAAGGATGATTAAATAATAACATGCACATTATTTACTTTCACAATTAAAGCCCTATTCATTACCATTAGAAAGTTCAACCCAGATATACAGAAAGTAGTTTTTAGAAGTTATTATACAAATAATTCAACAGTTTTGTGAAAATGAGTATCTGTACGTTTTGCACATAGATAAAAAGTTTGAATTAATTTACCCTAATATTTGGTTGCACAGCTGACCACTTTACAATGATAATGCCATAAATAGAATCACCCCCCCCCCAAGTCAATATCTTCAACCTGATTGAGAGAATTAAAATCAGTCTCGGGTAAAAGTCGAGAAGTTGGGTGCTCTAGAAATAATGGGAATAATTTCATGTTTCTTCTCAATCGGGATGATAATGAATTCAAGTAATAATTTTCCATATGCAATGCCATAGAAATGTGGTGACCATCTCAACTGATTGATAAATTTGGTTCATCATTGACCATTTTAAAAATGTTTGAAGTTGTTTTAGCTCACTTTGGTCTAAAATCCTAAACAACTTCAGCCCCAAGTAAGCTTCCAATCACCGACTGAAATTTTTTTCCCTTCAAACTTTTTTGTAATAAAATTTATGGGTATTTAATAGGCTGGACATTTAATGAATTCAATATTTTATTGCAGTGGACATTTATTTCAATGGCAATTTCTGTAGTTGTGGCATTTTACATCTGGCAAACTAACACTGGGTGGACTTGCTTTGGACGTTTTGAACTCTCACCACAAAAACCTGGCTAAGGATGAACATAACCGTTCCCACAAAAAAAAATTTCACAAGTATTCTGTCATCAAGATTTACCAAACCTTAAAGATAGCATTTATACAAACTTAGCAAAACTACAACTACACAGGAGAAATATGTATCTATACGAGGTGAAAACACAAAGTTGAAATAATTCGAGTTGGCTCAAAATCTTTACGCTGTCATTAACAGTGCATTATGAGTATGTCAGCTTATTACATAATTATTAAATGGTACCTTTGTTAGGAATATTGGCAGCGGTAGTGTCTTGGGGTAGGAATGGTAGGCACTGCCTAGCCTAATGAAAATGTACTAGTTTAATACATTTAATAATAATAATAATAATAATAATAATAATAATAATAATAATAATAATAATAATAATAATAATAATAATAATAATAATAATAATAAAGGTGAAATTACTCTTATAATTTTAATTTGGTTTGTGTATTATTCATCTAGAAAAGTATTATGAACATTTCATTATCGTGGTACGAGCCACATTTCCATTTCAACGGGCAGTTTTCTTACTGCCCGTGCGTAAAGCGATCAGTCTCGCCTCTTCCCGCAGAGACTCCGGGTAGGCACGCCCGGGCGCTGCCTCGTCTCGCACCGTATTCCGAGAAAAGGCCCTATACTGAGCGTAAAACAGAAGCATGCCGTCTCCATTACTTGACGCATGCGCATTGTCTCAGACCAGCAAATCCTCTTGCTGCCTGCCCGCACGGAAGATTGCGATTTCCACCTTCATGTAAACCATGAGCGCGTTTGTTTACTGTTTTGTTGAGTTAACAAGCGGAGAAAGTGATTATTGTATTGGACGTTTTTATTTTTTTATTTTAATTAGTAGGTTGCGGATTATTAGTGTTACTTCATTTTTTAATAATTAAATCTGATTTTACGTTAATATTATGACAGATACAGTGAATGAACTACTATGTACACCGTTTTGAAATATTGTCAGAACAACACAAACTCGTGAAGCAGCCACAAGATAAGTGGATAAAAATAGACGAATAGTGAGGAGTCTTGTACACGTCACAGTATTGTTTTGCCCACCCAGAACATTTATTCACGAGTCGCCGTTGAATATTGGTCATCAGTTATATCGTCATAGTGGTCATGCTATGTGTGCGCTAATTTTAGAAAGTATTCTGAAATTGCCACCGGATATTACTCAATATTAGTGTCAAATCTTTTTAATAAGAGAAGTCGTGGGCTTCCGAGGCCAGAATCATGAAGATTATCTTGGCTGTCCGGGTGACGCCGCGTTGAAGCCTGAAGAAGATCGCGAAAAAGATGATCGGAAACGTCGGCAATTCAGCCTTCAACGCGACGTCACGCGGATAGCCAAGATAATCTTTTTAATAAGAGTTTTAGTATTGGTAGAAAATACCCCAGCATCTAACAATCCACTCCGCTTCTCCTGTGCATCTCGCAACCTGACAAGGCGCCAAATGACGATATAAATAAATAAATAAATAAATAAATAAATAAATAAATAAATAAATAAATAAATAAATAAATAAATAAATAAATAAATAAATAAATAAATAAATTAATAAATTAATTAATTAATTAATTAATTAATTAATTAATTAATTAATTAATTAATTAAATAAAAAATAATTAATCTAAATTAATAACTGCTTAAATACTAATTTTGAATGGGAATTTTTTCAGTAATATTGGCCATCAACAATATCATGTTACCGAGAAAGACAAACTTTTCAAGGATTCTTATTCTTGATTGATTGATTATTGAATTGGAGCTCACAAGAAGATAGTCATCAAAACTACATCAAGTTCGAAACACTATTCTCGAACCAGGTCTTCCAAAATCAAGCTTCAAACGAAAAGAACAATTCATCATTAAAATACTACGGATTGGCCTCTTTAATCTTAAATACTGTCATCTGTTCAAAAATACAACCCTGAACCCTACCATAAATGTGGTGCTACAGTGTCCACTTCCAATATTATTCCTGTGAGCCCTGGACTTCATAATGCCATTATAGAAAGTTACTGAAAATAGAAGATAGCATATATACATTGTTCAAATCAGCAGAAGTTTGCATTAAAATTTTGATCTTACCATAAATAAGTAAAATGAAGAATGTAATATAATAATGGTACAATAATTTTAGCTGTTCAATAAACGTACTGTTGTATACACATCAGAGGTTGCTGACAATGTGTGTTATTAATAATTACAAATAAATAAATTTAAAAAAATAATAACGTGAGGTTCATCTCAAAAGTATGTTTTCAAACTCTGCCCCTCAGAAATGCACCCAAAGAGGTTGGGAATACTCGAAAACATTACGACACCAGAACACATAGATGTTCCGCTTTCGAACGTGCCCGGTTACTTAGTGGTACGGTTTCTTGCTATAGCAAGAAATGTATACAAAAAGTGGATCTGTTGCTCACGTTCTCAACACACATTCGCACACGGATATGGGTGTATGAGCGTCCAAATGGTGAGCAGATGGGGTGCGTTGTTTCGGGAGAGAGATGGTGAACGTTTCGATAGAGCGTATTACCACAGTAGTCAAAGGGGATTTTGCCTTCATCCACAAGGTTTGCCCAAGAGAGGAAGAGAAAAACTTAGTTAAAGCCCACGCTTTCAAACTAATATAGTGAACGAAATATTAGGCTATAAAGTATTTCAGACAAGTGAATCACGAAACAGTTCCAACTTTACAACAAATATATGAACAAAACTGGATATTGTATTGAAAACCATAATAATAAACTGCCAAATTAAACAAAATTGAAATTATGTACTTAAAAAAAGGAAATTTCTTATTTTTTATAATATGAAATGCGGTTATTTAATTTTGAGGTGGATCTCTTAATATTGTAGCTAAAACGAAGAAAAATAGCGAAGAAAAGAAGAAACTGAAAAGAAAAAAAGGCGAAAACTAAAAAGAAAAATTAATCAGAAAGAAATAAATAGAAAAAGAATGAAAACATTCAAAGGGAAGAAGAATAAGGTGAAGAAGAAAAAAAACAAAACCAAAACAAGAACATTTCTGAAGCGTAAATTGTGCAACGACGTTCCAATTGTTTAGCATTTGTCTTCACAAACAATTAATAAAATTGGCCGGATATCTTTCAATAAAAAAAAAATCACAGGGTGAATTACGCTAAATTTGAAATTACGGACTTCATTTTCACAAAAAGGTCGGCGCTATTCTTCAAAGTCAAATTTTTCATAAACATTATTATTTAATTATTTCAGAATTTGTTGCATTTACTTTTACCGGAATACTATTGAACACTAATTTAATCTGATCTAATTAAACGTTAGCAGGAATACAGTAAAACCGCCAACTTTGGAAACAAAAATAATACCATCCATTTCATTTCCATCTTACAGTCTATTAAGCATTTCCCGAGACTTAATATACTAAATACGAAAAAAAGCTTTTGCACGACTTCGTCGTTGCGAGAACGCTTTGGTCGCACAACCTCTCCCCCTCCCTCTTCTTTCCCCTCCTCCAACCCTTACTCCTTCCTATTTCTCCCCGGCCCCGCATTCTCGCAAGGCAACACTCGACGTGCGAAAAATGTAAATATATACTCTTAACGGAACATTTTTTCTTTTCGCCGCTCTGCTGAGGGCGGGGCGGGGCGGGGCGGGGCGGGGCGGGCAGAGTGGGATGGAGAGTTGAGCGGGCGAAGCGAAGCGGGGTGAGGTGAGGCAGGCTGAGGCGCGCGGGGCGGGGCGAGCGTGTGAGGAAGGCATTATGAAAATATACGCCCTGAAATATCGCCGCGTTTGCTTGTTACGCAGAAAGAATGTTAGTTTTGCCATATTCTTCCTCCTTTTTTATAAATCCCACAGTAACTTTACAGCTCCATCTACCTCCTGAACGTCGCATCCCTGCCGGCGTTTCTCTTTCGGCATTACGCGGAATAAAGGAGATGCTTCAGAGTCATTTTTTATGAGGTTAAGGACATTTTTGTATTAACTTACCTTGTTCTTCAATAAATATTGGATTATTCTTGGGAGATAGCGATTTCTATTTTTGTTTACAGAACTCATGAACGAGCTACTACCGAAATTTGTAATTATGAAACCAAAATATATTAATTGACCGACTTAACATTTTGTATATTGTGTTTATATGAAATTTTAACTAGAAAGTAGTTAGATATCTTGTCATCCAAGTTTTATAAGAACAAATTGAAACAACTTTTTCACCATTAGTTCTTGTTTTTGTGGAAGCCTCAAACTCAAATGTAATGGGGACTTCAGGGAAGGTGAATTTGGTGTATATTTTAGTTGAAGCTCAAAAGGCACTATGAAATATTAACGCACTCGACTCACAATGTTGAAACAACGTGCTGTATTCCCAATAAACAACGTCGATCGATCTGCACGAGTTCCGTGCGTCATTAGTCGTACGCCAAACCCATTCGTTCTTTCATAAAGAGCCGCCCGGGAATGTGCAATTTAGCGACCTTGTGATAGTTTTCTCGATTGCGAATATCCATCACTTCCATTCAGAGATGAAATTTAAGTCCTTTCGGTCCTACATCATGCGCTTTACCAAAGCGCGCAATCCATTTTGCAGTTTACCATGAGAATTGGCTTAGAACTTTGTTCGTTTGGTGTTTTGACATGGCGTTTTGATTTGTTCTTTGCAATATGATGTCAATTTTGAAATAAAATTTTGCATTAACAATTATGAATTATTAATAACAAATTGTTTTCATAAAACAGTATTTATACATTATAAAAAAGTCTCGTAATTATCGTATTATAATATTTGTCTATTTAGTTCTTAAAATTAAAAGTTTTAAGGTGTAAATTTAAATTCATTAGAAATATTGCAATGAATAATGCAAATTTGGCTTAAGATATGCGATATACGAGAAAATATTTGAAAATTGTCCGTTTCTTGTTCACGATTGGCTATTATCATCTATAACCAATCTGTAACTTTCATCAGGTGAAACGCATTAATCCATCTTGAACACCATTTAGTATTATCATCCGTATTGTATTAAAGAATTAGAAATACGAAATAGAAATTAGAAATCCGTAGATTTCCAAGAGTATATTAGCTCATAATGTCTGATAAATCAGTCGATAAATTAAAGATCCTCAACCACAAAGAGAAATGTGGTCTTCAGATATTTTATCACAAACTCTGAATATTATCCTCTCACTTATTTAGTGTCAGGGTAAATTAACAATTACAGGAAAATACTAGAAGTGGTTACCTAAATAGTAAGCATTTTGTAGACAATAAAACAGGTAGAAAAGACTGATTTTAACATACCTAATAAAAGATAGAATGAGGAGAAAAAAATTGAAACAAAAATAGGAATGTACTTCCTTAGAGCCCAAAGAAGCCCTTTGGGTTGAAAATCGCCCTTCAAGACCATCATCATCATCATCATCATCATCATCATCATCACCACCACCACTAGTATGCTGTACAGGAAGAACCAGACAACGTCCGCTAGAAGACAGTAACTCGGAATCTAAGATTTATCTCTCACCTTGCCGCAACTTCAAACAGTGTATTGTGTAAGTGTATTGTGTAAAAGTGTATTAAATATACTAATAAAACATAACAATCCACCGACTTCATTAACACTGGCTTATAGAAGCGTTCAACATTCAGATGCGTAAGTCCGAAAGCTGCGACATCCAATCCATGTAGACATTGTCATATCTACCACGTGGTTGGTTTTTCGGACTCCCTCGCAACCCAACCGAAGGTTTTCCTATTACTAAATCCATTACCAAATCCATATCGATATCAATAATCATTACCATGTTCTACTTGGTTGTCGGGGAGACAGTTTTATATAGAGTGAGGTTGCACCCTACCTAGCCAGCCGGTTGGTCGGACGATCGGCTGGGGAGTAGACGGAAACCTAATATTAAATGAAGTCGTAGGCTTCCGCGGCCAGAATCATGAAGATCTTGGCTGTCCGGGTGACGCCGCGTTGAAGGCTGAATTGCCGACGTTTCGATCATCTTTTTCGCGATATTCTTCAGGGCTGGTGTGCGCCGGGGTGGTCTGCGCTCGGGTTTATATTTGCGCTCGGGTTTATATTTGGGTGGGGACCAAGTGCGTTTGGTTGAAACACCCCGAGCGCAGACCAGCCCTGAAGAAGATCGCGAAAAAGATGATCGAAACGTCGGCAATTCAGCCTTCAACGCGGCGTCACCCGGACAGTCAAGATCTTTAAACCTAATATTGTATATAAACTCTACAGAAAACCGCGCGCAGCCTCTTCATACCCAGCGCCTTGAGGAGGGTCGCAGCATGATAAAACGATGACATCTGCGCCTAAGACGCGGCGTCTCCCGGCCAGCCAAGTAGATAGCGACTCCGGCCGCGCAAGCCTACGCTTTTAACCGTTTACCTCTTATCAATCAGCCCCTAATGACCCAGTGGGAGGAAATGGAAAACCAGCTCTGCGATCATCCTTCGCCTACGCTCGAGGAGTAAGTATTTCAACATCATGGGTTGTGAAAAGACGTTGAACAGAAGTACAGCTATGAGTGAGCAGTAAAGTTTCTCTCAGTTGAAACTGAACAACAAACAAAACATTTTAACAATCTGTTGACGTTCTAACAATTGTCGTCGACTAATATCCGGGTTTTCGAAACTTGTCCACTACCATCTGCCCGACGGAGTCTTGTTGGGCATTTTTAAATCTGGTAGCACATTGGCGCACAACTAGGAACATGGCAAAAGAACATCGATGTTTTCCACAAGAAATATCGATGAATTAATATCGACATATTGTTATGTCCTTCGATTTTTCATAATGATGTTTATGTTATGTTTTTGTTGATTTTGTGCTAATACCGTTAAACTGCATTTTGAACATTGTCAATGTAGAACATTGATTAGAAAATTAAGATGACAGTCACATCAAATACAGAATGTACTTAAAACTATTTTATAGTAAGTATTATGTGAGACATTCGGTCTAAGATGTTATACCATACGATGAATCAACGCAGTAAAGTAAGTGAAAAATAGCAAAACCCGATGTCCTTTATTTATTATTTTGTTTTTTATATTCCACGTACTTTTAAGTGACCAAAAATAAAATAATTCCACTTAAGAACTATAATTACAAATGGAAACATGATGGAAACATTTGTTTTATATTACTTAAAACATCGATGTTTTCTCGGCATCGAAAGCCTTTTTGATGTATCAAAATATCGATGTTTTGTTAAAATTGCCATCGCAATGCCCAACGCTATCAACTAGTTCGGGAACAATCATTCTAACCGTTTAAAAAAATATATAGTACACACAAACACACAAATGTAAATAGAGAGTACACATTTTCACTTTCTTGAAATAGATGAATTCCAGCATATGTGTTGGTGGAGGCCACTTACGTTGGAGCCGAGGGCGTCGGCCAGGAGCCTGGCCTTGTCCTCGTCCTTGGCGTCCGCGGCGTCCGGCACGGGCAGCGCGGCGCGCCGACCCCTCGGGGCCACGCCCCCGCCGTCCTCCACGCCGTCGCTCGCCTCCTCGGCCGCCCCTCGCAGCCGGCGCTCCTCCGCGTGCTTCTGCACCAGCTCCCCCAACTTGTCGAAGAAGTCGCCGTCCAGCGACTGCAGCCTGCAACCGACGCGCGCTCTGCGTGTTAAAGGAACTGCTGGGAGGACCTTGAGAGAAGCGAGTTAGTAATTCCGGGCGGGTCTACTGATATGGTCATTAGAACCGGAAGAGAGAAGCATGTTACATTCCGAGAGGTGGTGTTCCCCCCTGATGGAACGCGAGATCCCGCGCCGATGTACACATCTTCTTGTGGGGGTTTCCTCTTGCGGTTTATCCCTTTATCCCATCAACAACTGTAGTCATTGGCCCCGTAAAAGAGAAGCATGTTATATTCCGAAAGGAGGTTGTGTTCCTCTCCCCTGGAACGTGAGATCCGGCGCTGGTGTTCACGTCTCTTTGTGGAGGTTTCCCTCTAGGGGTATCTCCCATCAACTACTATGGCCATTGGTCCCGGAGGAGAGAAACCTGTTACATTCCGAGAGGTGGTTTTCCCCCCAGCTGGAACGTGAGATCCGGCGCCGATGTACACGTCTCCTTGGGAGAGAGGTTTCCTCTCGGGGTATCTCTCATCAACTACTATGGTCAGGTTATGTGCCTCCCCCCTGGAACGTGATATCCGGCACCGATGTACACGTCTCCTTGTGCGAGTTTCTCCCTTGGGGCATCTCCCACACCGGGCACTGTCCCACCTGGGATACGATTTGTTTGTGTGTTTGCCTCTTTTTATTTGTTGCGTCTTTTTCGCTGTCTTTTTTGATGTCTCTTAATATTTCTTGGGCATTGAGCATAAATCAATCTGGGGTAACCGTCCGTTCAGTTTTTGTCTTGGTCTCGTCACGTCGCAGTCAATAGTTTTTCCTTCCGTCAGGAGCTCGGCGCCGCTAGTATCACAGACGGACATTCGTCCAGGAATGCGTCGTGGTATCTCGAGCAGCTTAACTTCCGTGACTTCATGGAGCGTAGATACGCATGTCAGCTAACGACGTCGGCAGTTGATTCCCGATTGGACCGTAAGTTCCGAGAGGTCTTTCTGCATGTGTGGTAGTATTCGTTACGAGGAGGTTGTGGTGAAATTAGTAAGAGGGAGTGAGTCATGCCACACAAATGGCAAACTAAAGAGAATAGAAAATCTCTGACATCAGTCATTTCAACCAAAGCAATCAACACAGGTTCATTTTAAGACACGGCAGGTAAGACGTGAAATAATGGAATTAATAATTGAGATTTGAAAGTCGTATGTTTGTAATGCTCCATCAAAAGGGAAAGAGCATGTTTATGAATGCTCGAGCACATGGATGAATGATTCATCTTTATAAGCTGCCCCAACTGTCGAAGAAGTCGCCGGCCAGAGACTTCACCTCACTGATGCAGACTCCCACATCCGCTCTGCGTGTCATGAATCTGCAGGTAACACACTCGGCAAACATGTTAGAAATAACACTGTTTGAAGGTAGTGCGGAATGGCTGGCAAAGGATAAGTCACGATATTATCGAAGTAAGATGTCTGAATTAAGATCTGGATAAATTTGTGGGCGCGCGCGCGCGTGTGTGCGTGCGTGCGTGCGTGCGTGAGAGAGAGAGAGAGAGAGAGAGAGAGAGAGAGAGAGAGAGAGAGAGAGTCTTCGTGTATGTATGAGAAGTAGAGAAGCCCTTCACTCTGCCAATTCCTTGTGCCATTAATATTGTAATTACCTCGTAGTCATTGATCACCGCAATCAAAAATTCCAGGAATGTACGACCGAGTGTTCTCGTGTGAGAGGAAGAGTTGGAAAATTTCCACAACAAATAATTAAGCAGCCGATGAACTTAGAAGGAAACATTAATAAGGCCTAGAACAGTCATTACCAAAGAGATCGATATCGACCCCTCGGGCTCGATAGCTTAAATAAAAAAATAGGTCGACGACATATAAAATAGGTAATAATAATAATAATAATAATAATAATAATAATAATAATAATAAATAATTGAATTACCTCATTAATTTCAAAAAATATTCCTCATTACTAAAGGCCGGACTTTTAGGTGCAAACATTTGCTAATTTAGGTACTAAAAAAGGTGCCAAAAATATTAAGAATAAGTGCAAGTTTGGGTGCAAAAAATAGTGTATAGTTAGGTATAAATATATTACATGGTTTTATACCATAACATGACAAATCCACATGAAATGTTGTGGGAAAATAGGTACGTTACATACAAACTACATTTTTTTAAACATATTCACAACATCAATATTCGTCGTCATCAGGATCACATCATCACTGTTCCCTTTGTTGTTCCAATTTCCGAAGAGCAAATCCTTCTAGACTCTTGCTTCTGTGAAAATTCGCCACTGTTCAGCGGCCGGCAGTTGCCCCTCCTCTAGTATGTTAGTAGATGCCCAAGGGCTTTGAAGGAGTTCTCTTTCCAAAATGATATTGTGCACAAGTATTTTCAGCTTTTCCGATGCAACAGATTGATCTTCATCAATGTTACTACCGAATTTCATTATTTTTTAAACAAGTTTTCAGCATAAAGCCCACAATGGTTTCTCCGCGTTCCTCAACTTCAGCGTTCCTTGAAACACAAGGCCTCGTGGTGAGAGACGCTGATGACATCAGTCGACTTCTATCGCGTACGCTACACTAGCGTTCTCCAAATTCATTTCGTAGCGCATGATTTGTCCAAAGTACACTGGTTAGCGGGTGTTTCTCATGGCTCGGGATGTGGGCGAGGGGCGAAACGCCTACGGCGGAGGAGGAGGAGGGAGGGAAAGGTAATTGACTGATGGCGTAAGGTCAAGCTGGGAATTTCGAAACAAAAGTTTAATGTGCCAAATCAAAATTATTTTGAGTAGCGAAAGTAAAAATGACTGTCAATTTCTTCAATAATTATTTTACCAAAAGGGGTCTGTGACCAAAATCACTTTTGGAAACCCTGTTTTAGAATATCAAATTCATGTTATTAAGGCCAGATGAAAAGAATAATATATAATCTAGGAACATAAAAATGGATATTAAAAGTTGGGGGATGGGAACGTTCAAAAATAACACGGAATTTAATGGACAGGAATCGATCGAGGAGAAGAGTGGAAATACGAGTGTAATGGAAATGTCCTACATGATGAAGTGAGTTCCAATGTTTAAGACATCTGATTGATTTAATTTTTCCTGGCATTGAGAAATAAGGTAGTATTAAGAGAGACATTCAGCAGATTGATAACTTTACCATTCATTATTTGTTGCTGTTATACAGTATTCGTCTTCGATGATTACATAAATAAGAGTAAATCACAAAATATTTAATTTCCTCTTCTTAATTCTTCAAAAATCTCCTGTAAACCTGTCGACATGTCGTACCCAAGATAATGTTTACTGCCGATGTAATGCCCTCTCCTGAAGATTGAACTCTGACTGGAAATCATGCTCATTTTATTACCCCATTAGCGTTCCCAGAGTCGTAATGTGCAAACTGTCTTCCTTATCATCCCAACAGAGAATTGAAGGGACAGAACTCGACGCTTTTATGGCTTCCGGAATGGCATAAAGGGCCATAAACCACAGGAAAACAACATTAACTCGATGCATCTCGTGTCAGCCATGTCAGGCGAAGTCGCGATTTCCATATAAACTGTGGCGCAGAACTAAATCGTTTCCATTCATGGACGTCGAATGTGGTGAATCCATTTTCGATTCATTCCTCAAAATTCCCGCATCGTTTCCCCAGATCAATTCGCATCCCACAAGGAGGCCGCCAGTTTTCTTTGTCAATCTCTGCACGGTCATCTTTATGGCTTTGGATTTATTTCTTCGTAAATAGAAACTGGAACATTTTCCTCACACCACTTTTAGTTAAAAACGGTGTCGTAAAATTGTTCCAATTGTTTCGTCCTATTTTTTATTTTTTTTATTAGTATTAGAACTTATTCGGAGCTGTGGAACAGTATCTGATAGCAAGACTGTGTACTGTACATAGTACCGAGCACTAATATCATGCGATTTAATGGTCTTCGTCAAAGATTTCACAAGAACAGTGAAATGGAAGCTGACTAAAATGTGTCACCGTTTGATACTAACAAGCTCATCGAAATAGTAATGATTGATACGTGCGTGAATAGATCCTATTAAATTTTGTTTAATATTGTAACTGGGAACAAGGCTAATAAAGTCCATTTTAACCAAAACTCATCCAAATTATGAAATGTCAAACACTATTTATGCATTTACGGCCAAAAAATAAATAAAAATAATGATATCTATAACTTTACCAGGAAAAATAAATGTGTTGATAAGTCTGACATATGCAGCTATACAAATCATTCTTAATTGTAATAAATACCACATAACACAGATTTGGGCAACTTAAAAAATAAAAAGTTAATAAAATAAATAATACAAAATGTTCAACGATAGTATCGGTATAATGAGAAAGAACAAAGTAACTTGGAGCACCTGGGAGAGACAAATTATTAAAATGAAATTTAGATAAGTTCGCTGTAGAAGAATGAACAAACAGAATGGCAAGAGCAAGTATTATTACTAAATGTTTTACAATAAAAAGATTTTAAACAATGAAATAAGAAAATACAAAAAGTAAAGAAACTGGAATATTTACACGCGAGTGGACACCAGGTACTGAAAGGAGAATCGTTAAAAAATTCTGAGTCCAAAGAAAGAAAAATTAATAAATAATATATGAGAACGTAGAAAAATAACAGTGACTATAATGAAAATGGGATTGCTATTTTTTGAGCATATGTATGTATTGGATTAAATAAATTAACAAACCTTATGCAAATACCTGCGGGAGAAGTCATCAATCAGTGAAATATAAGAGGTCAAACTTTTTTGAAAATAATTAATAGCTTAAGAGAATATTAGAAGAAACTGTGGAAATTGTATTTCTAAAAAATGTTCACGCATTTTGAAATGTAAGAATTTCAAAACAGAAGAGAAATAACCGGTTTAGAGACGTCTGAGACGAGAAAGAATGAAGAGAGTAAGGTTGAAGGAATATTAGAAAGGAGAGGAGAATGTCCCATAGGATTAGTACTGAATTGAATTTGCGAACTAAGTTCTTCAAAAGATACGCATAGTATCAAACCACTTCCTGTTACGACATTACTAAGCTTGCAGTCGAGGTAATATTCGAAGAAACGTCAATTGCAGTCAGCTCATCTCATTATTCTTTCCACTTTGTAAATCTTGTATTGAATTTACATTTTCAAGCAACTTTCTCACATTGTAATATATAGATTAATATTGTAATATCAACAGAGTCAAGTCACAGATGAGAGTTCTTGCAACTATTCTTTGGTATGAACTTCACACACGACTCGTGGGATATTTAAAATCCATTTCTCTTGCGGCGACAACTCGAGCCATGAACTGACATCAAAGCAGGAACTAGTAAGTACAAATTATTTCGAGTTCTTATGAGTGTCAAACTGACAATTGTAGCGTATTTTGCAATTAACATTGTTGGAGTTTTCATTCGCCGAACATCTCTATCATTTCTGATGTTGCCGCCAAGCAGCGCATGTAGGCAAGATGCTCTTCACCAACTCGACTTTGGCTTTCTGCTCGTAGACTTTAAGCAGAGTGAACTAACGAGCTTCCTATACCTCTCCACATTGCGAGATTGACAAGTAGCCATAGTATTTAACGTGAAACATTATAAATTGGCTTTAAGAAATTCAACAATACAATCAATTATTCTGGATATTTACGATAAAGTTTGTTAAAGTGGTTTCTTATCAGCAATGGCTGTTCAACTTTCTCGACCTGTATATCGCTTCATACGGGATAATTTCAGATGTATTGTTTCTACATCGGAGGAATTTTTAATAATGTTCAATTAGATCTCATTGAGCCTCAACTAATGTGACGTCTTGTTGGCCCTATTATGTACTTCATTATTGTATAAATTCTGGTTGATGTACGTTGAACATTGACGTCATTGTTTCTTACGAATTTACTGCTTCGATCAAGGATTACTTCCAGTAAATAGCATCATTCGACATGGTATATATTTTTATTCATTTGCCAAAACTAAATTGTACGCATGCCAATGGTCTCCCGAATCATTTTATCGATGCTGAGCTTCACAACTGTGTACAACGTGCTTCAATAACGAACGTTTCACGTCTCGAAATACCTCCCATTTAAGAACCCATTGAATGTGATAGCGTGCCAAACTCTCCCTACTGCATTCGTGCAGTAGAGTTACCGTAGCAATCGACCACGCCTCCTCCCCTCTCCGTTTGAGACAAGTGCATGCGGCGAACGACTTGCGGAGGCATAAATCAGGCATCGTGCGGGGCCGTGACGTTGCGCGCTGAGCAGTTGGGCGGCGGGGGCGTGGGCGCGCAAGGTGACTCGGCCCACCGACCGCGGCAAACACGGCGCGAGCAGCCCGCTCCAGCCCCCACTCCAGCCCCCACTCAGCCTCCCGGGCCGCGACCAACGCAACGTGGATGTGCACAGCAGCAGTTCGCTGGAGCCGAATCCACTTGTTTACTCAATGGGCTAACATATACCAACACATTTCACACTCTCAAACCGGGAGCGGTAGCTCAGTGCATCAACTGATGCCACTGCAGCGCCTCTGACCGGGAGGTCCTAGGTTACACTCCCCACGGCGGAAGGATTTTCGACACTAGCTTTTCTGCTAGATCAAATTCAGTCGCTGTCTGGAGGAGAATTCTGGCGGCCGACTGCTCTGATCGGCAGTTTTCCGTGGTTTCTCCGATCAACACCTGGCGAATGCCGGAGCAGTACCCTACCAAACGGGCTACGGACCGCGCGCGATCTGTCCTTCCCCTTCCTTGTCCTATCCTCTCCCCTTACACACTCACTTACACTAACATGCACTAACTACCACATATTCCAGGAGACCAGTCGGGAGTTTAGAGCTTGTCCCGGCTGGGGCGGTGCCCCGCTGGTGGGAGAGTCCTGGTTAGGGGGAAACCCCATTAGCCGACGGTAGGTCGGTGCCCGATCTCGCCATCCAGCGAAGGGAAAATCACCGCCATCTCCCGAGAAAAAACAGTCACTACACTAACGGAACTAATGACCGAAGCAGTTGACGCGCCCGGAAACACGAAAAAAATCAATCAATCACACTCTCAAAATAAATATCTTTGAATCCCCCTGTCCCCAAAACCCAACATACTTTATTATTCCATCACTGTTAAAATGTGTTCAAGAAGTAAAACGCACAAAGCAGCAAGGCGACTATATACAAACTGAGAAATGTCTGGATGTTTTCAAATTTTTATCTTCCTCTGGCGTATAAATATTACACAAATGAATCATCACTTTATCGTCGCGACAGATACAATTAGAAGAAAAACAGGTCATGGATTGTTCACGGATGAAGTATTCAGCAATAAGAGATGACTTCTGATATTTTGCGGAATCATAATTATTGAGCCTTTCTTTCAAATAAGATGTACGACTCTTTATATCACATTAACTTTCGAGTTCAGAAAAAATGACCGTCAATATGCACCTAAGTTATGCGCAGCCCGTTTTGTGTGGTTAATGAGGTTACACTTTCCTATGGAAACTGAAACGTCAGGCATCATGATTATTTGCGCCAGAACGCTTCAACTGTAATTATGTATATGTAAAGTAAATGGTTAGAAGCAAGAACAGGCCTTGTGGCCTGAATCATGACATAAATTTTTTTATAATGATATTATTAAATTGTTATTATTATTATTATTGTTATTATTATTATTGTTATTATTATTATTGTTATTATTATTATTGTTATTATTATTATTGTTATTATTATTATTGTTATTATTATTATTATTATTATTGTTATTATTGTTATTATTGTCATCGTTATTGTTATTACTTCAAAAGCCGTTCGCAAGCCTGGCTTTCGCCGGTGATAAATATTTGTTGCAGTCTCATTGTATCCATACGAACATTTGAAAGCAATTAGTCTTTGGGCATACCAGTGGCCTGTGCCTTAGCAGCCCAATTGTTCCTGTCCTTTGGCTCGACAGCCCGCTACGGGCCTTGGCCGACCAGCAGCGCCCCAGCTTCTCCGCCAGGGGATGACGGGTTCTTGTGGTGAGCACAAAGACATTCGTTTATTGATTGATTTTTTCTTGTTTCCGGGCGCGTCAACTGCTTTGGTCATTAGTCCCGTTAGTGTAGTGCATTTTTTCTCGGGAGATGGCGGTGATCTTCCCCCGCTGTATGGCGAGATCCGGCGCCGACCTACCGTCGGCTAGTGGGGTTTCCCCCTAACCAGGACTCTCCCACCAGCGGAGCACCGCCCCAGCCGGGACAAGCTCTAAGATCCCGACCGGTCTCTCGGAATATGTGGGTGTGTAGTGCATGTTAGTGTAAGTGTGTGTGTAAGGGGAGAGGATAGGACAAGGAAGAGAAAGGAAAGATCGCGCGCGTCCGTGGCCCGTTTGTTAGGGTACTGCTCCGGCATTCTCCAGGTGTTGATCGGAGAAACCACGGAAAACTACCGATCAGAGCAGCCGGCCTCTAGAATTATTCTCCAGACAGCTTGGTCGTTCGCAAGTTACGCTTCTCTCAAGTTTTTGTGAAAATGGAGTAAGTTAATAATCCAGAAGTTAGTGGTTTGTGTAATTGTCATATATAACAATTATTAAAGACGGAATTTATTAATATTGGGATTTCAGAAAAGCTCAAACTAAAAGACAACGCTAGAGGTAGCTTCCACAATGTGCTGTGTAAAATAATGTTCAGGATTCGCCACTGGAGAGGAAGTGTGTATTGGCTACGCTCTTGGTACAATGTGCTCGTGAATTACCTTTTCACGGTTAAGTGGTGAAAACCATCCATGAACTACCATCGAGTTTGTCCTACACAGTCATAGGATATGCGTGTTAATTGCTACTAAAATACAAAAAAACTAATTCAGATTATTTATCGCAAAATATTATATTACTGTCACATATTGCATGAGACGCCTGTTCATTAACTGATTGGATTCAGCCTTTCACTGCGTCTTGTTTTGCAGTCTCCGGCACCATTAAAAAATTAAGTGAAAAAATAGATTTGAAGAGAACAAACAAAAGGATTTTCTCAATTCCTCTATCTGGAGAAACCGTTAAGTCAAACTCTTACATTCAACCTTCTCTGCTCGGAAGTTGGCATTGAGCCCCAAGTTCAGCTTTGTTTATACTCTGCTTCAATGTTTCCCTCTGATGTCACGTGTCGACGACGGACTAAATAAACCGTCAGTCAAGGCAAACCAACGACGAGGAAAAGTCTAAAGGGGACAATTTAGTCCAACATCGCGAAGCAAATACACGTAGAAAATGCAAGTGGTAATTTTTTCTTTTAAACTATGTACAAAAATTATCAAGCGTTTACTAATCCACTTTACTTTCAGATTACAATATTCGTCTGGAAAACACGCCAAACATGCACTCCCCAGAACTTTAGTAATGAAATGAAACTGTTAGAAACGTCCATATTGTAGAAAACACGATAAGAAATCAGAAAACCCTAATTTCAACAATTACAGATGCATATACTAAAACTTAAGCAATAGATATTAAAATAAAATGCATTTTAAAAATTAATAAACGCTTAACAATTAATTGTACTCATTCAGTTAAACCTAAAAGTAATATAAGGAATTGTCAAACAACAAAATTCGGGGTATAGTTAACAACGTAAAATAGTATTAATTAAACGAAAGAAATATCATCTTAACATACAACTCGATAACAATTTAACAAAGTTTTTAAATTTACAAATTGTGCTCCTGGAAAGGCGTTATACTAATTCTACAAAAAACCAGTCAACTGTTCAAGATTGCTCACTACAAGTCACTTAACAACATGGTCATTAGCAACTCTCCATTAGTCACCCTTCTGCATTATTTACAAACCCAGATGGAATTCACAAAACAGCAGGCCTTGAAGCATGCCGAGAAAGCTTTCTTATGCAAAAATATGTGCGCTAATGTTTTTTCTTCCTTTCTATAGAGAGAGTAGATCTGAAGACAGAGGTGTGTTATAGCAGCAAGGCAAGAACGATTTGTTGTGGTCGACCCACAATTAAGTGAAGCTACTGGTTGAATGAAGACATTCTTCTGAGTAAATTATTCAATCTACTCTGGTCGAGACGATCCCCAGAGTTTTTGCATTCGGATCTGAATGTGAATCCCTCATAGTGCTCGATTATCTTTAATTCTACCGTGCAAATAATTGGAGAAAGCCATTTACTAGTAGACGCAGTAAGTTGACTGTCGCGAAGAAGGGGCAATTTTGAAGGTGCATCAAATGAAGAAACACGATTTTCTGTAATTATAAGAACAGGCAAGTATCTTTATGTGTCTTTAAATACGAGGTAAAATTCCAACATACTTGTTATTTTACGTACTTTAAGAAAACTTTAATTTCAATTGCCCTAAAATATTACAGACGAGAAGATAATAAAATGTTCAGAAACTACGATTAAAATTTGAACGATTCGGATAATGAAAACCAAGCACAGCTATACAATAACACAAATTCCGAATCTATTCTCAAAATTTGCAAGACTCTATGATTTGACTGACTCAAAGTGACCCATGATACATTTAGTATGAGGCTAAGACACCAAAGCAAATGCAGAGAAAAGCGAAGTGCAGAGTACTGAACAGTGCAAAACATTAACACTATCGATTTTAGTTACATGCTTTCCATTAAAAATTGTATTGACTATTTAAAATAACTATTTTATCTCAGCATGAAACTAGTACTTCACACAATTTATTAATTGAAATGTGTTAGTTTGAGTGTTAATAAAACACTGAGAACCAAATTAAGTAAACAAAACACTGGGGAGTTTCATCAATGGATGCCGTCTCACATGTGAATTATTGCAAGATATAGGTTCTTTTAAGTTTCTTTGACCTCGTACTAAAAAAAGTCTGACATGCTCCCCCTCAAACTACGGACCCGATTGTTTTCACAACTTTGTCCGGTAACATTGAATTCGTATGCTAAAGTCTCTTTCTGTATAATTATGTGAATAAGGGATACAGCCGAATATATGGGCCCGGCAGTTTTATTCATTCATATGATCATCGCAATTATCGATTTAGGCGGGAGACACTTTTCACCGCCTTATTCGACTATAGCCTTTTTTTCTCAAGAAATGTGAACGTGTGTTGTGGAGGACATGATGTAGGTTCGATTCTCAAACATTTTCCACCTTTCCATGTAATCTTTGCTTGATGCAACATTTTTTGTCCATAATTCATGTATAATTTAATGATATTAAAACAGAAAAGAACACAGATATTTTTAGTACAAAAAAGAATAAACTCTATGTAAATTGTTCTTTTTATCTCCATTAAATCTTGTACAGACGCACGTTTGATTATTGCCGGAAAGCATTATTAGTCTTGTCATACAAACGTAAACAGCTATAATTCGACGAAATAGTTGTAAATTAGTCTTAATAGGATAATAATGAAGGAGGACAGCTGCAATGAAAGAGAAGTAGTAGAAACCTAACCCAGTAAACAGACTTCAGTGTGATGAAGTCACCAAAACGAAGAAAAAAATTATTTTTCTAAATTAACACGCATTGTATGCCGGCGCTTCTTTGACAAAAGGAAATATTTGCAATTTTACACACTTCTGTCACCCGACACTTAACATACATGACAATATATTTAAATTGTTCTTTGTTATTTTACGTCGTACTGAGCAAAATTGAGATTCTTGCTTGAAAATACTGAAATATGCATAGTTAATATCGACATCGTCCATTCGGCAAAAGTTTTATTGTAATGCAGCAAATTCATAAAATCCTTCAATACATCTGTTTTATTTGATTGCTTTAGAAAGACTTTTGTCCAGAAGTATTTCCACATTGAAACACCAAGGTTGCAGACAATAAATTGTAATTGATTATTGATTATTAATTGATCGTAACAGCAAGCAATATTGCAGACTACAAATCGCAAGAAAAACACAAAGAGGAAGTTGATGCAAAAAATAGTTTATCTCAACACGCAGATGATACGCAAATACGTACGCAAATGCATAGGCATGCATTCTTACGCGCAACCACGCAAGCATAACCAAACAAGCTCTCCATCGCATCCTTTTAACGCGCCACAAATCCATTACACGTTATACTGCCCGGTGCACTTCAGTCGCTCGACTGACTCCATTTCACAGACCGGGCGGTGCTCACGGAGTCACCCGAAAGGAAGGATTCTATTCAAACCTTGCCTCCTCGACGGTCCGTGACCGGGTCGGTAGGCATTACGCAATGCGCTCTTCGGGTATTTTCCTGGCGGCGGCGACGTCTACTGTGCCTGCTCGCCCGTTACCGCCAGGCGAGCGCCACGCGTCACCGGCGCGAATTGCTCTGTTGTTAGAGCGTACGAGCCGGGCAGGGCCGGGCCAGGCGCTACAGCAGAGCCGCCCAGACGGGACCACTTCGCACTTCCGCTTGCTCTGAACGCGCACCGTGAACGGGCGCAGAGGGGTTCGAACGAGTGAAAGGGAATTGTTGGTGGTTTGATTGATTGATTTTTTTGTGTTTCCGGGCGTGTCAACTGCTCTGGTCATTAGTCCCGTTAGTGTAGTGCATGTTTTTTCTCGGGCGATGGCGGTGATCTTCCCCCGCTGGATGGCGAGATCCGTCGCCGACCTACCGTCAGCTAGCGTGGTTTTCCCCAACCAGTTATCTCCCATCAGCGGGGCACCGTTCCCGCCGGGACAAGCTCTAAGCTCCCGACCGGTCTCCCGGGATATGTGGTAGTGTAGTGCATGTTGATGTAAGTGTGTGAGTAAGGGGAGAGGATAGGACAAGGAATGGGAAGACAGATCGCGCGCGGTCCGTGACCCGTTTGGTAGGGTACTGCTCCAGCATTCGCCAGGTGCTGATCGGAGAAATCACGGAAAACTACCGATCAGAGCAGCCGGCCGCTAGAATTCTCCTCCAGACAGCGACTGAATTCGACCTAGCTGAAAAGCTTGTGTCGAAAATCCTGCCGCCGTCAGGAATCGAACCCAGGACCTCCCGGTCAGAGGCGCTGCAGTGACCAGTTGATGCACTGAGCTAACGCTCCCGGTAATTGTTTGTCGAGAAAAGACTACTGTTTGTGCCAAACGGCAAACGCTGTGGTTCAGTCTTCTATGATCGCTTTTACACCGCCCATTCCTTCTGACTGGGTTGGTCTGAATAAAACGGCATTGACCCTTAGGCACTGGCAAAAGGTTATACTTGAGTATCTCCAAGAGCTTGCTCTGAAAAAATTAAAGAAATGTTTTGTTTCATTTATTGCATCAATGAAGGTGTTAAAGGAAGAACTGCAATTATTTGCTAATTTAATTTTTTTCATTTTTTTTAACTTTATCCGTGCAGATTAATATGTACGGATTATTCTGACAAGAGAGCAAACGAGCTAGACTCGTGCAAAGGCTACAGCTGAGTCTCTCATATGAAATCACTTTGCACTTTCGACTGCAGCGAGCGCAAATACGAGATGTGTGATCGGTGCAGCGAACGTAAAACATGAATCTTCATCCCCCGTTGCTATTTGATGATTTCATGTAATGATTATGGTGATGATAATAATAATAATAATAATAATAATAATAATAAACAACAACAACTTCAGTCTTATTGAGACCATTATTGCATCTTTAACCTTCCGTTTTATCAAGGATGAATTATTTGGTAGAATCTGATGATTAGTAGCTGGTGATAGTAATTATGGTGGTGTAATAGGCAGTGGTACGGTGACTGCATTGGCTGTGGCGGGGATGGTGGTTAAAGAAATCAATTATGACAATAGGTGGAATCAATACAGACAAAATGAGAGAACCACAAAATACCCTGCTGCAAATCCAATTTTTCTACTACAAGTTATTGCTGGAGTGAGCATGGTCTGAACCATAAGACCCACAGGAAGAAATATATCATCCCGACATTTGAATCGGGTTTCAGAGAGCGCAAGTGAAACAGCTGATTCATTTACTTGTCATTTTCGCTCTTTTAAAGCAACACTTCGTTGCAATGAATGTAGACCGTTCTCTTGCGCAATAAAAAAAAAAGAATTCAATTGTTCACGGTTGAGACAGCTTTTGTAACACCAATACCAAACGAACAAGGAGACTACGAGTAAAGTGTTTTGATGGGAATAATTACTTCTGCGTTCGTATAAAATAGAACAGTAGACTTGTTCTCTTTCATTCCCGTGTTTTCGTATGAAAGAAAGGAAATAATTTTTCATCTCGACCAGGCGTACAGACAATTGCGGCAGCTACTTGTTCTGAGAGGGAACGTTAGTTGCTTTGACGTGCATTGCATCAAATAAGGCCGCTTCGTCAATTTGAGTTTGAATAAAGAACTAAAGCATTCGTTCAATTTCTTTCCAATCAAGCTGTCAGTTCAATTCTACCAGGATCCCATGATATCAGGAAAAAAAAACATTTCAAAACAAAAACAGGGTGCCACCATGATGGAAAGGAATTATGATGACAATGAACATTTCACTGACTCAGAATATAGTTTGTTAATAGGAATTTGTCTGTTTCGAAAAATGTATTTCCACCTGCAGGAAATAAACTGACTTAAATCTATTATTCAAACATTTTGTTCTATCTTCAGCTTCGAACCCTAAGTTCGGAGAAGACGAGATGACGTCCGAGATTGAACGCCTGTTTTCAAGATAAAATAAAATAACTATATTTTTATTAAAAAGTCAGTAATCTCATTTTCCCTTTCTCGTAAACGTAGCAGAAAATAAGTATTGGAAGTACCACAATATTATCTATTAAACAGAATCAATTCCTGTAATGAAAGTATCGAAAATACGACTATCAGAACTCGATACAGCAAGTTTCAAGAGCACTGCATCATCCCAGGGTAGTAACACTACGATCATTTCCGTCCTCACTGAAATATTCGCCACTCGTGTGGCCTTCCACTAGCGCTACTTTTCTCCTTCAGCCCTATCTGTGTATGTACGCTCCTATACTCGATATTTATCGTATGGCTTACAACACAAGCACTTGTTTACATATCATTTAGTACAAGTTTCAGAGAAAACTTACATAATAACAACAACAACAACAACAACAATAATAATAATAATAATACATAGTTTAAAACCATTACTTAAAAAGACTCAAAAAGACTAGATATAAATACCAAAGCTCAATTTGGTATTTATATCTAGTCCAGTGAACAGTGAAAATGCACCATCCTTCAATTCAAGATTATATATGTGCCTCGAGTGTGCTCTGATATTTCACTCACAGTGTGATCAATTTTCTGAGACGGAACACCTCAGACATATTGGGGAGTGTCTTTTATTCCACTTGTATTACACATCTTCGAAAACCCCACTTGTATAAGAGATCTACAAAAACCCAAAGCGTACTTAAAATTGTTCGTTATTAGCGACGAAGCTCGAAACCTTTTTTGTAGAAAACTTGTACCAAGTATTTACAATAATGTGCATGAGACAGGCGTTCCGTAAGCTCCGTGTTATAGAAGATTGATTTCAAAGATCGTAGCTCGGAAATTCACGTCTCCAAGCGCGTTGTGTGCTTCAGGTGTTTGTCAAAGGAATCCTCACCTCCGTTCTACAGAATAGCCGGCAAGGTAGCTTGCACCAGGTCTGCAGATCTTCGGCGTCCCTGGCGTGTTGCTTCCTGGTACTTCCGTGTGCCGGCAAAAAAAAGCGTCAAACGTTCATAACCAGAGATGTGTGAATATTTTATTCCTGATGTGTTGTTACAGGTTAAAAAATTCACTGCCACAGAAGGTCCAGAGGCTGATTGATCCGATCGGACGTTCTATGGGTTTCTCTGATTATTTCCGAACTGCGAATGCTGGGGTAGAACCTTAAATAATGGGCATCAAAACGCACTCAAGTCTTCCTCCCCTTCTTTCATTCTTAGTAGTGAGCAAACCATCCCATCTCCATGCCATCCATGATTTAGAAAGACTCTGGCAGTTGTATCACCAAACACAGAAGCAAAGAAAGCAGCGATGTTACTTCTTTAGGAAACACTGTGTAATTAGCAAGTGGATCAAAATAAAAATAGTAATAATAGTAATAATAATAATAATAATAGTAATAATAATAATAATAATAATAATAATAATAATAATAATTACTTAGATTACTTAGCTAGAGGTAAACTTTGCCTAATTTCATGGTTAGAAACGTTGATATATGTCGACACAAAAAATGTTAACCCATCCCACTCCACCCCAATCCGATCCAATCCAATTCGATTCGATTCGCCCCATCCCAATTTATTCAAATCCAACCCATCTCATTCAACTCACCCTATTTCAATTCATCTCCAACCTTTTTTGGGGAAAGTGAATGCGCTCTAGAGCATACGGAGCACATGAATCACCCAAATCACCTCTTGGCCATTGGCAGACGACGGTTGAGGTACTTCACTCAAATAGGGATCACACGTGGACAATAGAGATATCGAGGTACATCCTACGTCAACAAATAATTGCGTTACATTGCGTCTTCACTGTACTATTTGTTCCGCAAATAACATTTCACGAATGGGTTTGTGTGCAACCGTATTACATGTACACCCCAAAGGGCCCGTAGCGCATTTCCGTAGATCTTTATTACCACAAACCGCGCACCCGGGCAAACGGTCCTACTAGCATTTCCCCTCCCTCTCCTCCTTCCCACTCCCCCAACGCTCCCGAAAAGCGAAAGTGCTCCCGTGCAACCGGCGCAGGTGTACCCACAACAGCCCGGGAGCCACCCGCAGCAGCCGACTGAAGAGGCGCCCCACTCAGATAAGGCCAGCCGCGGTGCGGGCGGCGGCGGCCAAGGCAGACGCGGGCACGACGTTAAGGGCCGACTCTCCCGGGGGCGTAACCACGTATACGGCGCTATAGGAACACAAGCGCGCTCCGCAGTCCCGGTCCGCGGTTACGGTTATGAGCCCCGCGTAAAACTCCGCGCGCGGGAGATAAGCCCCGACTCCGCAGTTGCAACCCTCTCGCGCGCGCTGCGTTGCGAGTAAATTCAAACGTTCCCCCGGATGCGGCTGTGCGGCGCGGCGCCGTGCGGTGCGGTCTTTTTCAAATGCCCGCTCTCCCGCGGAGAACAAGGCCACTACAAACAGAGTGCCCGTAGGGTCTTATGGCGCTTTCCGTATTGCTTGTTGAGAGAATGTCTGGACGCTCTGCGAAGCGCGTTTCGTTACGTTTCGGACGCTAGTCGCGAATATTGCGAACGTTACTTTGATGTTGTCAATTCATGAAACTGTTTCACTCTCTTGCGTTTTTTTTATCTTGTGAGTACCGAGGACTGTTGGAGAACTTATTCCGGATTCGATTTCAATAAATGGAGTTAGAAGTTGCGGGTCACGTTTTGGAACAATAAACGTATTTACATCATTAACTGCATTTAGGGGATGTAAAATATAATTAATATACGATTCAAATCAGTAATCTATATTCTAGTATAAAATAGTTGATGTCTTCGGTATTTATTTTGTATTTTGAATACCATTCAATATAAAATGTCTTGGGTTTCGTGTTAGTGTTATTAATGACAAAGCTCAGACCAACAATGTGTCTGTAGGTTTACTTTCACTTGTTACGGCGTGTCACACGTTTCTTGTAATTAAATACATTATGGATGGCTGAAGTGGCTAAGAGCGTATACCGACTCAGCACTTCGATCCGAAGGGTCGCGGGTTCGAGTCTCGCCTTGGCAATGGTTGCTTGTCCCCCGTCTCTCGTGTGTGTTCTCGCGGAGGGCGTCGCGTTCTACGGGCCCCAGTTCACAGGATCCCGCAAGTGTGTTTGTGTCTACGTCTATGGTCGAATATGCGTCCCATCGGGACGTAATGGGTAACCGGCTGTTGGCTGAAAAAAACTAGAAGAAATATGAAAACGGATGAAAAAGAGATTCCAGCGACTAATTCCATTGCATGAAACTAAGTCTACCCTTTACATACGTTATGTTAACCTACCACCCCGGCGCCGGATCTGGCCATCCAGCGGAAGACCACCGCCACCTCCCGAGCAAAACACGCACTACACTTACGGGACTAATGACCATATTATTTGACGCGCCCGAAATCAATAATAAATCACTCAATCAATCAATCTAACCTACCACCCGACTTGGAGTAAACTAAAACGTAAATCCGAACGTGGCCACACCGTCATTTTCAGGTCCCCTCTCTCTTGCAGAGAACAACGTTGCTGGAGACGGTCTGTGGTTTTGCAGAGTCTTAAGAGTTGTTTTTGAATTGCTCATTGGGAGTACGACATGACTCCCTAAAGTTCTTGCGATTTAAGTATCTTTTATTTTTGAAATATATTTACAAAATATTCAAACATTACTTCGACGACTTCAATTTTTAAACTTTCTCTTTCGTTCTTTCCTGTACATAATTAAGCTTTAGACTAACATGAAGATTCGACGGGTACAAAAAACACGTTAAATTGGGTTGATTTTACTAACTGGAAATAAAGTTTTACAATTACATAATACAGTTCTAAATATAGTTATTCTAACTTCTTAACGACATTAAAGGATGTTTCCCTTTAGCGTTAGAATGACATAACACATTCATTGGATTCAGTACGCGTATGATGTAATCTCAATATTAGTCCTTTAGGAAGTCACCTTTGTTGCCAACACACACGAAATATATTTATCTTTCAGGTCACTTCAGAAAACATTAAATATACCATTTTTTAAAGAAATACGAAAAAGAGAGTTTCTCAAAAAGTTCCGAATTCTTTTCTTTAAATGCTTTGTGCAACTTCGCCAATTTCGCCAAATAATCTGGCAACTCGATTTCATTCAAATCTCTGGAATTTCTGGAATTTCGAAAATTGCAAAAGTCCATGTTTTTTACGAACTTTTCCTTCATCTTCAATTCTAAAGGTGGTGGCTACTTTCTGAATACAATATATTCCTTACAAAGATCTTTAAATGATTTTGCATATACTTTTTTCAAATTATTAGTAGTTTCGAGTAATTTTCAATTACATTTGAGTTCTTGAATGTTGATGGATGAAGTGCTACTAGAACAGAATTTTTCATACTGCAATAGGAAGCCACTAATACCACGAGAAAGTATCTGCTTTTGTAGAAGCACTAGTTTTGTTTCGTCCTCTTTTCAAATTTGTCCCCATAATGCTTCCCTAAAACCATCATCATTATCATTAATTTATATGTAATATTTTAAAGATTAGTATAAAGATATACTTATGGAAAAAGTTTGACTTTGTAAGCAATAAATTTATTAATTTACGATTAAAAACTTCACTGGTTATGTTTCTTCCTTTAAAATTCTAAAGAAATTAAAATTTGATATTAATTATTTGAAGGTCCATTTTTAAATTCAACATTTATTTACTACACTGCCTTACCCATTTCTATTAAACAGAATATGTTTGCATGAAGATTTTTAATATGTTCAATTCTAAATTGCGAAGGGTAGAAATTAAATTTTCATACTTTTACATAAAAAAACTAACTTTTGTACAGTTTCAAATAGTTTTCATAATCTAAAACATTATACAAAGAAAATTTAGAATTATACAGTCAAAACTATTAAGCAAAATATGAGATAAATGTATTTTAGTATAATTCTACTAATTCAGGATAGTTACTGTATGCTCATTTACATACGGGAGAGAGAGAGCTCCTAATTCCTTTGAAAGCATTAATGCAGTAATACTGTGACGCATGATAACAGCATTCCTTGCTCAAGTCCCAATCATCTCCGAGGGACGTAAGTCATTTCCGGGATCGTGGTTTCATTGGGAGCACAACAGAAGAACAAGCGAATGTGAGGGAAATAACGCGCGGAAGTATGCCATACACTGTTGCTCCATTAGCATTCTCCTGACAGCCATTACATCCAATGCGCTCAAAGACGCAATATCCGCTGATTCACAGCAACACCGGAGGCGTGACAAGATGGCGCGAGTAAGTTACTAGCCTAGTTACTGAACACGATAAGGAACATACGTGTGTAAATTATGAAATTTCTCTATTGCTCAAATTTATTACTACTACTACTACACCATTTCCTTCCGCATTAATTACTTGTATCATGTATCCACTGTTTAAGTAAAGTAAGTAAAAGCTGAATGGCGTTTGGGAGACAGAAAACTGCATTTGGTGTTTAGGAGCAAAGCAAGAGTTCAGCTCAGCATTTATTTAAGGAGAAAAGGAAACAGAACAAAAACCTGAAACCCAAAGTAGGTTATTAACCCAGAATGTAATCGCAATACTTCGTAGGCATCATCAGACTTCTTGTTTTTTAATAAAAAACCGGTTATAAATATGATTGTTATTGTTATAAAATATTATCGTTAATCTTGTAAATCTATTATTTTCGTTTTCGATATTAAGTATAGTTTGTACTGTATAAAAAGTTATTGAGGAGAAAAATTTTACATAGCATTTGAACTTTTCTGTAGATTTGTTTTTGTTAATATTACTGGAAATGTACCGTAAATAACGAACAAACAGTTTGAAGATATTTATAGAGAGTTATTGATACCCACACCTGATGAATTAAATGTTCACGCCGCGCCGTGTGTTATAATTATAATACCGATGTTACATGGAAGCTTGCATAACAAAGTTTTGACAATTACTTGTAATTTGTAAAGGCGTAGTCAAGGAAATTCCAATTCATTTGGCTTGATCTTTCTTTTGTAGCTACCATAATATATTTCACTATAAATTATACCCAATATTCATTCTATTAGTTTATTACAAGTGCATTTAGAAAAAAATTATTTGATGTTCGATGAAGGCATCACCTCAATTGTTCGTTTGCATCGAGTCGAGTCTATTTCATTCTCTTCATTAAGCATAGCTAAGGATGCCATTAACATTATCGTGTTCACTAAATCATATCCTCTTCCATCACGGAGGCAGAAACCCTGAATTAGAATCTCACCCTGAGCTCGGCCGCCGCCTGGCACAGTCAGCTTTCCCCCTTATCTACATCTCCGCGTAGGAAGGCTGTGCGAAATCAAGTTTCGCAAAATGCCACTGCACTCTGAATACTGCTCAGCAGATCATGCAGTGTAGACGGGTTAGGGGATTCACGGCTGAACTTGCTATTTTGCGTGATTTAAGAAGAAATTTAGAAAGAATAAATATAATCAAATCGTTCTAGGGTTACCAATTTTACCGCTAGTGTATTACAATAAAATTAATCTTTAACTTGATTTACTAGACATAGTTTGTAAAATGTACATTAGAAAATAGTATATCTCAAGAGATGAACCCGTAAAGTTCATATTTTTATACAGGGACTGTATTTTTATAAAGGAATATACAAATCTCTGATTAAAAGGGGATCTTTTTGTTGCATCAGTTTCGTATCATTTACTATCGAAAAAAACCTTCCTCTTTCAAATTAACAATCTTATTTTCCTATTGAACAAGAGTGACACGTTGACTAATAGCAGTCTAAACCACTTCTGCAAAAGTGGAAGCCACAACACTATATTGAAGATTAACACAAATGGAACAAGAATGTATTCCTTCGACAAGATGAAATTCGCAATTCTAGCTTCGTATAAAAGAACACGATTTGTCGTGTCTCGAGGGGGCGGGCTTTTGACACCGGTTATACTACGAATACAATTAGATTGTCATTTTGTTGTCACGAGACAGTACCTCTGACATACCTTAAGCAACAGCACCCAACAAACTTCAACAGTGTTGTCATCACAAATGTCCGAAGAAAAGTAATGCTGGCCTTCAATGTTTTAGTTAATCAGCTGATCATTATCACAAGGGCAGAGAGAGAGGTTAATCGTGTTAAACAGGGTCGCGTGTGCGGCAATTGTGAGCAGCGTGTGCTGTTAGTTTTGTCATTGTCAATATCTTAACGTCGAGAGGCAGTTGCATCCCAAACAGATAGAGCGCGTTATACGCACCAACGCAGTTCCCCTCCACACCGTCATTTTATTTGGACCTGAGTGGTAGCTGTTGTCCAAATCCACGGCATCGATAAAAATTTTGATCTGACTGGTGGTTTTTGTAGTTCCTCCGCTCAATGCCTAGAAGATACCGGTGCAGTACCTTGAATTGAAGACCACATACTGTGCGCGACCATTCCTTCTCCATTACCTAAATGTAGCACTTTACATTACACGGTAATTTTAAAGAAACGGCAGATAGCGAGGAGGTGAAGCCTTCCCGAATCTAGCGCCTTTTTTTAATACTAGCACACTTCACGATAAACTTAATATTTACGACAAATTTGAAAAAAATAAATATAGCATTATAAGAATTATCAATTACTGATAACCGAGAAAATTTTTATAATTTATTCAATTTATAATTCATTTTTATAATTAGTTTCAAGGGAATTCTTAATGCTTTTTCCTTAACTTATACCATAGATATGCAGATTATAAGATGTTAATTTAAATAATGAAGAAAATATAATTATCACTTAAAATGTTGAATCCTATGGCATGATCTACGCACTGTATTTTTCCTTAGAGGTAATACGTTTCTATCATTTGTTCCTCACGCGTGCTTAAATGATATAAATTACATAGTTTTAAAGAAACGTGACTTCGTCCGCTGTTCGCGTCTTTCAAGCACTGCACCAAGCGTAGGATTCAGCCGGCCCGTCTCTGGGATCGATCTAGGCGCAGCGTGCACGCGAAGTGGGCGTGCCTGGCCCCGAACAGCTCGCCTGCAGCGCTCTGCTCCCACCGCGACCTCAACATTGTTTACGGACGCGTCAACTACTATGGTCATTAGTCCCGTTGGTTAGAAACCGAGAGGTGACAGTGTTCATCCTTCTGGAAGGTGAGATGAGGCGCCAACCTACAGATGGCTTGCAAGGTTTTCCCCATTCAGGCCTCCGCAAACGGGGCACAGACCCGGTTGGCACAAGCTTTAAGCTCCCGAAACGGGAAGTAATGCGGCTACACTTGGTGAATATCGAAAAAGTACACCAAATAATTAATTTTTAGAATGAAATCGTCACGACATAATATTCACTAACGATCGAAGTAGATGCTAGAAGTAGATGCTAGAAGACTTTCATTCATTATTATATTCATTAGCCTACCTCTTTGTAAACGAAAGCGAAAATATTTCATGAATTATCCAAATATGGCAAGGAAGCTCAAAATGGACACGTCGTACATACGTTGATAAATAGGGCCATTGATATACGTAAATTGTATTAGCAGTGAAAGAAATTTCTCAACCGTGTATTAAAATTTTTCATTTACTAAATAAAATCATGTCTTCACGAATAAAAATAATTTAATTTTCCCCAGCTGTAATGGATAAAATGAAGTGTAATATGTTTTAGCTTCTTTATTTTCTCCGTACTTTCAGCGCACAAGTTCCGGTCAGAATCATAAACAAGCTGTTAAAAGACTGAAGATAATTACATTTTATAACTATTTCAACACTTGCTACAACTAACGTGCACTGTCGATACATGGCTTTTAGGGATATTCGACGAAGATAACATGTTCATGTAGACCCACAAGTTCACTATTGGAAAGCGAAAGTAAACAAATATCAGCTGTAAGCACCATTTGTCACATTTTTTCTTTACTCTTCTGTCAATTTCAAGTGAAAGCACACGGAGAAAGATGAAAACATCACAATATTAAATGTTCATGTTGCAACGTGCAACTAAGGAAAATAATGGGAAACTTCCTACCTTTCAGCCTTTCTCAATACGACTGACAAGCATTATGTAAAATGCATCCGTCTCAAAGAAATACTATATGTTGACACTTGTTTTCTAAACGCTCTGATGGATGAATCTGAGGTCATTTACCTCGAATAAAAGGTTTGTAATATAAATTTGAAAGTGATGACACTTTATTTAACTGAATTAATTTTCAATGTCAAAACAAAATTTACATTTAAAATTTTTTCTAAAATGATTGGAATGAACAGGTTGAACAGAACTTATTTATGCTTCTTAAATATACGCAATTCTGCCAAAGGAGACTATTATTGTTATACTGTTACTCAGATTACTGTAAAATAATTTTGTGAATCTCATTAACAAACAAGTAAATACATTCTAACTGAATATTTTCGATTAGTGCTGTTGATGTATACATGCATCTGTATGTTTAAAGAAACCGGAAGTTCTCTTCAAGCACCCCACAATGATATCAGAAACCTCGTGTGTAACTAAATTCGTAAATCATAAACATATTCCAAAGAGTAAACCAAAAATATGATAGATGATAGTTCACAAGTCTATCAGTAACAAATTCAAAGCTAAGGATATTCTTTAGAAATTCTGAGAGTGTTCCGTAGATCTTCAGTACACAGTATTATGGGAGAGAATTTTGCAAAAATTCTTAAATATTAATTATGTTACATGATTTAATTGTAGATCAATGTTTTTATATGATTATTAACAATCAATATCACTTTTGACATAACTGATTTTTCTATTAATGAGTCTTTCTTGGATTCGATATGCAGAATACAATTTTGGGCTACTGCAAGCACACTATACAGTTAAAAGGCACAGTTACAGTTATAAAGTTAAAAAGCACATACAGTTAAACTAAAGCTAAATAGTTAAAAAGCACACTATACAGTACAATTATATTGATGGAGAACTTAAGCCTAAACGACGAACAAATTGCTCTCTCGTGTACCTGCTATTACTGATGTGAAATTTTTCGCTTTATCACAACCTGTTCCGCTAATTATAAAATGATTCTTTTAAGTGTTAAAAATATTACATTAAACTTCGAAATGTTCATAAAAATGCTAAAACGATATCCAAAATATAGGATTATGCGTCCAATAAAAACATTTCATTTTCATCATCATGCCTTTTTGTTCATATCACTTGAAAAGATTAAACAACAACGAGGTTAAAATGTCATAATTATCTGTCCACAAGTGATTAATTGTTACATTATTGATGGAGAACTTACACCTAAACGACAAACGAATTCTTTCCCACGTACCTGCCATCGTTGGCTCCAGCAGCCGCCCTGCTCTCCCGCTGTTGCTGCTTCACCTTCTCGTAGAGCTGCTTCCACATCGCGGTCCCGCTCGGCGCTTCGACTGGCAAAAGCGTTCCTTCCACTGCGGCGCCGCTACACGGACTGAGGAGAGCGCGGTGGGATACGGCAGCGCGGTGCGGCGCGGGGCGGCAGTGACAGACACGGCCGCCTGAATCACCGCGCGGGGACGGACGGGGCGTAGCCAATGGGGAGGCGGCCTTCGAACGCCGGCGGCGGCGGCGGCGGCGGCTGCAGGGGGCTGTGAGCGAGCCCTAAAGGAAATTCCGAAGGTCAGGGACTTTGAAGAAGTCCGGATATAGCAATACGTGTACATTGACGCCTTTTCCAGAGATACGTACGTCTGAACTAGATTCTTGTTTGAATACGATAAGAAGTCTTCTGAGTATTATTACCCACTGCAGTGATAATTGATAGAAATTACTTTCGTTTCTTTTTTTTTTTTTTTTTCGTTGACGCCTCTGCCAATTTGGGCCAAGTACGGATGTCGGCAAGATATTCATTCGCGCGGATCCTTTCAGTATTGCCTTCTGCCGATGTAATTCCAATTTTTTTTAGGGGAGTCACATGGGGATGGGAGGTTAGTCCATCTCCAAGTCATCAGGCTGGAAGACAGAATGGGGAAGGAAGGATCGCGCTATCAGTGGTCCGTTGTTCAACGTACTGCTCCGGAATCCGCCAGGAGGTATGAGGAAACCACATAACAACAAATCAGAGTTACCGGTTTGTACAAGGTGATTAAAAATCACTTTCGGACCCTTGAAAGTAGCTGCGATACGATGTGATGAGTTGGGAATGTTTCTGTTTTTAAGAAAACGTAAGACTTGCTAGCAAAGGAGAATGACACACCCCATGGTAGCAAACCTTGCGATTCATAACCCTAGAGGCCATCAGTTCAGTGCTTCGTAGGTGAAACCGTCTCTATTCTTTCACTTTTTATGTATTTATTACCAGCACAACAAACTTTTATACCCATCTACTTCAGAACTACCCTCCATGAAGGCTTTCTGCTGACTGGGTTTATCGACGGCGCTGCACCGTGTCGTATTCGCGGCGGGCGCCGTGCGTGTGTGAGAGAAAAAGAAAGAAAGAAAGAAAGAGAGAGAGAGATGGAGGTAGGTAGTGGGAACAGGTACAGATAAGAGAGACTGATAGATTGTTCCTTCTGTGTTCCCGGGCGCGTCAGCGACTATGGTCATTACTCCCAAGGTGTAGTACATGTTATATATCTGGAGACGGCAGTGTGACTTCCCGATAGATCATAAGGTTACCCTCCCCCAGGTATCTCCGCCAGGGGAACACCGCCCCAGCCGAAACAAGCCCTAAGTTCCCGACTACTCTCATGTCGCGTTCGGTTTACTTCTCCTGATTTAGCTACCGATAGGATGACAGCGTCACGCTGACCACATAGCAACGGACTTATGCATTAATCGAAGTATAATGTGGCGCATGTAAGGGTGTTTATGAGTAAGGGGAGAAGAAAGAGCAAGGATGTGCAAGGAAAGGTGGGGCGCGGTTTATTGTACGTTTGATAAAGTACTGCTTCTCCGGTATTCGCCTGGTTGATCGGAGAAACCACGGAAAACTATCAATCAGAGCAGCCGGCCACTACTTATCTTCTCCAGACAGCTACTTAATCCGTCCCAAGTATATACAGTCACTTCCGCTCCCACACACGTCCGACCGACGCACAGGGAGCCGTAGCTCAGTGCATCAACTCATGTCACTGCAGCGCCTCTGACCGGGAGGTCCTAGGTTCCCACTCCCCACGGCGGCGGGATTTTCGACACTAGCTCGTCAGTTAAGTCGAATTCAGTCGCTGTCTGGAGGAGAAATCTAGCGGCTGGCTGCTCTGATCGGTAGTTTTCCGTGGTTTCTCCGATCAACACCAGGCGAATGCCGGAACAGTACCCTAACAAACGGACCACGGACCGCCCGCGATCTGTCCTTTCTCTTCCTTGTCCTATCCCTTACACACAAACACACTAACATGCACTACACTACCACATATTCCGGGAGACCGGTCGGGAGCTTAGAGCTTGTCCCGGCTGGGGCAATGCCCCGCTGGTGGGAGAGTCCTGGTAAGGGGGAAACCCCACTAGCCGACGGAAGGTCGGCGCCGGATCTCGCCATCCAGCAGGGGAAGATCACCGCCATCTCCAGAGAAAAACATGCACTACACTAACGGGACTACTGACCAAAGCAGTTGACGCGCCCGGAAACACGAAAAATCAATCAATCAATCAACCGACCGACGCCCTGCCTTCTTAAGCGAGCCGCACACTTCAAAAAACCGTAGAACTTCGTTTTCGGCCCAGAAGCTGCAAAGTACGAACGATCCAGTTTGCTTACGCAACTAGATACTACATTTTTGTAGATATTAATTTGTAAATAATTTGTGTAATTTTTAATTGTTATATTCCATCTATTCCTGTAATTTTTTCAGATAGCTCTGATGATCGCTACGCGATCGTAAAGATCTTAAGTGAAAATATACATATTATTGATACCAGACAACATTTTTTATTTATATAAAAAGGTATCTATACCACCAACCATCCAATTAATACTGCAATATTCTATTGGCCTACATCCCGAAACAATGACTAGGTTTGAAATCTTAGATCTCTTTCGCAGCCAGGTGAATTGTATTATGCTTGTTTTGCAATGAGAAAATCGTAATGATAGCTATGTGCTTTTGTGGCGGTAATCTGATTGCGGTACAATTCCGGTGCAAAAGAAGTGCACTGTCACCTTTTGCTTAATATTTCCAAAGACTCATTTCAGTATTTTCCGTTCCAAATGACATGCGTCGACGTGATAGCTTTCCCTTGTCTTTGCGACAGCGATGTAGTCAGGGAGAATGTTCCCCTTACTTGTACTACCCCTGTTAGACCTTCACCTTGCCCCCACTCGAACAAAATCGTCATCTTCATTCACGAAGAATCAGAGCATGTAACCTACTTCTTATTTCGTTTATTCTTTCTTTTCATTATTATTAATAGATATCTCTCTGAAGATATAATACTTCAAGGGTTTCAGCCTGACACTCGTCCGCATACTCATCTGGAGGCGCTAAATGCCGTTCACAAACAAAGGACCGTCTTAGCATCGGTATACCTGAAAAATTGGACGAATACCACGATCGAGTCGGGGTTCTACACCTGGGAGTAAATGCACTAATAATTAAACGTTTTATTTGTTTTCTTGCTTCTTGCCGACTGCTAATATTCAAATCGATAATCCTTCCTGCTATAACCTATGGATGCCCAATCTGAGGAGGTGCAGCTCCTAGCAATATTAATAAAATCAAAGTAATTCAAAATATATTTCTAAGAAATACTCTAAATGCCCCCTGGTTCATTACAAATGAACAAATTCATCGAGAATTAAAAATTACAAAATTAGAAGAAACCATAGCAAAATTAGCCAACAATTTTTATAACAATCTGCATACCTCACCAAGTACCATCATTTTTTTTTTTCCCCTAGGGCTTTTATCCAGCCGACAGCCGGTTGCCCTTTACGTCCCGAAGGGACGCATATTCGACCATACACTAGACAAACACTTGCGGGCTCCTCTGATCTGGGGTCAGCAGAACGCGAGGCCCTCCGCGACAACACACACACAAAGTCAAGGGACAAACAGCCATGCCCAAGGCGGGACTCGAACCCGCGACCCTTCGGACCGAAGCGCTGAGTCGGTACTCGCTCTTAGCCACCTCGGCCATCCAGGTCGGCACCATCATTAACATGAATCACGGTCCATCCACGCATAAAGTCAAGATTTCCCAAAGACAAATTCAAACCCCCGTAAACCACTATACCCTCAGCTCGTAACATAATCATATTCCTTTCTCTTCCTAATTAACAATAACATTAAATCAATAATTATGTCAAGAGTTTAAACCTCCTTACCTTATCCCAAATCAGGCCAATTCAAAAGTGTCATATAAATAAGCTTATGCATTTGTAAAATCCTTGAAAGACTGTATCGTCGAACAAGAAGAAATAAATTTAAAAAAGAAATTGCTTCTTCATAAAATGCTTATTATGTTTAAATTTAATATAATTAATTTGATATCACACGAAAAATGAAATCCGACCTCTCCTTCCCGATATTCTGAATATGTTAAGATCTAGAGAGGGATACATCAGACATCTGCAGGGAGCGTAATATTATGCAAGCGTGCGACCCTTCCGTATCAGCGCTGTACCACGCGCAGCTGCGGTCGCCGTGACAAACGGCCATTGCTGACGGAAGCACGGGGGCTGCGTGGCTTTGCAGTCGGGAGCGCATGGCAAGGCACGGCAAGGCCATAGGAAGCCAAGGAACGTTGGAAGTAAGCTTGCAGAACGACCCGCGTCAGGACTAGGGCAAGCCAGGACTGACGAAGAGGATTGCAGACAATTTTGGGCCCGGGGCAGTGCTGAACGTAGCCCCCCCCCCCTCCGGAAAAAATAAAAAATGTGAGTTTTACCAAGGAACTATATGAGTTATTTTATTTCAATTGGGGATATTCAGTCCTACACTTCAAAGAAAATAAACATGTAATTTTGCAAAAATGTGTGTTAAAATATCTTGAATGTTAAGAGTAGAAAATTTTAAGACTTAACTGCTTTTAATAACAGTATTGTTTTGTAAAATTTTCAGGATTATCTGAGATTTTTCATTTTATACAGTCCTGCCGTATAAGTAATGACTAGAATTAACTAATTGAAGGTAAAAAAATAACTAAAAATATCATGAAATAGCAGACTACTGTATCGCGACTTATAAAATTACAATAACAATGTTCTCGAGTTCTAGTTTCTTTTTAAATTTTTTACTAATTTTTTCCTATCCGTCCCATCGTTGGGCCCCTTGACTTGCGGGGCCCCGGGCAATTTGCTCGTGCCTAGCGCGGGCACTGGAGGATTGCATTGACGAGAGTGAAAGGGTTGGCGACGAGGGCCGGATTGGGCGGCCAATAAAGCAAGACCCGTCATGGCAAGGCCAAACAGCAGCAATCCGGCATGGTGGTTATTGATTGATGTTTTCAGGTGCGGCCATTTTCATTAGTTCTGCAAGTTTAGTTATCGCAGGAGTTGGCGCTGTTCCTCCCTTACTTGAACAAGAGATCCGGTGACGACTTTCTATCGCGGTTTGCGAGGTTTCCCACTCCAGGTGTCTCTGCCAGCGGGGCACCGCTGAGCCGGCATAAGCTCTAAGTTTCCGAAAGATCTCACGATATATAAAATATTGTAGTGCATGAAAGTGTAAATGTGCAAAGGGAAATGAAGGGACAAAGATGAGGAAGGAAAGTTCACGCGCGTTCCTTGGCCGGTTCGTTAGGGTACTGCTATGGCATTTACCTGGAATTGATCGGAAAAACCACAGAAAACTACCGATCAGAGAAACCAACTGTTAGAAATCTCCTCCAGGCAGTGGCTAAATTTGATCTATCTAGTTAGTGTAAAAAATCTGCATGGTGGCAGAGTGACGGAAAATAAATCCGAGCAGGTTAATCTACACAATTTTCAATGGTTACGTCATTGCCGAGCCTCGTCACAAACTTGCACACGAGTATCGAAGCAGGAGTAAATCCACGGGGGGGGGGGGGGCATTGCACTATGCCCCTTCTCCCAAAAGGCCTAAAGGTTTGTTACCTTCTTCAATTTGGTAAAATCGATTTAAATATTTATTTATGTTAGAATAATGTAATTATTTAAAAAATCATATTGTATATTATCACGTATACACTTCAAAAATAATATACAATTCGAATACGAATGCTTATTATTTAACAAAAATCTGATCTGTGATTCCCCCCCCCCTCTTCCAATGATCAGTTGGATACATCCCTGAACCGAAGCATCAACTGGGGCCTAAAAGTATTATAGATTTTAAGATGCCTTTCGTTCGCTGGTGTATGTTGTAATTCTGTTATTGTGGAAGTTAGTCGATTTCTTCACGTGGGCATCATCAAACATGAGGTGATGTTTGTTTTATTAATCTTCGTGTTTTTAATTCTCAGTTGAATGACCAGAAATTACAATATTTCTCGTAGTCTTCATACTGTTTCGATACTGAAGTATTGATGCAAGTAAAAATCCTTGAATATCAAAGATTTTCTCTTCCCAACAATATTACTGTAATGCTGAGAAAAATTTTCACTTTAAAACTTCACTTCAAAAAATCGATTTTAACATTGAATAAATTTCCTTTGTTCTCGTTCTTCCAAGCAAGCAGAAATGAAGCCCGGCATGGCAATCGTAATATTAATAAATTCACAAACAGTTCTCGTTGTGAAATGTTTACTCCGTGACACTTACACTGTGTTTACAATGGCGGCGTGAACTCTGAATAACAGTGACTAACATTTGCTTCACGCTCCCCGGAATTGTTTGAAGAGGTGTTTCAAGTAAGTAAGGAGCCTTAAGGAGCTACTAGGAGATAAGAACTTCACTTTTCCCGAACGGAGGAGACGGTCCAAAGGACGTACGAAGAACTGTCTCTCTTTAAGTAGGTTGTAATAGAAAAAAATACATTTTTTGTTAAAAATATTATCTACAGAATCAAAGCTTTCTTCTTTTTTTAACCCTTTAAGCGCTACGTTGTTGTGGCATCACCGCCTCTCCGGGCCCTGAGTCACCCGGCCCGCTGTGGTCGCCTGTGGCCTGCATTCTTTTCGGGCGCGCTCCCTTTGTAGGGGGCGCGGCGCGGGGAGAAAACTGCTTATATTTCCCATCGTTCTTTTTGATCTGGGCTTTGGACCGGCACTGGCGAAGTTAGGAATATTTTTTTTTAATTTATTTATAATTGTTTTTTAAATTTGTTTTTTTAAAGAAATGTAAGGCAGTGAGTGATTTAATATGTGTACACACGACGTTTTGCCATGATCCAATATCCGCAAATCAAAACGCCGAAATACAAAGCCGAAAATCGAGATAATATATTATATAATAAGCCGTAATGCAGAATTCAGTGTCAAAAATCGTGTTCAGAAGAGAAGCCAGAGTTCAAATATATAGGTGAAATAAGAAAATAACAGAAATCCAGAGAATGCAACCAAAATCAAAGTCCAAGTCGAATGTAATAATACTTCAGAAAAACGCGAACGCACAGCAAGAAATCTCAACACAAAGTGAGGCACAAAAACCAGGATGGGTAGATTTTGCACAGAGATTTTTATTGACCCAGCACCCTCCTTGGTGGAGGGTGCTGGAGCCATATAATTTCGCATGTTTTGACCTGCGCGCGGCCCAAGTACCGAGCGACTCCCTTTGTCAGTCAACGCCGGCCGGCCGGCCGCCGGCCTCCGCCGCGCACGACGGGCAGATGAATTCGGCTTAAACACTCCTTATGCTCCCTCTATTGGTCAGAAAAAAATACTACAGCTACTTAGTACTTTTAGGAAGCTGTAGATGTCGTGCCAAGCCAATAGCTTGTACTGCCCCCTAGGAATAAAATCAGAAAGCAGACGAAACATCGTGCGCCGGATATTTCCGGCATTAGCACTCATGGCACGACCGACCCGCGCCGGATATATCCGGCATTAGCACTCGTGGCACAAAAGTCTTGTGCCGGATATATCCGGCATTAGCACTGAAAGGGTTAAATACACCATTTTCGTTTTACTGAATGTTGAAACTCTTTAGAAATGAATTGAAGATTTGTAATGCGTATAAAAAATTAGGATATAATACAGATAATAGACACCGCTAAATTAGAATTAGCTAAAGATATAGCTAAAAAGTACATAGTCGTTTGTGCCTCTTCAGTTATTCCGACTTTGCTAGGGTTAGATAATCTAAGACAGTATGATCAATAGTTTCTAACAGTTCCTGACAAATACATTTCTCATCCTGGAAATTTTGAAACCCGTTTTATCATAATATCTTGTTCTCGTTATTCGGACTATTACTACTTCTATCAGTTCTTGCTTATTTCTTCCTCTTGTAAGCCACATACATAATAAGTCTTTGTTGATCTTTATCTTATTCATTCTTTTTAAGTGCAGAGTTATTTGTCTTCTGCCAATTATCTTAATTTTCAGTTTCCTTTCTCCCGCTTTTTTGTCTTCTTCTTCTTCTTCTTCTTCTTCTTCTTCTTCTTATTATTATTATTATTATTATTATTATTATTATTATTATTATTATTATTATTAGATGCGATTACTCAAAACCATTTTATTCTCCAAGGGGGATTTGACACGCGTCTAAAGCTCATGTAAATGGCTCAAGTGCCCCCCGTTTAGCGAACAGCCCCCGTGTGCTTGCTCGGCTCTGGAGAACGGGCGGCACAGACAGGAGGCCCCGGGGGAAGCAGGCGGGTGCTCAATTAGACGAGGAGGCGAACGCGCCCGCGGGACTCTCCTCCACGCACGGGGCCTCTCAGCAGGCGGCCCCCGCCCCTCCCACGCGCCGCCCCGCCGCCCCGCCGCCCCGCCGCCCCGCCGCCCCGCCGCCCCGCCGCCCCGCCGCCCCGCCGCCCCGCCGCCCCGCCGCCCCGCCGCCCGCCGCCCGCCGCCCCGCCGCCCCGCCGCCCCGCTGCCCCCGCCCCGCCGCCCCGCCGCACCGCCGCACCGCCGCCCCGCCGCCCCGCCGCACCGCCCTCATACGCCACCCCGCGGTCCCGGCCCCAAGACCCTCGCCGCCCCCAGCGCCCCGCCACCCACATCGCCCACGCCGCCCCGCTGCTCTATCCTTGCCACCCGCCGCAACCCCGCCGCCCCACTCTCGCAGCCCCCGCAGTCCACAAGGATTCGCCGCCTACGCCAACCCTATCACCTCTGTCACCGCCGCCTCCCCATCCCGCTGCCTCCCCGCCTTCGCCACCTCCCCCGCCGCCCACGACACCCCGTCACTCACCCCGCTCCGCCGCACGCTTCGCACACACCGACTCGCCACGCACGTCGCCCCGCCGCCCACGCCGCTCCCGACGCCTCTGTCTCCCACACCACCCACTTTCCCCACGCCGCTCCCGACGCCCCTGTCGTCCACGCCCCCCGCGGCCCCCACGTTGCCCATGTTGCCCACGCCGCTCACGACTTCTGGCGACTGGCGAACCTAGGAGACAAGCTACGCTCGCAAACTGCAATGCGCTGGTTGTCGAATTGTGGCCACTGGCACCTGCTTAACTTTTCGGATAATGGATTGCGACTGCACCAGTACCGTTTACTGGACCCAATGACATTCAAGCTGCTTTGACATGCCAGTGACACGCCGTTTGTATAACTGTCGCATTAGAACGTCGAATTGCTGTCTTCCAGACAGCGGATCTGATAAATACGACCATCGAAAGCTTGCTCGCAGAACATATGAAATGATATCACCTTTTATTTATATATATTTGGAATTTGGAATTTGCAACAATAAATCGATATTTCGTACTGAATTTTTAATATTTTTTTCTACTCTCATTCTATATTCTCTAATAACATGCTGCAGCTCGTTGCATAACGATAGTCATTATGGTACTCCTTCATTATGGTACGGATGTTTAACTAATCACAGAAAAGTTTATATGCCAAGCATTTAGAGGAACCGTATTAATCATTGGTCATGTTCTAGTTAATGTGTAAGGACCTCTATCGTGACGACCCACGTGCTGGTGACGGTAAACCACATCGGAAGAGAAAAACGCTAAAATATAGAAAGTGAGTGAATCTGACTAGAAAATAACGCCGTCAGAAGTACTCATGTGTTAATATTCGTCATTACATCATGAATTTCTAATAGAATACAATTACTAATGGTTCAACTTTAAGAACTGTACGGTAAAGGATGAAGTAAATCTTGTTGCGAAATTCTTGGCCATCACTAGGTTTACAAACTTCAATAGCGTTCGTTTTTTCAGCTAAATAGCCTTAATCACATTAATAATTATAAAAACCCGGATTTAATTCGTGAAGGGGTATTAGAAGATAGGCCAAGGTCAAATAGACGTATTTGGTCAAGTAGTGAAAGAAGAATGAAATCTATTAAATAATTTACAGATCTATGCTTTTAATGGATCTTCGGATCATTCCTTTAGAATTTGTACCTTGCTGAATAACCACGACGTTTTTAATATTTCTTAGGGAATTTATTTTAAAAAGTATCTAATTGGTAGAGATTCGAAAAATATATTGCACCCCTGTTCTGGTACGCATATTCTGGAGAACCTGACCCGAGGATATGGTCGATATTGTCCTATCTGCCACCAAACGTGGCAAATAAATAAATTTCCTCTGCATTAAGTTACTATAAAGTACAATGCACTGATTGATTTTAATTCTATCTGAACCTCTCTAACCCAGTCATTAATGAATATAATCGTATTGAAGACTTTGTTATTTTAAAGTTCCTAACATGCGTTATCTCTAACCGTCCGACGCATGCAATATTCAGAAGGAATGTCTCTACATTTGCTACAAATTTGTAAAATTAATTTTTAGACATTCTGCATATTTCAAGTAACTTTAGAAATCCTTGCCCTTTTTGGACCCTTTTCAAGAAAGCAGGGCGCTTTTCACAGAACGCGTGATAGAATGGGGCTCCTATAAATGTATGTATACATTGTACTTTTTTTGTTGTTGAAAGTATTCGACTAAAGACCAATCATAGTTTCATTTAACTGAATAATTACTACACCCAGTTTAATCAATTCCCAGTAAAATCAAAAGAGATTCTGAGAGAAAAATCAATATTTAATTAATATTCCTTATGACTCGTTGGATTTGGTGATTACAGAGTTCTTGTATTTTTCATTAAACCATCTATAAGATAGTTTAATTGTTCGCCCAATTCCCATGCCAAAATTTGCCTTTTGCCATGGCATCTCATGCCAATTTGTATATGGATTAGTTCTTCAGTTCCCTCTGGGTGCACAAGACACGATAGCGCGCGGCAAGAGTCAGGACCGAATTAGGTACTAAGGTGCCCCCAAGCACAAAATTGTGCTATATTAATACTAATAATGCTAATAATAATGCTAATAATAATAATAATAATAATAATTATTATTATTATTATTATTATTATTATTATTATTATTATTATTATTATTATTATTATTATTATATAAAATCTTTATTAGTGTCGCGGCTCAGGCCATTATGCTTGTTTTTTGTCTAACCACATTCATAAATTTTCATTAAATTGAGACTACATTCACAAAGTGTTGGAGCTCCCGTTCGAAAAACGTTCCTCCAGATTTACTACAAAATGCTCATTGTAATAGAATATTTTTTTTCATTTTTAAATAAAAACTATTTAGAAAATACACTGCTCCATTAACAATGAATTCACAGATACAAGCATATTTTATGACCTTTTGAATATTTTATGATTTTTTCGGTGGGCAAAGCAACAATTTATTTTGCTTGTAAGTCAATCGACTCTAGACGTAAGTAGAGACTTTTTAACCTCTACCTAAATTTTTTTAGAGTACATTTTCCTTGATAATCAATAATTCTGTGCAATTGTAATCTCAGTGTATCAGACCGATTTCATTTACATGGTGTATCTGCCTCCCAAATACGTGTCTGGGGTTTCCTCTGCTCCTTTTCGCACGAGTGTCAATTTTACATCTCTCCCGCGAAGGACCTTCATGGCACCGTTATGATTGATTGATTGATTGTGATTCCGGGCGCGTCAACTTCTGACGTCATTAGTCCCGAAAATGTAGCGCATGTGTTTGCATCGGAAGGTGGCGGTGACCTTCCGCCGCTCGATAGCGAGATCCGGCACCGACCCACCGTCGACTAGCGAGGTTTCCCTCTACTAGATATCTCCCACCAGCGGGGCAAGCTCTAAGTCCCCGACCGGCCTCCCGGCTGTGTGGTAGTGTATTATGTGTGGTAGTGTAGTGCATGTTAGCGTAAGTGTAGTATGTGTGGTAGTGTAGTGCATGTTAGCGTAAGTGTGTATATGTGTAAGGGGAGAGGATAGAACAAGGAAGAGGAAGGAAAGATCGCGCGCTGTCCGTGGCCCGTTCGTTAGGGTACTGCTCCGGCATTCGCCTGGTGTTGATCGGAGAAACCGCGGAAAACTTCCGCCGATCAGAGCAACCGGCCGCTAGAATTCTCCTCCAGACAGCGACTGAATTCGTTCTAGCTGACAAGCTAGAGTCGAAAGCCCTGCCGGCGCGGCGCCGTTGTGACTCAAACCTTGAACCTCTGAGTCAGAGGCACTGCAGTGACATCAGTTGATGCACTGAGCCATCTCTCCCCGTATGGAACCTTTATTGACTTCCAGAGTGGTAATAATTAATGCATTTTCATGTACTGAACGACGGATTGCCAATTGTCGAGTTCACTGCAACACGTCACAATTCGGTCAGCCTGCGCGACCGGTTACAACCAGCTGTGGGTTGGCAGATTTTTATTTCTGTGAGATTCAACAAGTCGAGGTCAACGCAGGGACAGTTATAAATATTTTTTAATATTTTATGTATTGTTCACAGTATTCGAAGCGTGAAACAACCCTCTGTTGTGTTTTCGCACCATGTTTTCACAATAAAGAGAATGTGGTTAACTTTACACGACGATGCCTCACAGGACAAGAGAGAAAATTCACAATACAGGGAAGGAAAATGCACTTTTATTCAGGAGGAGAGATGAGAGGGTTCTTCTAGGTCCCTATCTGGCGGCTGGTGGAGGGGGCAGGCCCGTAATCAGTTCGCTGCTATAGGTGCCGCTGGACTAGGGGACCGGGAGCAGGGCATGCTTCTGATTCTGGCGGTTTGTGGGTAAAGCTACGGTCACAGTGAACCCCAAATATCGATCGCTTGCTACTGGGACGAATGCAAACGAAATCGTCCGACTTATTTCCTTCGAAAACCACCCGAATGTTGCACCCGAAATCAGCCGAACATTCTCATAATCCCATAGTTCATTGTTTGAAACATTTGCGAAAAGCACGCTCAAAGCCATCTACATATATTAGAGGTATTCTATGTATTACAAGACGGCCTTGACTCTCCAGCTGATTTCGGGAGAATGAAACCGACAAAATCAAACGAAAAAGATCATCTTCGGACAGCCGATGTTCCCAGACGCTGTCGGAAGAGATCGTTCTGATTCAATATACCCATTTCTATTTACTAGCACGTGTTTCATCGAATCGGGCATATCTGACGCAAACGTCCGACGACGGCCCACCGAAATTTCGGCCACAATCGTTTCCACTGTGACCACCGCCTAAGTCCCTGGCATCGCTGATGTTGAGACGGCGCGCCGGTTCTTCAGATTTCCCTCGATGTCCTTCAGCCAGGTTTTCTTTGGGGTTGGTCGCTGGATCTTCCACTGGGTGGGTCGTTGTGGTCAGAGGAGTTGGTGCGTCACTCAGGTGATGCTAGTTCGGCAGACATGGCCGAGCCATTGCAACCGCCGTTTTGGAATGTGCTCTTCGATGAGTGCCTGGTGATCGCACCGCACACGGCCTATGGATAACTGTGCCTTTGAAACTAAAACGATAAAGAAAATATTAATAGCTATCATTAAGAAGATCGTTATGGCGAATTGTTTATTTACGTTTTTTACGCCTGCCCCTACTCTTTTCCTTTAAAATTTGTGTTATCCAGATTTCACAGTTTTTTGTGAAAAGGGGAAAAGAGTATGTCCTTATGACCTTTCAGTTGCAGAAATCTGCTACTCACCAAAACTTCCATTTGAGTCAGCAATTCGGTAAAACAAATTTGTATGAATTAAATAGTGTTTGTCCCGGTGTGCATAATAGGATACCCTTTCATTCCGTTGGTCCCCATTAATTTATTACATCATCGATGGGCTCAATTCGGAGCGTCAAATATGTGCTTTGACCTCCCCGAAGTTACATATTGCAAAGCGGTGCTATGTATTTCTCGTCTCTCCCCAAACCCCACCCATTCTACATGATCGATTCGACCTTCCCTGTGTCCTGTCCACGCGACCTCTCGCCCTGCTCGCTCGCATAATTTAGGCGTGGATCTAGTTCTGCAATTACCGACAATTAGTCGCATCACAGCAAACGCAAATTCTGGGAGAAAGGAGAATGAGCTAAATGTCAATCACAGACACGGCCAGTGGCGATGGACAAGGTAAATCGACGCTAAAAACTACGCGGAAATTCAGCCGTGATTATATTCTATTTACAACTACAAACAGTATATAAATAATTTCTGTCCCTGGAGTAGAAGGCAGACAACGTACAACATGTCCAATAGTAGCTTTGACTGATGGGCTACTAGTGATGCTATATAAGTTACTAGTTTTGCAGCCAATCACGATGTTAAACTCTTTTAGAGGGTACTGTCAAAGGTTACAAAGACCACTTCTTGGAAAAGGAAGATCACACAATTGTTTGCTATAATTTTAATTAAGAGATAGCTAGGATTAAATATTAAAGTTTGGATGGCCTTGGTTGTTAATTCATACATTGTATTGCATATATTCACAGTAAACTTCGAATTAGGAAGTACATATCAATCGCCATATCAATTGAAACATGCCCGACGTTGACTGGTGCCAATTCGAAACATAATTATTACTGATAAATGTAATTTGGGCGCCATGAAAAGGTTACACTTGAAACCTAATGATTCCTACGTAATTTAAATATCTCTATTTACAAAATTATATTGGGTTAGCTCAGTTAATTGGGGTTCGAAGTTCATAATTGTTGCTACTTACTCTGCAACCAACTATTCAATCTGCCATTCATATGGAGTGGCGAGGAATCTGAAAATCTTATTTAAATGCTGGATTGCACGTAATGAACAATGATAATTAGCTTTCTTTCAACTTAACAAATTGGAATTTATTATATTGATAATCAAAATGAATTCATCTTTGGTCATGACCAGTTTTCTCTGTATTACAATAGTTATAAACCTTGTTATTCATTCGTGGGTCTTCGCGCGCTCTTCACTTCTTCGTTCGATGGCGCCCCGTAGAACCTTCTCCGTCGACGCAGCAGAATGTTGCTTCTGGATAAAGTCCTCGCCTAATGTCCGTGATCTGGTTCCAAATTCTCCCGGCGATACTAATATAATCCGTGACTTCCCTCACTTGCGTCTCGGGCGGATGCCTAGACAAGTATTTACTTCCTACAAGAACGCTCTATCCTAATAAAAAACGATAGTTAAATTTACACAACTGTCAATTACAGTCTTTCGTCGACCTGGTAAAATATATCAGGAGCCGACCCGCTCATCACCACGTTGCTCTCACGAATGAATGTTCTAAAAACTCGAGAGCATCCAAATTTTGTCTCTTTCTTTTGTCTCTCAAAACAATGCTTGTTCCGCCTCTGCTCTGTCATTTCAACCTAACGAAAATGATCCTTAACGCCGGTTGTTTAAGAGTATTTGTCACATAGCGACCCCCTCGCGATCGTCTATTGACATCCCTATATTCTGTGTCATATAAAACGACATTTCCATAATTAAAATGGTTCGTCATTTTGGTATATCACACAATAAAGGCATCATCATTATCATTATTATTATTATTATTATCATCATTATTATCAATTAGTTTACATGCTTGTGTACGTGCTTTCTTGATGACCTATTTACAAGATATCGCAAATCGGTGCGAAATTGCTACGCATTTGCATAGTGCGACGCACCTTGAGTCAGGGATTAACGGAATCGGAAAAATGAGGGAGCGGTCAGGCTTGCTCCTCGCGAGATGAGTCATTTATATCTCAAGGAAGCAGTAAAATATCTATGTTTTATAACGAAAATTACAATAAAGAATGTCAAGTCAACCACGGATGGAACAAATAAATTACTAGTTGTCGATAAAATAAATAAAGACACGTGGAGAGGCAACCAAAAGTGTAATAAAATAATGAGATAGAATTTTACTGAAATTGAGACACGTTTTGAGTGATTTACGAGTAAGAAAAAAGTGAAAGTATATTTGGTATCAACAATGTATTTCGTGACGCTAAATAAAAAGCCAAAGGCAATCCAAAGAAGCGAGGGCAAGTGAATAAGGCTGCGCCGAAAAGAGCAACAAAACACATTTGTGTGAAACTTTTGAGTAAAAGGGGACAGTTGAAGGCGAACGTGTTGGTGTGAACAGGAGAGAATGGTGCGATCGGTCGTCACGACCCCCCCGCCTCCGTGGTTGCGTCATTCGAATAAAGTTGTGAATAACTGCGGTCTCATATTAGCATGATGGCATATGGCTTCGATATCCAGCACAGATGCAATGCCTTGCTCTGACCGAACCAGCCTACTACAAAATTCCCAAATTATACAAAACACTTTCTATGGGTAACCGTGCCTTTGAAGCGGAAACGGTAAAAAAATATTTATTTCATTTTGGTGTTTTGTTTCTTTGTGTATTTTACGCTTGTCCCCAACTCTTCCTTTCAAATTTGAGTTATTGATATTCCCCTGTTGTTTTGGAAAAAGGGGAAAAGAAAATTTGCGGAAGAATGAATCGATCCGATTGCTTCTGAACGGAAGAATCGGTGCCAAATAGTGCCCTTTCCAGTGTGCGCAGTTGGCCTGGAAGAGAATGGGCAGGCGAAAAGGGAGAATAGACAGATGGTCCGGCCGTAAAGCAATTTCACGCACCGTTAAATGTCGAAATTGGCAATTAAGTGAGTTATCTAAGGAATAAGCGTCTTTGAGATCAAAGACAGTCGATCGACCTTGAGTTCAAGCGAGCTATCTCTTACCCATCTTTTGGGACGAACATGTCCCAATATTCATTTATTTATTTAGTCAAAAACTGTATTCCTTCGAAGTACAAGTCATTTTCATAGCAGTAAACAACAATAATAATATATTATCAATTTCTGGTTGTGCTGTACTATTAAGAAACTTTCTTTTGATAGTAATTAAGTGTACAATTATGGTAAGTGAAAATTTCTCATTTGACCCCAGTTTCTAAGTAGAAGGTACACAATAATGCCAATGCCAAGTATATGTAGGGTTCTTGGTAGAGAATTTTCACTGATCAATAATTTTTAAGTTTTTAAAATATAAAAAATGAACTTGGATCAAATAGACTTATTGTACTACAAATATTGTAAAGTATGAATAATACAATAATTGTTTGAATAATACCTCCAAAAACCATATTGTTAATTTTTATACAAAAAAATTTATTACGAACAATAAATCTACAAATATGTAACATTTATAAAGAAAAGATCACAATGGAAAAAGAATATTTACACAGAATATATCTTCCCAATAATTTAATATAGACATATTAAAAATATGCAATCTTGCTCTCAAGCCAGATATAATAAATTACATAGAGGTTTTCTCAAGCATTCAGCATTCTATTAGTAATAGTATCTAATGAGAAACTTTTGATCTTTGTTTCTTCATGAAATCTTTCGCAAGTCTGTCTCCCTGCCGATGATCCAATGCTTTGGAAATGCGTGAATCTAGAATGAAAGTAGTCGTTATTTTTATAGCTGTTACTCAAGTTTTCATAATAAAAACTGAAGTTATTTCATTTTCTCACACAAAACACTTTATACTGAAGAAGATTAATTTAAAAAATAGAATTTTCTTACTGAGATTCTTTGGTTTGTTGAGTTTTAAGTGAATTTGTTCCAATTCTTCAAGTCCTGTAGTCATTTCAGTCTGTGGTATATCAGAAAAGGGAATGTACGCTTCAGCAACAAACTCGTTACCAAGGAAATCTTGATCTTTAATTGTAAATAAAATCATTCCATCCTCTACTTGCCTTTGATTATTTGTTAATGCTCTGTTGAAAATGGGTACATTATTACCATACAAATATTATAAGCATATTAGGGCTTAACACAAGTTATGAAAACTGACTGATAGCACTTACAGAGTAAATGTTTCATCAAAGAGAGGAAATAAATTTTTTTTGTGTGTTTTAGTTCTTGGTTTTGGTGCTCCAATAAATTTTTCTGCAGGTAATAAATATACTTTAACATAAGGATCACATGAACCTGTAAACAAATAGTAAGATTTTAATGACATTGGTCTATTGACTATAGTACCGGTACTTCCTAATTTTAACAAGATATCAAAATTAAAATTTACCATTGGAATCTTTGGGATGTAAGTTGCGTGCATTGAGAATTTGTATTCTTAATAAATCTTCAACAAATTGGGCTTTTATTGTAATTAGACCCCAACATGCAGCTTCCATTGCTTTCTGCTCTGCTAGTCTTTCCCAATGGAATCTGTGAATAAGCTGCCAGGTCTCCATACTGTGAAGAGATAGAAGATCTTCAATCTCATGTAGTGCTTCAGTATTGAATGCACTGCTATGCTCTTCCCCTTGTCGAAAGAAACCCACAAGAATCTTCAGTGTTTCTTGCAGATTTGTGAAGTATGATGGAGGTCTCCTTTGCTGCAATAATTGACACGTACATAAAAAAATCATCTTTGCAATAATGCTAATGAGTATCACATCTAAATAATAATAATAATAATAATAATAACAATAACAATAACAATAATAATAACAACAACAACAATAACAATAACAATAATAATAATAATAATAATAATAATCGTAATAATAATCAAATAATAAAAAATACCTCAAGACTATTTTCAACAGCTTTGCAAAGTATTTTTGAGAGATTTTCCCAAATCAAAGATAAAATTCGCCCAAAGTTTTCAGAATTGAGGTCTGAATGTAGGATGATCAAATTATCATCCAAGTATTTCATCAATCTATCAACATGATTATTGTCTTGATGCAATAGTTCTGCCCCTTCCAATAAAAATCTGTTAATAGCTGGTGTCATCTGCAAATATAACATGATTTAGAGTGAGTACAAAAACCTTCAGTTTACTTTTGACAGGTAGCAGTTTATGATTAATCTTTAACACTTTTAACTATACAATTAGCTTGCAAATATTCAACACTGTTTTATGGTTTACCAGTTGGAACTATTTGTGCATAGTAGCCTTTATAAAAAACGTATTAGTTTCAAATCTAATTCATTACTTCTATTTTGTATTGCAAAATTCTGAAAGTACCTTAAAAAACAATGTCTATAAGAAGTCGACTCTTCAAAAGTTAATCAAACAATGAATATATTTTGAAAAAAATGTTCTATTTACCTTTTGAGCCACAGTTTCTAGCAAATCCACAATTTTATTGCCAACGGTATCTACTGTATTATCTATGACTAGTTGAAGGGTTTGCCTACAGTGCTCTGCTGCTGTACTGCTTCGAAAGTTGGCAAGTTCACTGACGATGTCATCCATTCCAAGTTCGCCAACAAATGGTACGATTGATTGCCGAACGTAGTCTATGTTGTTAATTGCAAGGCACCACTGAGAATAATGATAAAGGGAGACATTAATGAGCTGCTTTCTGTGCATACTAATTCATGTGCATTAATGTTTTAAGACTACTTACTTCTTTGGTTACTTCAAATCTCTTTTCGAAAACATTTTCACTCTCTCCCAAACCCTCAACTCGCTCACTCATTTTGTCCGCATAGAACACTGAACACCTACAAATATCCTAAAGCCAAAAAAAATAAGTTAAGAATTTTATCAATCAATGAAAATCTTCTTGTATCCTTAAAAGTATAGGCCTATACTTACATCAATAATTTTGGCAACAAATGTATAAGACCCCTCAACATCAGGCCAGGAAAGCTGCTGCCAGAATATTTTTATCTGCAAAAAATTGAGAGTATACATTATTCAAATTTATGCGAGTAAAAAGTTAAATGTAATTGTGAAGAATCCAAACTATATAAACTATAAACTATCTTCATGAGTTACTAATAACTACTTTCTTAATGAGTAAATTTTACCTGATAAAAAATGGCAAGAGTATCCACAGCTGAGGAACTGTATTTAACAGAACTGCTCACAGGAACTAGTTCATCTAGTTCAACAGCCTTATTTATCCTTTGCAATGCTTTCCATAAAGCAATATCCAACCATTGTGCTACACCTCGGTGAAACCAACGATGAAATTCAGTTATTTTATATTTTGTGGTATCGCTTGGAGATAATCCTGTTCCTAAACTAAATTAAGGATAGAACAGAAATGATATGTCTATTCATTTCAGCACATTTCTGATAAATTCAACTTTTGACCAATTCATTTACTGCCTATACTTACACAGAAAATCTTTGGAGTATCAGGTACAATTCAAATAACTTTGTGCCCATTGTAAGGGGATCATTTTCATTTACTTCTGGTGGAATCTCACTGGTGAACTTCAGAGGTTTTAAACTTCTACAAACATCTTCAACAACAGGCTCTACCAGTTCAGAAATCTGATAAAAAATTTAACATAAGATTACAAATGTAATGTTTTGGTGTTTGTTCAATTAACAACGATTGAACAATAGATCTTTTTTTCTTTTCAATACAAGCACTTTGCATGAGTAAGTATTTCATTTCATTAGAATATTTCAAAAAACAATTGAAGCAACACCATAGTCTAGCAAAGATCTAGAGTTCATTCAATGGGAGTTTTGCTAGTACAATGATTTTCAGTCTACTAAGTGAATTTCAAGGTTCCCCCAAAAATGTTGCAGATATTTACAAGAAAAAAAACTGAAGTATCAAATTTTAAAAGAATTTTGAAATAAAAATCCCACAAATATCATGTTTGGATTGATAAATTGGGACCTAAAAGACAAATAAGTTTGTGTCATTTGATTCCTGTATTGTTACAGAGAAGGTAGGTTTCCTCAAAAACCATGTGTGCCAGATACTGTCTATGGAATACTATGGCTACAATCAAAAGCTTTCTTTCATTGTAGTTTCATAATAATTAGTAAAATTCAAAGATGAAATTTTAGTTGCTCAGAGAAAAAGGTCTCTTTAGTGGTTTTGCGGCCAATACAGTTTGAGAATTAATTTTAATTTTAAGTCAGGAATTTAATTTTAGAAATTTACTCTAGAACAAGTTACAAATCTTAATCTATTTTACTGAATACTATACTTACTTTTACTTCATAAATAGAATACAAAATTTGTGCATATGGGATCTGCATTGATCTGAAACAAGCACAAAATATTAATAAAATATCAAGTTTTTCAGTGAAATTACATTTGAATTGAAAGGTTTCAATTAGATATACATATATAAATACTTACTCTTGAAAAATTTTATCATGAAATTCAGTTGCTTTCTGAAGATCTGCACGAACAAGTTGTACTATTTTAATTAAATGATTTAATCGGGTTTCTTCCGATGATTCACTATCACTGATTATATTATTTTCAATGATGTGATCATACCTGTATAAACAGAAAATAATAATTTATAATAATAAATATTCCTGCTCACTCTCTTTTCAGGCAAAAGTTACACTACTTGCTACAAAAAACATCAACAATTTCATAATTAAAAAAATCTACGAGTTTGAACTTGCCAGTCTTGTGCTCCCTGAACAATAGCATGTCTTGTAATAGTTTCAATATCACAATTGGCACTATCTTCATCTGGAGGTAACCATCCATACAGAGCAGTAGGAAATAATTCAAATCCTTCTGGTGGAGTCAAGCACGTCAGCTTCGAGAGAACACTGGAAAATAATAAAATATTGTATTGGCAGTCTTCAATTAGTATAAATTTCTTTTTAATATGAATCTCAACTGCTGATTACTTAGGCCTACTTCTAAATCATTTTTACAATATTAAAAAGAAAATGTTTAATTATTAATAGAATAAAAGCTAATCCTAATATCTGTCTTAATACAATGATAAGCTTACAAAATGCATTTTCTAAGTTCCTATAATATGCAACACGTGAAATTTTTAAATTGCATTTTTATCTCTGATAATTAGGGATCAGATTTTTATGCAGAATAAAATGTCAAAATATGCCATAAAATATACATTAAAAATGTAAAATATACAAAAATTTGCACTTTAAATGAGTGAAATTATGTAAGAATTTTACCTACTCTACCAAAAATGTACGAAAATAAATAGAAATTAATTTTGGATTGAATTAAATCGTGAGATGTTGCAAAAACAAATTAACTAACATACGTATTTACCAAAATAACAGTTTACAACTGATAACAAGCTCCAGGAAAAATGAAGAAGAAAAGTGATAGAGAGTAGTAGATAACTAGTGACTGATTCTACAAAATCAATGTTTGAAAAAGATTATTATTTGAGCGAGCACCTCTTTTAGTTAAGGAGAAAACAGGGCTGTGATTATAGGCAAGGTTCGTATTATCATCCGTCAATTCTGCAAATCATTCCTTTACAATGCAGCATATAGTATTCAATAGGAAAATAGAAAAAAGAAATGAATTAAAGATAACTTAACAGATATTCACCTACAGAAGAAACAAGCCAAAAAAGAGAAAAAATAAATTCTCATTGAAATTTGCAATTTTATGCATTATCGATTGTAAATTGTGCAGCATACTTTAGAATAACCCTCGAAACATGCAATTTTATGTGGTATAGCTCAAATATTCAAAATAAAACTCCAAAGTAAACATCTAGAGACTTCCATTGAGAAAGAAAACTGAACTCCGGACTTCTAAGACTAACCACTTCAAATATGCAAATGCATAAAAATTTGATCCCTAGTGATAACTACATATGCTTCAAAATATATTTCAATAAATGAAGAAAGTGAGAAATATGATTTAAAACAAGACACTAATATAATGAATGATGAATATAGTTATGCTGAATGTTGATATTGGACATGGAAAATCATCATCATCAAAATCTTCATTTATTATATTCTGATTATTAGGTTTGACTATAAATACAAATATTTTGCTACTTCTTCACACTATTTTAGAGTTGGTCACAATTGAAACACTATCCTGTTTTTGTATCAGGATATTCAAAAGATGGACTTAATCATATTATTTTTTATTAATTTAACTTTACAAAACGTTAAATTGAAGTAACACAATATTTGCATTTTGAAAGAAAGTAATTCTTGTGTCTTAGATGAGTGTTCATTGTAGTTGAAAAAACATGAAAATTTGAAGGTACTAGTTGAAAATTCTTACCTCAGTAAAGATGTCAATTGATTAATGGTATTCTTATCACTGGGTGTTAATTTACGAAGTTTCCTTATGCCATTGAGACAAGATGGCATCAGTTTCTTAGTAGATTCCCAAAACAGCTTTTCCTTTAACAAAATATAAATGTAGATAATTTCTGGATTTCAATTACAAAATTTTCACTTCAAAAGTCTTTCAAAGAATAAAATGTAGTTAATTAATCTTTAATGAAAATACCCAAAACCAAACAAAAGTTTATTTAAATTTGTATAAAATAAATAAAAAGTGAACTTTTTATAATTATTTATTTCCATTCAATATTTTTAACATGATAACATTCCTTTTTTCTTTTGGTTCTTTAGTTAATATACTTACATTCTCATCGCATAACAGTTTGTTATTAAGGGGCTTCAATAGATTTTCCAATAAAATAGGAAATACTTTGAAGCTTAGGTGATGATCCAGATGAACACTGGAATATTCAACCCATTTTGCTAATATGATTTCAGTCTGTGAGAGACCACACTGCACAAGATGTTGGGTTAAAATTGTTTGAGCAGCTGATGAGAAGTTTCCGTGCCAGTGATATGGTTCCACCTGGACAAAGTAGAATAATTTTAATATCAAATAAATAGCTACTGCCAAGGAGTACTGATTGATATCTACAGAATTCTATCAAAGAAGTCTGAACTACCTTACTACCCCCACCAATAACTTATTTCCAAATCAATTATTCAAAAATAAAATGCAATGGATAAATGGGGCAACATTTGTCTTTTATTTTAAATGAACTACCCTCTCAAAATTGAACCACCAACCATTCAACTACATAATTACAAAATCAGTGGTGGCCCATGGATTTGGATCAGGTTGAAAAGCTATCCCATTCAAAGTAAGGTCCAATGTCAGATTTACTTGCAAGCTAAATAAGCAGTTGCTTTGGAGCCCCCATTCCTGAGGGATTCTGGACCTTGGAAGAAAATTTCATAAAATCTGTGAAAATTGTCATAAAATACCCGATAATATCTGTAAATCATTGTTAACGTAATAATCTACTTCTCTGCTTCAAAGTTTACTTTTAATCTTTTTAAATATTTGATAAATGGTAAATTAGTCAAATTTGAAGTGCACATTAGTAATTTTGAGGGAAAAGAACTTTTTTTAGGATGACAAGTCCAACGGATGGGGCAAGGATGTACTGTGCATGGATTGTGTATAGGACAAAGACAACTTTTTTAATTGATTTTTGGAGAAAAACCTTTTTGCAAATGATGTCTAGGTGCTCTGTGTATATGAAATTGAAACCCACATATTTTTTATTAATTTGCATCTCCATTTCTAGTTTATCATTAATAATGTAATAAATATTGCAAAACAAAGTTCAATTTGTATTTTTACAAAAGTTTTACTTTGTACCATAAGAAACCAATGTATCAAAACTAATAACATGAAAAAATATTGTGAGAACAGTCATATTCAAACAGCCTCCCAGTTTCTTTTAGACACTAATCTGGAAACCCTCTTAAAACCAAAATTATTTTTGAATGACCCCAACAAGGAGATATATACATCAAGAGGTAGGTTTTAGGAGAATAGTTACCGGGATGTACGCGATAGGCAATGGAAAAATAGCAACGTGAATTTTAAGAGCAGTAATTAACAAACTGGTGAGCCACCTCTGATGCAAATAATAGTACTACTAATGCCAAAACCCAAGTGTCAACATCCACTACAATAAAATTTATATCAGCAAACCCTTTTTTTGGAAAACACTTTGCCATCAAACTCATCAGTACCACTGCTTTTTGATTTCCTTTTCAGTTGAATCATAAAGAGTAGGATACCCAGCTGAAAGAAAAAGGCATTTTCAAATATTACAATAAACAAGCTGTTTAGAAAACATCAACAGCCATAATTCGTGTTTATTTAATTTCAGTATGTGAAATCTTGGACACATGTTTACACATGGGTTAATACATCAACCCCAGTCGTATGTTTGAATTCACACAATCTTACCTTTGAAGTCTCAAGATGATGTAAAAGCAGTAGCCGCAAAAGATGTCTATGCTCTTGAAATGCTACTTGTGAATTTTTTTCAGAGCTGAAGCCCAGCTTCAGTTTTACTAATCCCTGTTTCTTTGCTTTGCCTTTTCTTTCCAGAGTGCACCACACTGTTTGGCCGGGAGCAGGAATATTCTGAAAGAATGAGTAAAATAAAAATAAAAACAAGAAGAAATTACAATAGCGATGAATTAGCCATAGTAAAGGAGAGGATCTAGTATGTGAACAGCAATGAATTCTCAGGTAATACACGCAAAAATGATACTAGATGATAATAAAGAAGAAAGCAATATTTCATTTGGCAGGTCTAAGTCCAGGCTAATCAGTACTTCTCGTGATTGAAAAGACAAGGTCATCTCGATCAATTAATCGGAAACATTGAAAGAGAAAGACACGATTAAGTCTTTCAATCAGAGGGAAAGACAGAAGCAACGATTAACGTTTGATACTTGTTTATAGCTTATTTGATTGTTACATTGAAGTTTCTGGGCACGTCAACTACTATCGTCATTGGTGCCGTTAATGTGGAGAATGTTTTATCCCAGGAGGTGACGGTGTTTCTCCCTCACTGCTTGGTGATATCTGGCGCCGATCTACAAGTACATGTCACCTTGCGAAGGATTTCTCTCTCTAGGTATCTCCCATCAGTGCAACATCATCCCAACCGGGACAAGCCCTAAGCTCCCGACATGTGCAACAGTGCTGAGCACACAAGTGGGTGTTGGGGCGGATAGGAAGAGGAAGGAAAGATCGCGCACCATCCGAGGCCCGTTTGTTAGGGTGCTGCTCCCGCATTCGCCTGGTACTGACCGAAGAAACCAATGGAAAATGCCGATCAGAGCAGTGGGTCGCGAGAATTCTCCTCCAGACAGAGGCTGAATTCGTTTTTTCTATGTAGCTAGTGTCGAAAATCCGCTACCGTCGGGACACGAACCCTTTGACCTCCTAGTCAGACCGGGAGAGGTGGCTCAATGCAATTGTGCAACTGATGTCACTGCAGTGCCTCTGACAGGAAGGTCCTAGGGTCGAGTCCCGACGGCGGCAGGATTTTCGACACTACGTTTTCAGCTAGTTTTTCCATGGTTAGTTTTCCATGGTTTCTCCGATTTCCATCAATTTCTCCGATCGACGAATGCCGGAGCAGTACTTTAACATACGGGCCATGGACGGTGCGCGATCTTTCCTTCCTCTTCCTTGTCTTATCCTCACCCCTTACACGCACACTTACATTAATATGTACTATACTACCTCATATGACGGGAGACCGGTTGGGAGCTTAGAGCTTGTCCCAGCTGGGGCGGCGCCCCGCTGGTGGGAGATTCCTGATTGGGGACCATCCCACTAGCCGACGTTAGGTCGGCGCCAGATCTCGCCATTCAGCGAGGGAAGATCACCGCCACATCCAGATGAAAGACATGCCCTACACTTACGGGACTAATGACCTCGGTTGTTGAATCGCCCGGAATCACTAACAACCAATAAATCGCTGTCAAGAGTCGCTGCAAAGTGGACAGCAATGCTGGCCCTGAGCTAAAACCAGCCGGCTTGACACTTGTAAAACGTCGCGATAATACATAGTAATCATCGAACGCAGAGCTCTATCGGGTATAAGCCCCTCCTGGTGGACGATGCTATAGATTGTTTCGCGGAGATGTCGATCACATGCTTACTTTAACCGGCCACAAGTGTAGCACGGACAGGGAAGACTGGTCTGAAAGACACCTGGAAGAAGGGAGAACAAGGAACACAAAGGGAGGATCTACCTTTGAGTGATGGCATTAGTTCCTACGTCTTGTGGTAAATCACATTTATTATAAAGTGTTTTTTTAATACTACATATCTTTGAAATTAGAATTGCTTTACAATTTCTGCTTCAGTGCATTCAATTTAAAGTAGTATTAAAAGAAGACAAGGTTTCCGAGGGCGGGTAAACCGATTCTCGTCAAGAATCGCTGCGTGCTAGGCGCCCTTGCCAGTGGCCCGGACGTCATATTGAGACCGCCTGCAGGGCTAAATGCACAGGGAAAGAAGACCCAAACGTTGGCAAAATGCCTAAGAGGCAGCCCACCTACATCCAATAATCCCTTCAAATATATGACTTCGTCTGTATTTGACTCTTAAAAACTATATTTAACTGTCATTCAAAGTCATTTTAAATGAAAGAGGAATACTTTTTGAAATATTTCTTGGACCACGAAAGGTGGAGAGTGTTCCTCCTCTTGCATTACTCCTTCGCGTGTCTTTTTCTTGGCCTCTTCTTTTCACTACATAAGAGAGAGTGGTTGTGGGTGTATGTGTGTGTATGTACATGTATGTATGTATGTATGTATGTACGTATGTATGTATGTATGTACGTATGTATGTGAGTGTGTATGTGTGTGTGTGTGTGTGTGTGTGTGTGTGTGTGTGTGTGTGTGTGTGTGTGTCAGAGGAGATCTGGATGGTTTGTGATTTCGTCGACAGTACTACAAGTATCATATCATATCATAACAAATCAAATCTACAGTTAGCTATGAACGGTAAAAAGGAATAGGGATTCCTAGGCTCAAGGAAACGTGCCTCTAGTAGAGAACATTATAGTAATCTTACCCTGAGAGGTAAAAGTGCGCTTCCAACGAACTCATTGTCATGTTTTCCCGTGGAAGCTGTTACTGCTATCTCCTTCATGAGTTTCCTCAGGCCCTTGACTCCTTTTACTCCGCCGATCTTCATCATTTTCTCTCGAACCGTTTCCGCTGGATCGAAATCCCTGAAAGAAACAAACACACATTTCACATTTCTAGAAATAACGAAAGGTGAAACTATTCTAAGAAAATCCTGTGTACAGAATACGATGCGTTTTGTTCGAATCTCTGGAAATCATAGCTTTACACTAAGGATGAGCATGAGCATAAAATAGCTAGATAGAAATAAGACGAGAAAAACAGTTTTATTTCTCAAGGAAAACTTTACTTTGTCTTTTCTCTCCAAGTTGCATAAACTTATTTGTTGTGGACTTTTTAAAACATTTTCATCAAAAACGTACTAATAGAATACATAATAGGATTCATTTTGTGATTTTAATTTCTTAAGCAACAAGTATTGGTATTCGGAAAAACACATCAACCTGAGTGTTCAAGATTATAAGAACAATTTTTTTGACTCACCATACTTCGACGCAAAGGACATCTTCGGACGGATTTTCAACAGGCCTAAAGATGGAAAGTACATTTATTAAGTATTTGTTTTATAATAAAATAATATGAATTAAGAATTATTTGTGGACTTGCACAATACTTACAAAGAGAAGTGTTCTTCCCATGTTGGACATAAGGTTCCCGATTTTACGGAAGTGTTATAGCGATGCGTGTTTGCCGAAGTTAAATATAAGGTACAAAATGGGTCACTAAGACCTGTAACAAAAATATTTTGTGGTAAATTAATGTGGAAAAATTATAATATGCTTTTCAAAGGCAAACATAACCAAGAATGAAGATAATATTCAATAGAAATTACCATTTGCATCTTTTGACTTCAACTCCTTTGCTTCTATTACCTCTACATTCAATAGAATGTTAGGCGCCTGCAACAAATAAACGAAATTAAAAATGCTTCTATACAAATTGTTGGTAGTATGTTATTTTAAAAAAATGAAAAAACGCATGGCCTGTAGAAAAAGGTTGTAATTTTAATATAAGTTGAAAAACAAATTACCTTCAAATGGCCGTATTACCTTCTAGGGGTGGTCTCAAAAATAAAAAACTTAAGATTTACAGGAAAAATGAAATTTTCTAAGGAAAATCCTAAATGTGAATGATATATAAATACTTATTAAAATATTCGAAATGTTATATAACAAAATGACAAGAATATTCACTCATGATTGACTACATTTCATCTCAAATTCAATTTATTTTAGTGACGGATTATAATCCGTCACCATCAGTCGTGTTGAGGTCCTGTCGCAAAGGTCCGAACGTTTTTGGCGTTGTCATTCAGTCTCATCCGAGACTCGTTAATTATTTTTCCGTAGCGATGTTGGGGAAATAAATTTTGAAGATGTGAGTGAAGAAATAGTTACAAAACGATGAGAATCGATTCAACCACTTAGCAATTCAAAAGTTCACAGTACAGTTCTTGTAAAGTTGTTGTTTCTCGAAATCGATGAGATACCGTGGATTGTTACGAATAGGTTTTATTTCGTTCAAAATTATTTTATCATTCGTTTAAAACTTAATAAAAAAGAAAAGATCTGCTCATAAAGTGTACATTCTATGTTTACCAAATTAAAAGCAACCATATGACCTCAATTAGAGGATTTTTGTTTTCGATATGAAGAGTTTGTTGAAATGAATCACTGATACTTTTCTCACTTTACTGTTAGTTTTAAAAAGGGGTCGTGTAGTATGAATAGAAATACATGAATACATTTCTTGAAGTTGCCATCCCCAAATCAATACATTCCACAGCCTTGAACTGTATAGCTGATATATTGGGAACACTAGGCGCGATAAACAGGGAAAAATTATGTTGAATCTGAAAAATAATTGTTTAAAGTATTCAAATACTCTTCTAGATTATTATTGTAAAATAATTAAGATTACGTTGTTATACGAAAGCACCCAAAACGTGATTACATCATCTCGCAATTGATCGGTAAATCGATTATCCGTAGCAGTTCATTCATTAGTTTACAATTATGCGCACTGTAAATAGTGAATAAATATTTGTCTGAGAAAGCTCAACTTTTAACTCAACCTTTCAAAGTGCGTTTTTTCCATCAAGCAAAGAGTATTTGAGATTAAAAATGGGTGTTTCGAAGATTTACTTTCTTATTTTCCTCAAATTAGATACGGAATATTTCATTCCTCTAAAAGGATTGTAACAAAAGGCAAATTAGCCACAGAAATTAGATTTTGTTTGGAAGGGATAAAATTATCAAGAAATTACTCTCCATTTTATGATTGTGATAAAGTAGAGAGATATTAAGGACCCTGTTCTATAGCTTAATGAAACAGTAGCATCATGTCCGCAGATGAGGGAATATACAAATTAAAGACAGATGAAATTGGAAGAAAATTTTGAAGAAAAAAAAATTGAAACGAGAAAAAACTGGCGATTCGTGTAAAAAGACTAACATTTTTGTTCATTACAAATCCTGTTTGGAAAGACTGGAAATTAGCTCTATCTTCATATGTATAAGGCGAGAATGCTGATCACCGCACCAGGAGAGAACTTACTTTTCGCGAATTTGAGGACAAACCTGATACTCAAATATAGAGGTACCAACGACTGACGGCAACATTAGAGGGAATTGCGATTAAAATACGGATATTTCTACATCGTCTACGAAGAACTAAATATGCAAGTTATTGATCAAATGAATGCTACAGATAGTACGAGTACGATGAGAGTGGATACGCTCTCAGCTGAATTCGCGTGCGGATGAACGCAGCCGTTTATGATTGGAAATTTTTAAAAACAATCGGCACGCAGGCACCGTCGCACCGCATCCGAAAGCTGTGGCGGACACGACCGAAATTTCAAATCACCAGGAAACACGAAATTAACTTTAGCTATCTGACAAAAGTGAGTTATTAACATGGACTAACAAACTTCGTTCTGTTAGTTTATGAACTTCATACCCAGTAGAAGACTTTCGATCAAGGGACGACCCCATACCCATCAGTAGGAAATTAAGACAAAGAAATCTGAAGAAATGGGTGAAACGTGTTGCTGAGAGTTTTGGCCAAACATAAACCTACCCACAGGCAAAACCTACACAAACATAAACCTATCCAAAAGCAATCTAGAAACACATTATTAACCATTAAATTTCTTTACCTTTTGAATAAAATATGTATTACACACAACGATGTTATTCGAGAAAAATACTTCAAGGGCTTCTTCTCGCTTGAGAAGTAACACTTTTCTCCCGTAGATAAAGGATATCCTTAAAGTTAATTAATTATTTGGCAAAAAGAGATCATTATGTGCAAGTTAGTTGATTATTCCCAAACCCGTCAGCACGAGTGTATACTACTAACAAGCTACGTAAAATACATGTTTTATCTTATCTGTTCGAGTTCATAACATTTTGACGTATGTGCTAACTCTATGCCTATGCGATTATTGGTAATACATTGACTTCTGCAGTTGCCTTTATTACATTAGAAGTATTAACAATCCGACTGATCTACAGTAGAAAGCTTTATCGATTAGGATATAATAATGAGCCATGTTATCCACTCTGAACTAGTAAGTAAACAACATGCACAGGCAATTGAATAAGATATCATAATTCATAATTCAGGGCCTAAAATATGTTACTGTTAATGTACTAAGTATGAGTAATACATTTTATTTGAATGTCTCACCTCTTTCGCCTTGGCCCTCTCCAGCAGCTCGTTGTGGCGGTCGTCGTCGAGCTTGAAGGCCTCCTGCAGATAGGTGAAGAGCGCCGCCCGCTCGTCCGCGGCGCTGGCGTCGCACCCGACGATGTGCAGGATTTCATACAGCACCTCCAGGTACAGCTCCTCAATCTGCCCAAACACAAATGCATTTCAATTAGTTTTCCCGTAGTAGCAGGGGGGATTACGGCCATGTAGGTGGTCACGACGTGGAGAGTTGTAGTCGACCACCCGGATCCTAAGTTTCTCGGTGCAACGCACATCATTTGTTTCAAGGTGGCGGTAGTGGGAAGGGACATGCTACACCCCGGGTGGCCAGGCTGGTCCGGTAACTCACCAGTTAGGTCAGTGGCGCTTACTCTTAGGCTGGATTGGACCAAGAGGCGTTCGTATGAACGTGCGCATATAAAAGTCCAGACAGGGGGACACGGACCCCCCTCCCGTGGGGTAGCCTAGGTCCTGGCGATACTCACGTCGATAGCCTCAAGGAGGAGGCAGTGAGGAGAGGGGAAGTGGGCCCCGTGCCGCCCAGGTCTTAGTTGGCGTGGCCCCCTGATGGGCTTTCGGCTTCGTCGTGAGCAGTGACCAGAAACTCTAGGCAAAGAGGAGGGGCTTGTCCCGGCGCATGTGAGTAGCGCATTGTTTGGACTCCGGTGCTAGCCTGGATGGAGAGGAGCTCTGCGCTGGCAGAGTGACCCAACCCAGGCATTGAATGGGGAGGTTGCCATGTGGGCAAACCGCGTTCCCGCGGGATCCGGATACCAGCCTGGCGGCGTACTTGCGCGCCAGCGGGGGGGGGGGATAAAAGCGGAAAGCTTAGGTGCCCACCCTGGGGATTTACATGCCCCCGGGTAGAACAAGGAAATGTGTGAGGTAGTAGCCCAAGCAGGGTCTAGTCCCGTAGTCACTACCTCGGCGAGCTCGATAATTGACTTTTGGACGTAGTAAAGAGTAAAAAAATGAGTTACACATAACATTTAGCAAAACTGTTGCAATTTTAAATAAATCATCTCAACGCGATTTCAAGATTTTTGACATTTATTTATGATGTTTTGGACTGCGGAAAATTCCATAATTTAATTTTTGCAACTACCAAAAATATAAAGATCTCACAACATTGAGCGAGATTTTCTCGGGACGGACTTTAGCTGATATCAGTCTGCTTCAGTTCAATATTCAGACATGAAAAGTTGTATTAGTATGGAAATGGAGAATACCCCGCATTATCTAAAAGCACAAATGACTCTGTGTTTAATATTGATTTCAGAATCCTCTCTTCTAATTGTTTGTTACCATAACTGATTGGATAGCAATTATTACAAAAAATACTCCATGAAAAACCGTCGACATATCAAAATACATAGAATAAGAAAAAGTAAAAATTCGCTCTTTACGAAAAATGCATTTAAAAAATCACAGGGGGAGTAATAAACAAAGATAAGGCTTAACTAATTTAGTACAAATATGCGGCTTTTAATAAGTTTATTAAGAAGTATAAAATCTGAAAAAATTAAGATGAATCTTCATTAAATATAATACAAATATGTATATTTAAGATATTAAATGAAGTCATTAATATACTTACTAAATTATCTCAGTTCCAATTAAATATGGTATTTTACTGCCGAAATGCGTTTGTTTTAAACAAGTCCAACATTTGAGAATTTCCTCTCTTCATGTGACTATTACTGCAACTCTCAATTTCTACATAGATTCCAATTCTACATTTCTATTTTTATTCACGAAGTTTTACGAGCCTGAAAATTGTATATTTCACTTAACATTCCTCGCAAAATAACTCGCAAAAATGTGTCTCAAAATATCTTCCTTCTCCGAAAGGAAATAAGCTTTAGAAGAAGGCAAATGTGATCTCGTTTTTATCCATGTGCTAGTTACCTTTCCTCTAAAACTGATTTTTATCTACATTTAGTCCTACACCGCAACAATTTTGTTGCTTTTAAGCAAGTTAGTTTGAAGTCCTTATGTGATCTTAATGGAATCATAGCAAAAATTTGGTCTGCTTTCTATGTACTAGTCAAGTGGCATATAAGTTTGCTCCTGCTTTAAGAAACGTATGCTGTAATTTCTCTGTAACTATCATAATTACAATTACATATTATACTTTCCTTTCGGCGTTCACTTGCCAATTACAAAATCACACAAATTCTGGATATAACTTATTTATACAGTGCGCCAGGGAAGTCTCTCCAAAGAGATGCGAATCAGGGCCTCCTATTAAAAACCTCATTTATGTTGGTAGCAACCAGATCGGGAAACAAGAGAAGGGGACAACACTTCTAGCATCTATTATGATTGTTGTGGGAACACAATTTACGTTTTCAAGCCGTTGCTCGTACTACAACATAATGTCTGTTGCACACAAGATGCCACTACGGAGAGACTTTCCTGGCACACTGTATTTTAATATATATGAGAAAGCTAATTATGTAATGAAATATGTTGCTTTATATGAAATAAGAAAAAGGGATTTCGCCAGTACATACTAAGGGAGATGCATGCTCTTTTATATTTAGAGTTCTATGATAAGATTTTAATGGATATAAATATCTTATAACATTTAATTCTACTTCAGTATATTATTCCCAAGGAAAGGAGAGAAAGGAGGATTCACATAAATGCTAACGCAACATTACCTGCCATACCACATAACGTGATACTTGCTGTCCTTTCATTTCTGTCCCAACGATAAACGTCTTTTCAGACACACGTCTTGACGAACAATGAGAAAATATCACTAAGGAAACAGAAAGAATAAGAAAATAGAATACGGAAGAGAGGAGAACGAATCTCGTCCTCAAGAAAAGTTCTACCCGGAAGGGACAGGTTAACTTGTAACGATGCCAATAGAGAACGTCAGAAATTCCTGGCGTGAACGAAAACAAACCGTTTTACTTGCTGGTCGAACATTACGTGAAATGTCTCAGGGGTCAAAGACAATTCTTGGTGAGTATCATCATTTTCATTTATTTCAGTTTTTACAAGGTAATTGGACTCTTGAAATTTGAAAGTTTTCAAGAGGTTCACTTGGAACATTTATTTCGTGCCCAGAATTTGCTAACTATGACAAGGAGGATTTGGATTTCTTTTTGTCAATTTGGGACGTGCAAACTATGTAAAATTTACATTTGATACGTCGTAACAAAAGCGAGGGAGATTGTTTGAAAATGTATAAATGGAGATTTGAAGCATATCACTTCTTCTTGCGTAATCATAATCGCGTATCTGAAGTTTAAAAGTTCCTGTTCATGTGTCTCGCACGTGTTCTGGTAGAAATGATAATTCTAACTACAATTAATAACTTCTTCATACCTTAATTTTATTTTCCTCCATTCTTCTGAAAAATTTCAAATCTTTTAATTCTACTCTCATGTAAATATAATAGATTTTTTCTTCTCCCTGTAGATTGGAGATATCAAGGCTCGCCTGAATGTTAGTGATATTACAAAACTATCTCCTCAGCCCAAAATAATTTTCTGGCTCGTTCCGAACCTCTGACGTTGCTTCATTCATGACACACTGGGGACCTCGCCAAACACACCTCAACCCGCAAAGCAATCGTCCCGACTCCACTACCTGTCACCTCTCACTTACTGTCATCGTCTGCAGGAGCAAACTCCTCTGCTTGAGGAGCATGTCCTTCTTAACGCCCCGGAAGGTATTCCTGGTCATCGTCCTGGTCATCATGCTGGCGCCCGCAACGCACCCACCACCACCACCGCACCAACCGGAACCACCGCCGCCGCGCACCACACCACCACCAACACAAACACCCGCCGCACCACCGCCGCGAGAACTCGGCCTTGCAGCCACTAGGTGAGCGCACGCGGGCCCGGCGCTCCCGCCGTCATCGAGCCACTATAATTAACCGAAAGCTGCGCGCTGTCGCGGGTCCGCGGATCGCACCCCGCGCGGGCTCCAACGCTCTCCGCCGCCACCGCCGCCACCGACGCGGCCTTCCACGCGACTGGCTGCGGCCGCGGCGGCGGCCACGGTAGCGGTGGCGGTGTTGGGGTGGTGGCGATGGGGGCGGTGGCAGTTTCGGACGGCCGCCCGTGGAGGGGGGGGGGCGTGCGCGAGAACCCCCCCTCCGCCGCCGCCAGGAGCCTACTGCCCGTCCATCCGACGTCGCCCCAAAATACCGCGCCCCCGGAGCCGATATTTCGCAAGTTGTTTATAGACGCGCGCGGATATTCGTAACCGAAGCGTGCTTGCGGCGCGCGATCCACTTCGCTTGTGGAGGAGATTGGGGACGGTGAAGGGAGGTTTCATTGTAACCTCGTGGAGGAAGTAATCGATTTTGATTGGTGGTTTGTGTAAAATATTGCAGAGTTAGATTAGGTGGAATGTAGGGGATTACTCCTTCTCAGTCATCACATACAATAAAAGATTCGTAGGAAGCATGTACGCTGGCAAATAGGTGGAATAATGAAAGGTAATAAATTTGTTATTAATAATAATAAATAAGATAAAATATATAATGATGGTAATTATTATTGTGAATATATTATTGTTTGTTTCAGAGGTTAGTTGAATTTTACTTGTGATTCCACATCATATACGCTGCTTGCGTTCAGAGTGTTGCCAATGATCTTAGAGTGCGGTAGATTTTTCTTAAAACTTATTTTTTAATATCATTGTCCAGATACAGAGACATGAATTGTAAAGTACTTTTGGCAATATCGTATCGTTACATATCAAATGATCAGTGGTGCAATATTTTGGGCCGTGGCTTTACAGAGAGTAATATTTAAATAATTGTGAACAAAACAGAGATGGCCTTAGTGTTTTTTTATTGGCGAGAGGGATGTTTTTGTTAAAATAAAGTTTCATTTTAGGTTACACTGACGCGTTTTATTCTTAATTATTTAAATAACTGGAAAACGACTACAAAGTATGTGGATAAAAGGGCGATTTTCCCTGTTCAATAGTCCATACAAGAAGAAATCCGTTGCATGGAAATTTAAAACTTCTTTAAAGAGACTTAGTGAGATATAGTGAATCTTAAGTAGATGGAATAATATTTGAGAAAAATTCAGTTTCTTGTCGAAAGGGAATGGAATTGAAATTCACTCCGAAACTTTTATGCATGTGAGTTTGTATCCCTCTTTTCGTCCTTTACGATGGACATAATAGTGTCTGCGTCTCCCCCCCTCCCCCGGGGTCGAGTCAAAGTTCCTCGTTCAGCCATTGAGGTTTCATACCCCTGGTCTCCCGAAGCATCAATGTGGCTCATGAACTTTTGAGTCCGGAGCTTAGAGCTTGTCTCGGCTGGGTTTGTGCCCGCTGGTGGAAGGGGATTTCCCGCAAGCCGACATTTCGGTTGGCGCCGGATCTCAAGAACTAACGGAGGAGGAATACTGCCAAGTTCCAAGAATAACCTCCACTGCAATGACGGGATTAATTATCACAGCAGTTTAAGTGCTGGGAATCACGAAACAAGCAGTAATTGTGAACGAGCGACAAAAATGAGCCTTCCACTATCCGAGGAGATGTACTTCCGCAGATGCTAGACATGCGCTATCGAAGTTCACTCTTCCTCAGCAATCATCTCCCCATCTCTTCACCGCCTAATAACCACCTAAGCTTGTCTTTCTAGTGATCACCATTACCACTATTGTCACTCGTGTAATATATTTTCTTTTACTCACTCTCTCTCTCTTACCATGTCGTAGTCCGCGCGCTCACTCCATACGGAGTTGAAGAAAGGGTCCGTTTCGTTCGTGCCTGGGTCGGCATCTAAATACTACAATTACAACACATTAGATATAGGCTATTGATGAACCTGGATGTGTTCACCATTATTTATTTACTTTCTCTTTTACGTGTTTTCTTTGAATATGTCAACACATCACACACATGGAGGAAAACAAGGCCCTCTGTCGGCACACAAAATATAACCCCAAACAATCAACAATCCACTCAATATTAAAAAACCCTACAGATAAAAAAACAAACAATCATTCACACTGAAAATTATAATGCAATCTGACTACTCATCCACACTGAATGCGCATTCTGTCGTAAGAAATTTTAACCTTATCATCTTATAACTAGAGACACAACTTGGTCTTCGACAGATGCTTGCAGATAAAAAAAAATTTAAAAAATGAACAAACAAATGTATATGTCACTTCCCTTTATGATGGCCAATGTTGGAACACGCGGCGCACGTCACGCATCGCCGTCTATCGACTGGTAGCTCCCCGTGTACCGCAATAATGCGCTGCAACTTCAATTTGCTCCAAACCATATTTTCCACCAAATTCCATTACTGAACACACGCTGCGAAGCGTTCTCCAGTACACACGACGTTTCCATCATATTAAAGTTCTCACGACGAAAGAATATTCTCGATTTCACGAATATCGAAGAAATACAAACTTTAAAATTCCCGCGGTGCAGAAATATTGTTGACTTACATGAATTGTGTTACAAAATTGTTCTATTTCTATTTTGATCACTGTCCGAAATCTGATACACTCCGTGTTATAAAAACTGTAACACAAGATGTCCGCATCCGCTGCCTAATACTGCAATCGCGTAACTAAAATCAGTCTTCGCGTTGCGTCTATTCATATGTTATTGTTCCTAATCCCGAATTCACTCGCTTTATCACTACCTTGATTTTGTCCACGTAAAAAAAATGTAAACCAAAATAACTTAGCAACGTTTCACACGACGCTTCCGCAAAAATGTTCAAAAAGTAGCTACAACATAAAAACGCGTGCTATCATCCTCGCGTCCGAACTCGTTCTGTCTGTAACCCAGTTTTTTATTGTTGGTCTACACAATCCAAGCGACTGTCTTTTTTCCAAACATATGCCCATCACCATAATAAATGTTCGAAAATGTTTACATTTTTCACTGTTTTGGGGCATCTTGCGTCTTACTCTCTCTTTCATAGTTTTATTAACTTTTGGTTTGTAATTATCACATTACCGAATTCCCCTTTCCCGTTTTCCTTTTTCCAAAAACCTTTATTTTCCGTCTTCCCCACTCGTGATGACGTCACTTACATCTTCGGTCGCTCTTTTAATTCTTTCTTAGCTCGCTATGCTATGGAACTGGATACTGATTTATTAACGCCTTACATAAATTCCCCCGCGCCGTAACTAATTTTGCCCTGATCTAAATATTTTTCCCTATAATTTCTGTAAGTTTGGCCAAAATCCACCCATGCATTCACTGAATATTCAATAAAACTCGTTTTATTATATACTTTCAGAGGTACAACAATGGTCACCATGTCTTCAACTCTGCCGTTATGCATGCAATTTATACCATTTATAATATTTACGGAACCCGTGGCTCGAATAACGTGATTCTTGGTTCAAAATGTTCCTAAATTTGGGTTCTATGCACTGTTCACAATGCCTATTGCCCCCCCCCTTTTGTATTCCATTACTTTCCTAATAATTATTTTTACGCGGCGCTGTCGTCTATTGTTTCTTTAATTATTGGCTCCTCTTTGCTTATGTAGAAGTTCCTTGTCCCACGCATTCTTGCGGGCTAGTCTCACAAATCATTACACTCGCAAATGAAGCACTCGCGTGGTCATGGTTGCGGGAGTCCTGGTTATAGCTCTGTGAGGAAAAGGATTTGCAAAAATACTCTGTGAATGTGAATACAGAATAAGTTGCTGTTTTTTTTTTTCGTAAGACTCCTCCCTAAAAATCATGTATCGTTCGATTCAAAAACTACCAACCCAACATGACGTAGGCGGTTAGAGTAGTGGTCCTGGTAGCGGATCATTCGATGTCGATGTGCGGTGAAATGGACTCCAAAACATTCATTCGAGAAAGTTGATGTGATATACTAGATATCCTGATGGCTTTAATTTTTGCTTATTTCATGCTAGCGTACACGTTCGAGAACTCTCACATGTTAAACCCCCACCCTCTTTCCTATTTTTTCCATTTCCATATTAAGCCTGTAATTTATCTTTTTCTTTAAGACCCTCTTATCTTCCGTCACTTGTTCTGTGTGCCTCCTAATAATTGGTAACAATACAACACACCCTTGTCAATACAAACTATTCTTATTTCACTTTATTACCGGGCAGAGATATACACCCGTGTAATTCAATTGCTTAGAATATCAGGTAATTAGTTTAATTTCACATTTAGCTGAAGATTCTGCACGTCTCTGAGCACGTGGGGTAGAATAGCAAAGAGTTGAACCAACAAAAATGTAATAGAATGTTCAGAAAGATCTCATCCTGTAGATTACGGTGTGAAAAACGTTGATTTGAGACCTTCGGCCTCATAATTTTAGTTTTTAATGCCCTAGAACGCTTCGCCGAGGAGTTATTTAACGATATATTTAAAAAATGCTGCAGAGTGTTGCGGGTTGCATTTGACGTGAATGTTTAGTTTTGTTCTACAGCGACATCTAGTGGAGTAACAACAAAATTAACAGCATATATATATATATATATATATATATATATATATATATTATATCGAAGAGAAGAACCTGTTAACGATACTAACACCGAAGTGATCGCCTTGGTCGCAAGGCTGAGTTGCCGGTGTGTGAGAATATTTCTCCACCGAGTCTGAAAGTTCAACATGCGACACACAAACCCGAACATCACCCCCCCCCTGCTAGGCTGGGGTGCCGTCGCGTCGCCGTGGTCGCGGTTTCCTGGTCGGCGACTTGCGCGCAGAGGGTAGTAGCGCCCGGGGCCCGCGGCCGGGCCCTGCCAAATGCTATTCCTGGTGGCGGTGGCTGGTCGCGTGCGAAAGTCGGCATTGTCGCGTTTCGACCCCGAAAGCCACCACAAGAGCGCGCGCGGGCGGGGGCGCAGGTGAGCCACGTCAGGCACGAGCCCATTCCCCTCCCCCTGCCCTGAGCGGCTCACGCCACCTCACCCCCCCCCCGCCCCGCTTCGCCGGCACTGCACTTGGACGATTCGAATGCTCAGTTCGCGAACATGCACCGTTACGTAAACGCACTTCTAAAACAGAAATACTCGAACTTTTCGAAGATTGTACCGTTCATGATCAGTTGAATGTAGCCTGACGATGTCATTTCAATTAATGAGGGGCTTTCAATAATCGGACTAAATTGAAGAGCTGAATTCCTAAATGACGAATCTCCATGAAACAAATTTTCAGGTAGGGAAAATATTACCATTTAATTTATAGTTCTAGTTAGGATTCAAAGGCTTTCGGATAACACTGACCACGAAAGAAACGCCATTTTTGCACACAAAATTGGATAGCATGATGGAGAAGCGTTTCAGGAATATATTATTAATTCAACGGGAATGAGATACGTAACTTTGCAAATAAGTTCATCAGTTATTAAAGTACTTAAAACTTATTAAAATAAATCTTTTGTACGTAATTACAAAAATTTAATATGTAATTACAAGAATTTGTAAGAAAGTAGTAACATTTTAAGTGGTTAATTTATTGTTAAAAATTCCCATCAAATTTGTTCATGTACTATATTACAGCCTACGTTTTAGAATGTACGCATAATACGCTAACTTTTTTCCCTTTGTAATGTTTTTTTTTCTCATCCAATTGTTAAACTTGACAATTCGTTTAACCAAGTCTTTGACATTTCGTTTTAGCAACTTAAGCTGTTGAGTTTGAATGAAGAGTTACATTAACTATTCGACAGCTATCCCCACTCTCAAAGTCTACGAATTTTGTGGGAAAAGTAACAAAATATGTAATTTGCATCATGGAACGGAAAAAGATTCGAAATAAGGGAATTTAGATTGTACTTCTCCCTCACACATTACACAGTTTTGGAACATTTTTAACGTAATGTAAATAATTATATGAATACATAAAAAAGGCCGCAAGTTACTCTAAAATGTAGGAGTGCAAGGAAAATAAAATGTATTGCAAAATCCATTCTGATCATAACGACGTATCATTTTTACGACACATTAAACCAAGATACAAGTTTAAGTAACACATTCCGCACTACTTTGACAATGAAAAGGTTTAATGCTCTCAATAAATATTTTTTCCTGAAACTTTCAAAGAGCCACAAATCAACTTGGCGACTGTGAACGGTCTCGGGTATAAGTTAAAGCTACGGTTTGAGTATGAGCGGGGGCTCACAAGGACGACAGAAGACCGAAGCCATGCATCATCTAAATGCAGAGAAGCACTCATGAATCCACCGTATTTTTCTCTCGAGGAAGAGGAGCCATTGCCAAGGGCAAGGTGCGTCTCTCAGTGCGCCAGATGCGTCTGAAGACCACTACACTATTCTAAACTGAAGCAAGTACTTCGCACGGCGTTTACTGCGTCGTAAAGAGGATTAATCGCTGCAATATTAGTTCACATTTCAAAGAAAATGTAACATTGGAGTGTCACATAGCCTAATCTCGGAATTTCTGAATTCCTGTCAGAAACATCAGCAGTTCGAAATATGCAAATTTTCCTTACAGTAATTCGAAATACTATCTCGCCTCTAATTCTAAAATTGAGGCACAAAAAGATTTTAACTCTCAAATATTCAAAATGTAATTGGATGTAATTTTTGTAGTAATACAAATGCTAAGAAGGTTTTATTCCTCAGAAGTTGGGTGGTCTTTCATGACTTGAGTAAATGCGCAGAGATGACAGGCTTTCAAGTAAATTCATCTAATATTACTAATAATTACGATCTTCACTTTTACACTAAATTGAAAAATTCAGTATGGTATTGTTTTACAGCCTTGATTTCAGAATCGCCTAGGGAAAAAATGTTATTTCTTATGTATAAGGGATACTTCGAATATTCTTCACTTGACAAAAAAAAACATTTTTTAAGAATACTTGCAATTGCAAAAGAATCAATGTTTTATGCATCAGAACACAAACTGTCTGGTAATATTTATACCCTTCTCTAGGTCGAAGTTAAATGTTTCATTTGTCTTACTAATAGGAATGATGAAGCAAGACTTACAAAAAACGAGATCTGATTTGCATGCAAATGTAACTTTCATTGTAGAGAGCTCTTGGATACCAACGAGAGATTGCATGTGTATTTGGTAGAAATATGCGGTACTTGAGAGGTTAATGGGAGGAAGGGGTCGAAAGGAAGTTATCTCTGATGACGCACAGCAACATCTGCTTTATAGTCATTTTATTGTGCTGCAGACGTTTCTAGAAGGTTCTTCAGACATTGAAGTTTCACAACACATTTTCTTTGTTCAGAAAAGCATTATTTGAATCTAATCCCCATGTCTCGGTCTTAGAGGGGACGTGGATATTTCCGAATTTTCAGACCGCCTTAGGTGGCTCAGGGCATCGACTGATGTCACTGCGGTGCCTCTGACCGGGAGGTTCTAGGATTCGAGTCCCGACGGTGGTAGGATTTTCTACACACCTCAGTCGAATTCAGTCACTGTCTGGAGGTGAATTCTAGCAATTGGTGTTGCCCGGGGTTTCACCGATCAGCACCAGACGAATGCCGGAGCAGTTTCCTAGCAAACAGATCACGGATCGCGCGCCTTACTTATACACACTGTCACTTACATGCACTACACTACCACACATGACGGGAGACGAGTCGGGAGCTTAGAGCTTCTCCCGGCTGGGGCGGGGCCCCACTGGATAAGGGAAGATACCTGATTGGGGAAAACCTCGCAAACTGACGGGTAGATCGGCGCCGGATCACGCCATCAGGATGGGGAAGATCATTTCCACTTCCTTGATGAAAACATGCACTACATTTACGGGACTTATGATCTTAGCAGTTGATACGCTCGGAATAACTAATCAATTAATCGGATCTTAAAAGTGTTGTCTTCTACTTTCACACAGTTGAAGGGCTGAGTAGAACAAGGGGCTATCCCACATTTTCTATGAAATTGAGTTATTAGCATTATGCAAAACTTCAAATATTATTTTTTAGTGTAATATATCATTTAAATCCAATATGCAAGTGTACCGTGTTTAAAAGTTTAAAAATGTATTGAGTAGTATGAGGGAAATGGGGGTTCAGGTAAAACCCCCATTATCTCAGAAGTATGTCTATTTGGGAAAGCCCCTTGTTCTATAGATCCCTTCAATTCTTTCAATTGGCCTGCCTTCCACTGCCGAGAATTCTCGGTCGATCGATGTGGAATTTGTATTGGTCAAAGAGTGTTTTCAGCAGGTTTTCTCATTCTCGCTTTTCCCATACTTCTAATTCCAACATTCTTCCATTTCATCATGAATAGGCACCTACGTTTCCTCCCCCACCCTCCAAAGATAGGCCAAATTGCGTTTATTTACTAATCAGAAAAGTGCCATTGTAATTGGGGTTGATTTTTATTATGATGATTCCAATATATCCCGAAAAAAACGTGAATTTTTACTCATCCATTAGAACAAAAAGTGTCTCTGTGTACGTACAACATGACCCACGAAAAGAATCAAACCGATGAAAATCCCTGCACTGAAAGGCATTCTCTTTGTGAAGGCACTGTGTATTTTGTGTCCCCCCTCCAGCAGCTGCGCACGTGCTGGAAGCATATGGTCCCAACAGCTCTGCCCCACTCGGCCTCGCCGCCCAGCAGTCAACGCGCGAAAAATGTAAATATATACTTCCCGCGCCACATCCGACGAGAGTAGCCACTTCCCCCGTAACTCCCCCATCCTCTTCCCCTTCTTCCTCCCCCTCCTTTGCTCCTCCGTCCTCAGAGGGCTATTATGAAAATATACCCTGCGAAATACCACCGCCTTTGCTTGTTACGTGGGAAGATTGTTAGTTTTAGCATCTTTTTTCACGGCTTCTTTTTTTAAATCTCGGGTTACTTTAGAGCCCCGGCCTTCCATTTACGTCGGTTGTTCTCCTGAGCATACGCAGGTACGCAAGAAAGCTATCTTGAGTGTTTAAAGGCGTCGCTCAAAATAATTAACAAATATCTAGAATAGTAGAAGCGTGTACATTTCTAAGAGAGCTTTCGTTTCAGAGAACTTCAATTTTGATCCATCTAGGAGAACTTAAATTATGGAGCATATAAATTTATTTCAAGTATTTTAAATTCAATGGAAAATATTCTCAGAAACTGAAATATCAGTACCAATATGAAAAATAATGCAAATAATTTCGCATTCCATAACGAGGAAAAGAACATCGTGGCGGAATTTAAAACGGCGAGTGTGTATTCGTCGGTAAGTAAACAAATATTGATGACTTTATCCCTCATAACATTTCAGTGGACCAACGTCTTAGGTCCACTTTTGAAGTCCAGTTCAAAAAACATTTGCAACCGTCATCAACAATCTTCTGACGATCCACAAATGTCGTTTCCTGCGAAGCTTCTCTGATGCTCTGGTTCAAGGTCGGAATTAATCTCTTCCGCCCCTCCACGCGTGACTGGTCAAGGCTCACCGTTGTGTGACATTCGCTCTCGGGAAGGTCTCGTCCAGACGAACGTCAGGCCTCGCGTACGTGAGTCCGTCACGCGTTCTCCCGGAATGTCCAAGTGAAACACGAGGACTCTGTTTTCACATGTGGCGTCGCGCAAGGTTCTGAGAGCTGCCCGTGATACAGATCGAGGGTATCGCTTCCATGGAGGACTCGCAACGCCGTTTCTTCCATGCACACGAAAAGTGACACATCTTAAAATTTGTCATTTTGCAGAATAACAGTCTTACAATGAGCGGAACAGTTTATTTCGCGACCAAAGACAGCATTTTTTACTCTTAAATACATTTAAAGCCCAAGGATATGAGCAGAAATAATTACAGTGAGAGCAGTTAGGCGAGTTAGAACGGTTAATTCCTGATAAACTTTGAGATATAAAAAGACAAGATATCGTGGCAGCAAGCCCAACGCTCGCTTGGGGCACACATTTACACTAGTCCGATACGGGCTTTTGAAAGACGTTCACAGACTTAGAAGGAACGCAAGAAGTTGTTACACGTGCTTTAGGGTTGGGAGGTGGATGCAACTTTGATCAAAATATTTAAGTGGCATGTGTCTGTGTGCTTTTCAGTGATCTTGAAGATTGGATCTACATACTTTTAAATTGCCCTGCTACACAAAAGTGGAGAGGAAACTGGATAGAAACTGGTAACTACTACTTTCTGCGTCGAAACGTAACGCTTGCCCGCCTGCCACAGACATATTAAGTCATAATAGCCCCATTTCATGAAAGATTAAAGAACATTTCTAGAAAAGGTTTAGACTATTAAGAAAACGTAATTAGGGAATGGGAAAATAGCACAGATTATGTATGGGCCGAGTCTAGACTGGAGAGAAAGTAAGTATACAATGAATACATATATTAGAAATTAAATTAGTAAGATGAGTAAATAGCGCAAGAAGTAAACAAATAAGTAAATAAGAAACAAATAAGTAAACCATTCAATAATTACGTGAGGACACGGGGAAATGGAAGTGTGTTGTTTGAGAAGTAAGCGCAGAGGCGAGGGGACATTCTGTGGCGCTGTTTCTTTTTAGGTGCTGAGGAGGCCAAGGTCTGGAAGGGAATACGTGGCGTCCGCGCCAAATAAATAAATAGTTTAGAAAGGGTTTGGAAGATTAACATGTACCGCATCTTCCTACAGAAGGTTTTCCCACATCCCCATGTTTTTCTTTGGTCGTACCTTATGGTATATTTACCGCGGCTTTGATGCAATGGAGACTATCTGGGGGTGAATACCAGAATTTAAAAGATTAGAATAGAGGTTAGAATGTAGGTTTTTAATGGCTGAAATTTCTTCAGCCTAGTCGCTTATCAGATTCTGTAATTTATATTTATGAAATAATTACCTATTACAGAAAATAGAGCAGTCAGGCTTTAATGACTGTGTACATTAATTTGAAGAATTCTGGTTATATCTATGTTCATATTAATAATCCATCCTGCAATGGATAATCTAAGTCAGTCATGCAGAGGAACTGAATATTTAGAGGATGTGGACAAAATATTTTTTTGAAATGTTTGAAAGTGCATTATTGTGTTTGGAGGGCGGGGACACACAGATATTCAGCCCCCGCCCCCGATGCCAATGATACTTATCAAAACATATAGATTTTACTACATTTTCTGAACTAACGAAAGTCATTCAATACATTTGTTGACGTTATGGATATTAGCTTTAAGTCAACAAATAAAAATACATTTCTTATTCAGTAAAAAATTCAGAAAAATTCTTTATAAGAAAACATCAAGTGGGCTGGCTGGCAGTATAGGTATGCCAGCCTCCCCAGAGAAAAATCCTAGGTTTGTATCTGGTTGTATTTCATTATTTTTACCATGTGTGAGAAACACCAATCTGTGATTTCAAAGCCACACGTGTCCTCCGATGAATGTTTCATTTTTGTTCCTGAAAGGATCTTTGTTTCGTTCCTGATTCTGTTGCATTTTCAACTGTTTCTCCCGTATATACAGCGCTCTCGGATGTTATGGATCATTTTCCAAACCCAAAAGAATATTTTCCTGAGGTATGTCGCTTTTTATTGATTTTTACTTATCGGAAATTAGTAAATTACCTTTCGGTTTTGAGAACAGTATAAGAAATTTCAAGTCGATTATTACACTTGAAGGCACCGAGTCCTTTGTTACGATTATTATGCATTAAAAAAGTCAATCAAGGGTAACTTTTCTACAGAGGAACTGAATTACAGTTATAAATTAGTATCTTGTAATGTTATGTGGACCTCCATTGCCATTATACATCTGGTATGCATTAATTAAGATTGTATATAAAAAAATCGTTTTTTTTCTGACTGCCTCCTCCTTGCTGACCAATCACAGATGCAATACTTCAAAAAAAGGAAGTGCTGTGGAGCAGGGACAAAGTTATTAATAATATCTGGAGCATTCCAAACATTTTTGAAGGTAATTTCCTTCGTGTAATAGTCTTATATCACTTGAAATTGGAAATTTTCAGATACATTGTCTCCTCGCTACTCATGTCGGAAATTCCATTGCACACGTGATGTTACTTATATACAATAATTTTTATTCATCATTCAAAAAATAAGCTAAAAAATCTAATACTTCTGAGTATCGTTTACTTCTGAAATTTTTTTCGGTGAACAATCGATTTGCCAAATAATCAATTCTTTGCAGCAAAATATCATACAATATTTATAAATCACTGTAAGACATAAAATAATATACTTGTGAATGGAGTGAACATGTCCAATTGTCCATGACCTATTTTCTCAGAATTAATTCATATGAGCATCAGAGGTGTTTTTGCACGAAATACTTCGGACTATACAGTTGCACGTCTAAAACCCAATTAAACATTTGTTACTCTATCCTCTCGACTCGGCCAACATCCATGATATTTCCGTACACAGAGAACACTTGGAATGTAGCATATACACAACACAACGTCATGCAGTTGATACACACAAAGCAACCAGACGGAGGCAATCTCCCTAGAGTTAGCAGCGCCGTTAATACAGCTCCGCGCAGCCACTGGGCCATTGCCAAGCGCCTGCAGCTTTTCCCAGGGCCTGAAGCAGGGACCCTCACCCACGCTCCCAACCCCAATCTCCGCGTAAACAAACATGTATCGAGAGAAGCGGCGGCGGCACTGCGGAGCGGCGTTAACGAAGACCCGACACCGCCTTTGAAAGGGCGCGGTTAAACGCACCTCTGATTCAGCTGTGTTCACCATTATCCGCAAATAATAAGATGTAATTTCTGATAGGAACATACATACCACATTTTCTTTTCCAAGTCTTCACGGATTGAAAATAATGGTATTTGGCATCTCAGGCAAATGGTATTTGGCATCTTTTGGGTAACTATGTATGACATAATTCTTCATGATACGTGGTTTTTAGATACGCCTTCACCACATTGTGAAAAGAACCAATGGATTATTTTAGTAGGCAGACAGTTTTTCGAGTCCTGTGAAATTAGCGCTGTGATAACTGGTATTGCTTATATTAAGATATTTGCGTACGTAATTGACCTTTTGCGTAATTTGCGTAGTAACTCCGCATAATATCCGTCATTACTAAGGTAAATGCCTTTAGATGATATATCATGTCTAGTATTGGACTTTGATGACTTTGATTGACTGAGATGCCAAAAGTATTGGACTTTGTTAAATGTCGAAATTCTTAAACACTAGTCGTTTATATTTGTGTTTTGGATTTAGTTAAAACCAAGAAAGTTGTTTTAAAAATGGTCTGTATTCACTAGGACAGAGCATTCGCAAACAGCTGCTATAAGAGTGAAATTCTGTCTTTGAACAAAAAGAACGGCTTCCGCTCAAAATAAATCCCTTCTTCCCAAATTTTCAATTTTTTATAAGTCGCTTTCCTTCACACATATTTAGTTGTGCCACGCCGACGACAAACTTTTAGTCTAGTTGGGACATCATTACAATGTGCTTAAAGTATTTTGCATGTGAATTGTATGAATGATTACATATGAATAAGGTTGTAAAATATAAACTTACGACTTTCAGAAACCCAAGGATATGCAACGCCTGGAAATCCAATACGTCCCAGGCACACGATTTTGTAGAAAATAAATAAATATTAAATAATTAATAAGTTGGCTTTGTAATAGAATGAAAAAAGAAGCAGAAGGAAAACACACTTCACTATTTAGCACTTCCTATTAGAAGAAACAAAATGTATATCTCCTTCGCGAAGACTAAAGAAAAAATGTCTGACAGAAACTTCAGCTATAATAGTCGAGACTTGTTGCTTCCAGGACAGTCAAAGAAAATAAACGTTTACTCCGCGAAAGTCAACGTAAATACATATACGTATTTACTTATTTATTTCCTTGTTCTTCAGGTTTGTTGAAAATAAAACTCCACTACTATCTGCTTTACAAGATTTCAGCTAATTTCCTTCAGTACATAATCAGAGTTCTAGTATTATAAACTTCAGCAGAGAGTTTGATTTTAACAGGGGGAATGGATTGGTCAAACGATTAAAATGCCTTCCAAAGGGGATCCAATATTATAAGTCGAATTAATGATAATATCAACATTTAACTCTTATTTCATTGTATACATTTCGAGCAAGCGATTTTGTAAAAGCAAGTACCACGGCTCAAATTTTTCCATTATAAATATTATTTCGATTCATTCCAATCTTTGTATTGAAAGTGCCAGCTCCTTGTAAGCATCGAACGCGACAATCGTAAGGACAAAGGTGAATGATCTCCAGAATACATGTGTGCCGCATACCTTCAGATGATAGATCTTTTTATGCAGTCTAACCATTCCGGTCGACACAATTCTCATATTTATACATTGCATCAAAAACAGGGCGCCAAAATTTACTTTCAATTTTCAACTTGAACTGAGTTTCACATATTAATATCAATCTGTTACGTAAATTACAGCAATAGAGTATTATAGCAATAGAGGTGATATCAAAATTGTTATACATTTGTTTTTCATCTACTAGCCAATTCGCTTTCTCCGGATTAGTTTTTCTGAAACGCTTTTCAATCAGCAAACAATTAACGTGAATTTCATTTAATTCCATTACCCTTTCTTAGAAAAATGCTCGTAAAAATTAAGAAAGCTCTGGAAAAATATCGAAAACAGTTACTCAATTCCAACCGGAAGGATCAATTTCTCTGGCCAATTCGTCACAACATACATTCGTCACAACATACATTCGTCACAACATACATTCGTCACAACATACATTCGTCACAACATACATTCGTCACAACATACATTCACAACATACATTCGTCACAACATACATTCGTCACAACATACATTCGTCACAACATACATTCGTCACAACATACATTCGTCACAACATACATTCGTCACAACATACATTCGTCACAACATACAAGGGCGATCAAGGTAATCAGCAATATCGCTTCCACCCTGCAGGGCAAAAGACTCGTTGCCGTAGTAAATTCGTCAAAGTCTGAAGATGGACACGCATCAAAACGCGGGTGGGCGCGGCAAGGAGAGTAAAAATAATTAGGAGAGGCGCAGAAGCGATGGAGTTTCCAACATTCCCGCTGCCAAGTCGTCCGTCTTTTGACCCTGTCGGCTGAGCTAAGAACTGCGCTATGTCGTGTTATGTAATTTGTTAACGCGACCAGGGTATTTTGTCCACAGATACTTCAAAAAAATATCACTTTAAGAATGAAAACTTTCTCAATTGGAAAATTTACTGTTTTCTCATACAATTTAAGATTAATTTTGATTTCCCACGAAAAGTCCAGATTTTTGTAATGTACACCAAAATCAAACCTTCGTTCTCCGAAACATTGCTGAAATCAGAGCTTCAAAGTTACTTCAAATAATATTTTAGACTAGCATTACTCGATTGTTATCAAATAGTTGTTATTAACACGTGTGTTATATCCACGACTTTTATATCCAATACCCGCAAATGCACAAAACAAACACGCCAACAGAGGGTATTTTATACTCAATGTCTTCTTTGGGAGACAATTTCAAAATAACGGAAAATATTGAACTATATCGATTTAATGACAACAGAAATATTGAAAGATAAAAAGTTTTATTTTTCAATTAAGATGCACATTCATCAAATACAGTTACATTGCCGATGTGTACTCACATTAACGAAAAATGAGTGAAGATGAGGAAACCAACTCTTCGAATAAATGCTGCAATCTCCTTTAGCAAGGTTGAATTAAGTAAGATCTGATGTAATGAATCGGATCTCAGCAACATAACAATCAATTTATAATTCATACATGTGTTCTCATTTACGTTATCTCTCGAACTCTTGATCCTCATTTAATTAATAGTGTTTTAAATTATGCGAGACTTTGTAACGGGTTCATGGACTTCAGTACTTTGCGATGACCAATACGTAAACTTCTGTTATTTCCAATCGCCAATAATGAAAAGAAATTTTAAAGTTTCTCAGCACCACGAAAAACATAATGCCTCGTGTCATTACGTTAAGAGTAAAGTACAGAATTTATCAATTTACGACGGATATTGTTTTATTTATATTGCGCTTTTGCGATTTTAATCAAAATAAAATAAAATTTGGCAAGGAAGAAATTTTCGAACTTAAGAACATAAATTATTATTATTATTATTATTATTATTATTATTATTATTATTATTATTATTATTATTATTATCATTATTATTATCATTATTATTATTATTACTATTATTATTATTATGAAACTAAATGTTGCAAACCACTACGTACACGAATGATTATATTATCTCTATTACCTCCCAATCTACAATATGTAACAACAAAGCAAACACTAAAAATTGTTCATTTATTTATCTCTTATCTACATTGAATGTTCACAACACAATTTTTGGCAATTGCACAGTTATTTTGGAAACTTGTAGTATAAATTACAGATTGAAAAGGGTGTTCAGAAAATTTTTAAAATGTATGTCGTTAATGCGCATAACCAACACCTCTTTATTCAGATATGTAGCTGCGATACTAAGAGTAAACTCCATTCATGCTGTTTTGATAGTTGTAAATGTTAGTGAATCAATAAAATTGTAGCAGGTAAATAATTTAACAGTCCTATCCCTATGTGACAAAAATTCGTAATTCGTTTTTCAAAATTGTTCATAAAAAGTCTCCTTCATTTTAGTAATAAAATAATTTTGGATGTTTTAATCTTACTTGGTAAATCTTCGCAATAGCTTTGTAAATCTTGCTCGACCAACTACTCTCTAAAATATTTATACAATATTCAGAAATATAATTTATAGTCCTAAAAATGTCCATGTCAGGAATAAAGTCTAAATCGATCTTTAAAAGACTTCAAAAATGCCTATTTATTATAATTGAAGCCATGACCAATAAACGTGAAAGTATTGGACAGAAATTGAATAAAAATGATGATATCTGTATTAAAAATGTAATACAAATATATTCTGAAGAAAAAATCATTGATGTTTGAACATACACAAGTCTATTAATGCACATTTTAAGAGTTTCTGTTCATATTTTAAACCATTTGAAGTAAAATAAATAATGAAAAAAATATTTCACGACAATTAATACTGCCTGTTTGAGATATTATACATATTGTACAACACATTCTTGCCTTCTATGAGCCTATTTTAGGCGTTTAAAACCATATTTTGAAGCTTAAAATTCAGATGTCTTGCCATAACCATTCTTGGGTCAAATTCTCACAAGACGAGAAGTTTCCGAACGAAAATTAGGGCTTCGACTCTGCCTTTACCCCTATCACACCCAAATAGACTCTTACGTATTCCGCTGCTGTCTCCCGAGAACTAATTAATTCTCGAAGAAACAGCATCCGACAACTTGAGAGACGACCAGCATTTCCTGGCCGCTGCTAGACCAGGAGCCCAACGAACTTCCTGCCGCTAAGTATATTTTACGGACGAGCCACGACTTCGCAAGAGGCACGCGCAGACTCCCCGCCCCTTCCTGCGCCGTCCCCGCCCTTCAGCCGACGAAAGATAACGGCAAGGGAGGTCGCTATTTATATGCCGCGCTCTTTTTATAATAAGCGCCTGTTCGACGGCGCTGGTTTCGATCAAGCGCGCCGCGAGGCCGAGCAGCAGCACGTGGTGTGATAGCACGCGCCAATGAAAGACTATGGCCAAATAGGAGGAGGTTAAAAGCCTTGCGGCGCCGACTGGACCGTGGTCAAAAATGTTCCTCTGATTACTTACTCTATTATACCCCGTTATTCAACTTATCAAAACTTCACGTGGAATAATAAGCGATGGGTCAGAAAGAGGCAGTTTTGAATTTTTCGAGTTTAACAAAGCGCAATGCTCCCAGAGCACCTGTTTTCAGATCCAGAGTTTGGATTCAAATTCATTATTTTCTTGAATTTACACATTAATTTACACGAGTCAGACAAACACAATATTTTTTCTGTTTCAAAACTGCATTAGTGTTGCTAATGATTATTCCTTATTGACCCTTGTAAATACAATGTAATGTTTTTGCTGACTAAAAGTTTAGGTAAGTCATGTACTCGCATACTCACGTATTAATACATGTGATGTTTACCGCTAACACAGTTATAAGATATTTGCTTTTTATTTAAATATAAAATATCAAAGTAAGTGATTTGAAATTCAGAGCATTCTCAATGTGATATCAATATTACTGCATTCATACTCAATATTTAGACCACAAAAACATTTTTAAATTAAGGAAAAGACGTTTTAATCGGTCTTTTTGAATTACAGCACATTTACAGCCAGACGATATGGAATTTTTTGATTTAAAAATGCGTTCATCTTCCTTGTTTGCTTCGAAGAACGGGGGGAAAATATGTGTTTTGAGGTTCAGTACCTTGAAAGCTTCTATTTCATCCCACCTGCTTTGTATACAGCCTTGAATCCCTCCACCGAAAAAAATAGGGACAAGAGATTGCTATTTTTGCTGTGACTTATAACTCTCCACAGCTAGAAAGCGCTGGTTTCGATCAAGTGAATGGCGACTTCAAGGGTGAGATACGATTCGTAGTATACGCCGTACCAAACTGTGACTAAACAAACGGAATAGAGGAAAACGATGCGTGTGTTGCAATACATATACATAGAAAAATTAGTTCATATCAGAGTCATGTCGCGGTAGTTGAATAACTTTATGCAAAATTCGTAACAAATATATCTATATAATGTAATTAATTTATGATGTAATTAAGTCACTATATCAATGAGAATATCATTTATAAAAGTTCTCAAGGCAATGCTTAGTAAAGTAATACATAACAGAGCGTTGGAGGGAAATCGAAAAGATTTGGAGAGATCCAGACAATTTGACTATTAAGGGAAAGACAAAATTTTATTTTATTTTACAAAAATACGGAGGTGAAAACTTTTTTGTGTATTCTGTTTCGTGTATAGCCGTAGATTAATGAAAATGTTTAAATGTTAATACCTTCAAAAATTATAATGTAGCAGGCAGGATCAGAGTTGGCCTTAATGTTGCTGTTACAAACAGGCCGTCCTTTTAACAGTTTACTTCTAACAATGTTCATTTTATTATAAAGTTATGTTGTAAGGATTATTCGTACATCATCGAAGAGCAGAAATATTAAAGAAAATGTAATAATTTTTATTATTATATAGAAATGTGTACTCAACAATTATATTTCAAAATTAATTTTAGTGAAAAAATCAACTTCGGCTCAGTTAAATGTCTTAATTTTTAAAAGGAATAACTTTCTTTCTTCACATGACTTTTTTTGCTAGATGATGCTAATATTTTAAGACACGCACGAAGTTCAATTTTACTGCCGTTACGAAATCCATAAAATGCAGAATTATTGGCGGGAGTATATTTTCAAAGATCTCTCCTTTGCTTTTCATTTCCTCCATTGGACTCATTACTTCGGTGCACAAGATATGGATGCATCTAAAAATCATTCTTTTCTTAGCCTAACGAAGATATGCGTTTAGAAATTTGTCAATTTTTATTAGTAAAGTATTCATTGAGATAGTTAATTATACAGTCGACTTATGCAAGATTGTCGAGAAAAAAATATTATTGACTTTTCGGGGATGCACGGGGTCGATGATAATCATTTTTTGCCAATGGTGGGAAATCTGAGAAAGGAAGTTACAAATGTGACAATTTTCCCTTTGTGTTAGCTAACTCATCCTGCACTAGTGTTTGATTGGTAAGAAATAGCGTGCATAGAGTTCGTGTACCTGTCATTAGAGAAGGTAAAAGTGCCCACTAATCGCAGGAAAATGCCACATGTGTAAACTTTTTATAGGAGTAGCAGCCCGTGGGTTGCGAATTAGAAGGGGCTCTCACATGTATTTTATCTCTTCAAAATATTTCTTGAACGAGGAAAATTATGGCATGTATAGTACAATTCATTTGCAGGTATCGAGATTTCAATCCTAGTGTAAGACATCTTTTACACTGATAAGGGAAGATACAATTGTGCTTACGCGAAAATAAGAGATTTTTTTAAAAATATTTCAAACAGAGCAGTAATTTATCAAATCAGATGAAAGGGTCAGAATTCTTAGCTTAGTGAATAGCCGCGGATTCAGCCGAACAAAACCCTAATAGGAGCACACTGTCGCCACCCAACCCCCAGTACCTCCACTTCCTTAAGCTTCCATTGCCTCGCACGCATTGGCCACGAGAAGACTCCTGTTCGTCCACGATACTAGCAATTACAAAAACATTTATCTTTCGCATAATCAGCCACTAAAAACTAAATTCGTCCTCAAAAATTGCACTGGTGGTACGCACAAATTAAATGAGTCGATTTATTGCAAGTTTAATACTTTCTGCAACTTTTCCCGAGGTTTGCTTTTTCTGGGGTGGGCGCCGCCCTACAGCCCGTATGCAGCAGCTTCCACTGCTTGATCTGAGATTTCTCACCATACGTTTATCGGTAAAAAGTGATCTCCTTACATGCCAAAGAAGTTCATGCTTTTTAATATGAATCACGCTGTGAATAAGTCATTTTGTCTTCGGCCGCTCCGTTCAGGTTCAATCCTTTCTTCGACAAACGACAATTTTGTAGAGTCGTAGGCTTCCGCGGCCGGAGTCGTTGAATTCTTGGCTGTCCGGGATGAGCCGCGCCATGGTCGATGGAGCTGACGTTTCGGCCATCTTGCTGTGGCCTTCTGGGCGTCTTCAGTATAGCTCTGAAGAAGGCCACAGCAAGATGGCCGAAACGCCAGCTCCATCGACCATGACGCGGCTAGTCCCGGACAGCCAAGAATTCGACAATTTCGTAGATGTGCCCCTTCTCTTGTGCATGGAGGGTGAAAAGCCACTTACGTTCCAGCCCATGGCGACGGAGATGAGGTCCGTCTTGTCCGCGAGGTCGGGCTGCGAGTCCGAGTCCGAGTCCTCGGCGGTGGGGACGGCCTCCCCGTCCTCGTGGGCGACGCCATTCTCGCCCTCCGCCTCCCCTTCGCCCGCGCCCTCGCCGTCGCCCTCGCCCTCGCCGTCGCCGTTGGCCTCCTCGATGATCTCCGGGCTCTTCTCCCGCAGCTCCTGCTCCTCCGCGTGCTCCTTCAGCAGAGTGCCGAACTTCTCGAAGAAGCCGCCATCCAGCTCCTGCACTCTGCAACGCACAACGCAAACAACAATAGCAATTGGAATAATAACAACAACAATAACGACAACAATGTTACAACACTGCGATACATGCAGACAACTGGGTGTGGGTAATAGTTTTTATATTGACAAGTAGAGAGAGGATTCTTATGACATAAAACCATTGCCAAAAATTATCAATAAAATTCTCTTAAAATTTTTTTAATATGCTCTAAAAGCAGAGAAAACTGACGTAAAAATGTGGTCAATACCACATCAGATGAACAAAAGCTGGATACGTTACTGATGTAACGAGACTGCTTCTATTCGTTCAAGAGACCTTAACTGACAAACGCCTGGTTTGGATTGATCTTTACCAGCAAACCTCTGCCTTTAGTTATTCCTAAATTGGTCGAACCGACAATGGCGCTTATAGGCAGGAACATTACATTACATACAACGGCTGACATTACAATTTCTTAGAGAAGAAATTTAATAGGCTACTCAGGAGAGCCTGTGGAGAACATTTGGTGCATCTCGAAAATATTATTTGAAACAAGTGCATTAAAATGACGGAAAAAGGTGGAGGAACTTGTGAGTCGAAATCGACGCAAAATGCAAAAAAGTAAAAAATTGAATCATTTCCTTTTGTCATAACATAAATTAATTTCCATATTAAGCGGCATTATTCTAAAGTGAAAAAAGACGTTCGTTAAAATTCCACTCCTACTGATAAGCATTTATAAACAGAGAACCGGGCGATTAAATTGCACAGATTTTTTCAAGATTAGTGCAAACGCAACTGGGCGTAAACCAGGTTTAATTCCCAGTCGGGTCAACTAATGTTTTCAACAGTTTAACTATTTAACATTTGCATAGAATAACATGTGGGGCTCGAAAAATCCAATAGGATTTTAAGGACTTATCAAATAACGTCGTTTTCGTGTTGTGCACATTGTGTGTTCATTAAAGGTGAGGCTGGTCATTAGAACTTCCTCCTAATGCATAAATATTAGTTAAATATTAAAACAAGAATTAGTATTTTTTGATATTAGCTCTATTTAAGAATACTTATGGAACGCGAAAAACACTTGACAAAGTGACAGAATGTTGATTTGTCACAAAATGGGACAAACAATATAAAAAATAATAACCAAAAAATTAATTAAATATTAAATTTACAAAATTACGCGAAAACTACTAATATTATAGCAATATTGTACATGATCTTATGTTCTATACCCGTCTTTAAATACTATATTTCATTAACGAAAATATATTTAACATTGTAGTTGTAGGAAGTCGTTGAAAAAATTTTCTGCGTTTGGAACTTTCGAATTATCAGTGATTTCAACAAAAATGAGCCACAAACAAAATGAGAATCCTCTTAAGCGCCCTTTATGATATCCGAAGACAAAGTTTAATAAAAGAATTTCCAGTCATTATTGAGAAAGTTTTGCAAATGTTGGTGTGCGCGTGCGCGCGCTAGTGCGTGTGCGTGTGCGTGTGCATGTGCGCGTGTGCATGTGCGCGTGTGCATGTGTGTGTGTGTGTGTGTGTGTGTGTGTGTGAGCGCGCGTACCGGCATTTAGGTCCAAAAATTAACAAAATGTCTCGAGTCCCATAAGAGCGACAAACCATTCAACGGTTCGAACGGCCAGGCATGCGAACGAGAATAGCCCCACTGTATTTACGATCAACGTGACGTAATGTGAAAGGACTTGACAATGAGAGCAATTACCAGCACACCGCCCCCTTGTCCATTTCAAGAATATCTTCCGGATCTCTGAGCAGCTTTGTATCAAATATAACTAGACCCAGATGGACAGGGATTTCTTCAATTTGGAAAAGATCGTACGTGTGATTTAGACGCTAGATTTGTTCACATACGACAGACAGACGGACAGACAGACAGGCGGACGGACACACGAACGGACGGACGGACGTTTTGAAGAAAAAAAAAAAACACTTTTCGGTATCAGGGGACCCCAAAACGCGTATTTCAGTTGAAATCTCGAGATCGATTTTCTGCAGCATTACATAACTTTCTCTGTGCTACGTATATTACTCCCGTACATACGTATGTATACGAGAAAGTAAAAATGTGAAATATTGAGAAACTTCATGTTTAACCAACTCTTGATATAAAAAACTAGAAACCTATCGTAGTTTATAGAGCGAGGAATGTAATAGTTGCATAATAATACTTCTATACAATTTTTTGATTAATTTTATCGAAAAATATTGGTTGTGAATTTTAAATATCAAAGAAACTTGTGAAAAAACTTTTGTATACTCACAACCACGAACAAAACAAAAATACTCATTAAGGATAGTTTATCGTCCATTAAATGAAGAACGTTTTGGACATATGCATAAGATGTGTGTGCATGTGATAAAAAGATTAATATTACATTATAGATCAACGCAAGACCATAGCACCAACTTGAGTCATCAAATAAAGGGGAAATATTTTCACTCTAGGACATCTTATTTCATACTCTTGCGTCCGAAATTAACCTTATAAAATCCTGAAAGGTTTTATAATAAACGATAAGTATTCTTCTTTTGCTGCCATCGCAATGTTAGAATTCTCGAGTCTTAGAGTCTTTCGAATGCAAGAAGAACAGAGTTCGGACGCAATCGGCATATAGCTAAAAGCGGATGGAAAGTTATGTCCTGGTAGAAGAGTGTTTACAGAACACGAATGTGTAGTCTCGGAAGAGCTATTGTTTATTTTTCAACTCTGCAGCTATTCTGCTCTAAAGGACTTCCACGCGTATCTCTCAGCAACAGAACGTCATTGTAGAATCTCTGAAATGCATTTTAACCTTTTGAAACTCCCCGCGAGGCCACGAGTCCTGAGAGCGTATGGCGTGACATCTGGCGGCGAAGATCGGAGTTCGCTTTTTTCCCGTAGACGGCCGCTGCGAGCGCTGCTGTAGTCAGTCCTGCGCATGTCCTGTGCTCAGCTTGAAGAGCTATCTTGAGTCTACTGTAGAACTCATACCCGCAGGGTGTGAATTGTCGGAATGCCGGGGATCGCCCCCTCCAAGAGAATTTGATGTCTCCTGCTGTAAAATTGTATTTATTTCTTCTTGTCGGGGATACAATTAATCAACAACTTATGCATCGTATATGATTTATACTCTTCGAAATGTTCAAAACAGTGAAAATGGACAAGAAACATTCCCGAGAGAATTCGCAGGTGTCAGGCAAGACTATACTACGTACGTATAGTACACTATGTATTGTATGTATAACTACGTATACATACTATAACGTACTATAATTGTATGACATACCGATGTCACATGAAAATAAACTAACATTTATTTGAAGACCATATGGTGGAATATGCATTAAGAAGTTTAGACGATCGAAAGGTCAGCTACACCAAAATATAACGAACGCATGGATTGGCTGGGTGAGAGAAGGACGGTCAAATGTTACGAAAAAAAAGGGAGTTTAATACGAAGCTTCGAGGGGTGAATCATGCAGGAAGATTGCATTCTGACCGGCATCGCGTGTCTGAACTGATCGTAGGTTCGTGAGAGGGAGCGAGTGTAATGCAGATAGTCAGAGTCGGGTTTTCAGATCGTGAAAGTTTAAGGACAGTAAATGATATTGCAGATATTGCATGTGGAAGTAATATTGATGCATAAATTGGGACTTTGTCGGGAGTGGTAATCGAGTTATAGGTTTCGGGACTATGTCATAGGACGTAATCGGGACTGATAATTTTGATAGTTTGACACCATCTTGGATAGGAGCAGAAGAGGATTTCTTGGAACTTTGGACTACGGCAAGCTCGCAAGATATTTCGACTGAGAAGTCTTCGAGGGACATCAACGAAGAATAGATAAGTTAACCGCGGTATAAAACTGTAAATTCAAAGATATCTTCATCAAAGGCCTAACATCATTTTATTAAATTCACTATATTGTTTGCAAAAAGGTAACAATAAACTTTGTTAAATTTTGTTCTTTAGAAAAGAAAGTGATCTTTCATTTGGTCAATCCAAACAGTAATGAACTAGGAATTAGAATCATTCTATTTCAGATTCCCAGCTGCGCTGTATAGTCAGCGGATCCTATAATCTATTACAAAGGTAATAAGGATTATAATATATCGTGACCCATTGACCCAGCAAGCCGGACGCTAAGATCTTTGCGAGAAATTAATGTAGAGGAAAATTTGTATATCTCAACATATTATCATATTACAGTATGAATGTACTCATTAAGTTGAGTTTTTAATTCATTTTTCTTAATCCTCTGATTTACCTACTTTTTTGTACCGACCGTATCACTGTTCCCTGGATGACTTATGAGGAGTCCCTAGCAATACATTCCAAACCTGTACATAGTACAGTATTTTTCAAAACTCACTGAATTTCTCATTGTCAGTTTTGAATTAAAAAAGGGGACTTAGTACATCGGATAGTAGCTGGAATCGCTACATAGAACGTATAAACCGATTTCTTTTGTCGGCGCTGTTGACTACAGAGTCGATACTACAGCCACAACGATCCCTGGAATAAAATTATATTCTGTTTGGTTAGCTCGTGACCCGAAGCATTTTCTTCGGTTGATGAAGGTAATTGCTAAACAAAGTGTAACACACTCTTCATATAAATAACTCTGGTATTGTTAACTTTCAATAAAAGTCGACCTTAGCCTCTGGCCTCGACTACATACATTTGACTTCGTACTAGAAGATTGGGTTATAGTGAATTCTCAACAGTGTTCCAACAGTGCAAGAGGCATTGGGAACACCATGAATTATTGAAATTAGCAGCACCGTGAGGGCGTGATGATAATGGGGAATCGTAGCCGTGGCGCTCCTTAGGAGGTGTCACACGAGCGTTGCGTTGACACGCGATATGTAACGCGCGTCGTAGATTAACACCGAGTCCAACAATGAACGGCACACGAGCGTTTTGACCGCGCCGGATAAGATACAGTGTTATTCTACGACGCGCGTCAACGCAACGCTCAAGTGCAGGGGCCCTTAAGGAACACAAAAAAGTGTTTCGTGTAATTCAAAGCTAGAAATTCATAGGTAAATAGCTTTGCTATTTATTGAGTAATTATGATTGTATTTACATTTTTCAGAAACCGTTATTGTACCAGTGATCATGGCCAAAATAAAAATTCAAAGTATTAGGCAGGTGAAAAGACAATGCTATTTGAACAAGAATCCCTGAAAATGTTTAATTAAAGAATATTTTACCAGTAGGTGATCTGCATTTTGGGGGGTTGACACTTTTGGTAAATTCAGTGTTCAATTATTCCCCCCAGTTACGTTCTCTGACCCGAGATTTGTTTACTACTTTGTTATCACCCCGCAAGCCATAATATTCCAACTGTTTCTTATCAGCTATATAGTAAATGGAGGGCAGAAAAGTTTACGACTTCCTGAGAGCTATAAACCTAAAGGAAGGAGGGCCCTGGAAGGTCCCCTCCGGTTGGCCATTTTATGGCCAATGAACTTCTGGTGCCTGACGAGACTGTAGCACATTAGAGGAGAAAAGGAGGAACAAAGCCTTGGATAGATGCTGTCAAGTTCGACTGTGAGTCAAGAGGGAGGATCTAGTACACTGTGTAACGAGTTGCCGTGTGCTCGTGTAATCCTCATGAAAATAATGTAATAATTTTCGCTTTGGTCTTCTTGCGGACTGAACACCACACTTCTTGCTTAACCTCAAAAGAGAAGCTCAAAGAGTTAATTAACTCTGGAATCAGGTTCTACAGCCATGGGAGCAATCTTTTTTACACGAAATTGTGGTGGATAACAATGACAAAGATAGGAAGAATAAAGAAACTGAATGTGAAACCAAGCAATAAGCCGGTACATCGACTTCAAGCTTTACAAATATTTGCCCCTCTTCGAGCACCTAATTCAGCAGCACTTACAACTTTTATTTACTGTCTCAGGTACACTGTTACCAATTGTCTTTCTTATCTGAACTTACACATAGAAATTACACGCTGCCTTACTTTGAGTTTGCACATTCCTCGACACATTAAGCAAATTCACGCGTGGGTTCTTAAATTCGTGAGTTGCACGCTGTACCCGAGGATGTCGATTCGGCAACAGCCCTTGCAGGACGTTCAAACACCTTCCTAAGGTCACGAGTTATTCTTGGACCTCACGCAGCATGCGACTGCACCACTGATCTCTAGATTACTGGATAGGTAATTGCATACGAGTTGGCAGCGCGCAAGTATTGCCGATTTGTTTTTTTGGAGGCCGCCGTATTGTCGATTTCGGGCGAAATCTAGTGGGTAAATTAATACGTACTTGTATTTGCACGAACTGAAAAGGAAGGTTTCCGATGAAATAAAAAAAGTGATTCGATATTATACAATTTAGTATGTTTTGAAATGATGACACTGTTTTCATTTCATAATTCTGCAGAGCTTTAAGAAACCTATAACAAATTTTGTTAATAAAATACGGTTTTAATAAATCATTATTACTATGACTCGAAAATAAGTATGTACTTATTATTAAGAGGCTTTCAAAACATAAGTGTATGAAATTAAGTTTATTTATTACATTTACTTCTTACTACAGAAAGAAAATTCCAAGTATGTTGCCAAAAAATACCATTTGAGGATATAAAACAATGAATATTTCTGGGAAATTTAAAACAAACCTCCGAACTAATTTTACCCCACAATCCTGGGCAATCGTGATGCACATGTAAAGGTCATATTCGCACGCGCTATTGGCAGTTCATAAACGTGAATTTTAATCACTTGCTTACGGCTCCCCCCCCCCAAAAAAACAAATAAGTTTATAAATATGAACCATATAGTTTAGCATTAATTTTTTTTAATTGCAAAGATTGCAGCCTATTCATTTTAATTTCGTATTTTAAATATTTCGGTATTATTCAGGAATCAATTTTATCATCCTTAATGCCCCTTGAAATATAAATCCGCCCCCCCTCTACGTGGTTATATATAGAGGGCAGTGGGCGGCACCCGCTCCGCTCAGCTCCGCTCCAGATCCTGGACCGAGGCGGTGCGCAGGCGCAGCGCATGGGAAGGGGCTGCGAGCGCGCACGACGTCACGGTGCAGCTGACGCGCTGACGTCACCCTCTGTGACGTCGCCTCCGCCGTCACGCAACTCCGCATTCCGCTGCGCCGACCACCATCCACGTCGAGACCACGCCGCGCCGGCCACCGCGAGGCCCCGACCTCACTCGCGGGTCTGGACGCGGTTCTCTCGACGTTTCCGGTTGCGCACGCGAGGTGGCGGTTGGATCGAGTGTCGCAAGCAAAAGAAGACCGGAGCGTAGCTACCTATACTCCGAATAAAAGAAGAATGTGGTTGACAGTTCGGTGTGGATGGAGGCGGCGTTGCCGCGTACTGCGCGCTCTACCACGTGCTTTGAACAATAAGACGAACAGCTAAGAGAAATCGGGAAAAATCGTAACACGTAAAAGAAAGAAAATAAATAAGGAACTTACATTTTCTCATCCTTCGCCAATTACTCCCAAACGTCGACGCTCAGCCGATAAACTGCAGCACTCCGGATACGCGATTCATTTGGCAGTTCAAACGTGACAACATCGGGCAAATGGCGATAGTTCTGATTCGCTGTTGCCTAGGCTACGGAGCTGACGTCACCATGTTACCGGGAACTGTCAACCACATTCTTCTTTTATTCGGATAATAGCGGTCCGTATGGTGTGTAGGAAATAAAACGTTTCAATAGCCAATAAAACTGCTAGTCAAACATGATAAATAGTGATCGCCATTTTAGCAAAGCCCTGAGAATATAAGTTTATATTAATATTTAGGCGAACTGAAAGTTCGTTGGCTGACTGCTAAATACGCTTCCTTCTACTATATTAAAACAATCATTTTCAAAAATAATGAGTGTACAGTAATCCCCAATACCTTCACGATTCCTCGTCAGTTATTTTTAAATATACCTGTATACACAGTGTATACATACATACTCCGATATTTTTCCACGCTCTTGAAAGGGAAACTGAATAGAGGAAAAGGAAGAATATTAATAAGGACGTTTTGAAGGAAAATCGGCGTAAAGAAAAGAATTAAAGAAATATTGAAAATAAGGTAAAGGCGTTAGTAGTGGTCATAGTTAAGGTTATTTCCATCGCGTTCTTAAAATTCTTGGGCTACAGTTCTAAATTATTTTGTGAAGTTATTATTATTATTATTATTATTATTATTATTATTATTATTATTATTATTATTATTATTATTATTATTATTATTATTATTATTATTGTTGTTATTATTATTATTATTTAATATGCTTGCAGTAAACTACTTCATCTAAACCATTGTATAGTAAGAATGTAGTTTTTATCGTTCCTTGATATCGAAAAATCGATTTAGAACAAAAGTCTATCTATCAGTCCGTCCCATAACATGATCTAAATTTTCTCGGAAATAGAATCAAATTCATTGATTCAGTTTTTCAATAGCGTAAAGAACGCTTACAAAACGACGCAGCAACATCTCTTTGTCGTCGAAATATCTGAAATTTTGATAAATTGCAAAATTAGAAATAATGCAAAAAAGTATGTGCTATCGTAGAACCACTTGTGTGTGTGCGTGTGTTCTCAAAATAATTTCCAAACATATGAGAGTTATCATTTACGAAACAGTTCAAGAACCTTGTCATTTCGAAACGCGGTTCACCCTTCGAGAATGACAGTGTAGATGGCGCGACCCGAGTCTCGTAACTAAAAGGCTTTATCGTTATTATAAAATTATTATTGTTACTAGAATTAGAACTACTGGTAATCCAAATATTATTCGTATCAAATTACTGTATTATACTGGGATATTATCAGTAGTACATTATTATTATTATTATTATTATTATTATTATTATTATTATTATTATTATTATTTTATTATATTATTATACTTATGAAATAACAGCGATCCAGACAGATTCCAGTTCATGTTGAGAACTTAATCGTCAGTGCCTACGCAATAGTGCTCCTTGTCCTAGAGCTGGATCGGCATCTGGGGCAACCGGAGCTCGGAGGTGGGAGAGCCGCTCCCACCGGCGCGCTGCTGCCGCCGCCGCCTGGCCTCTGCGTGGGTGGAAGGTGACCGGCGCAACGCCCTCGGCCCACCCCGCGCGCCGAGGCCAACCGGCCGGCGCGCTCCAAGCACACGGGCTGCACGCAGCGGTTGACGTGATACCAGGCGCGACCACTGCTAAGGTCAGAGTTCCGTATGTACGTTTTTTTGCAGGTGGTGGTGAACTTCCCCGCTGGATGGCGAGATCCGGCGTCGACCTACCGTCGGCTAGTGGGGTTTCCCCTAACCAGAACTCTCCCACCAGCGGGGCACCGCCCGAGCCGGGGCAAGCTCTAAGCTCCCGACCGGTATGTGGTAGTGTAGTGCATGTTAGTGTAAGTATGTGTGTAAGGGGAGAGGATAGGACAAGGAATGGGAAGGACAGATCGCGCGAGGTCCGTAGCCCATTTGTTAGGTACTGCTTCCGCATTCGCCTGGTGTTGATCGGAGAAACCACGGAAAACTACCGATCAGAGCCGCCGGTTGCTAGAATTCTCCTCCAAACAGCGACTGAATTCGACCTAGCTGAAAAGCTAGTGTCAAAAATCCTGCCGCCGTGAGAACTCGAACCTAGGACCTCCCGGTCAGAGGCACTGCAGTCGCATCAATTGATGCACTGATCTACCGCTCCAGGTCTATTCTTAGTGTAAAGATCCATTCCAAAAGGATAAATTTTAAGAAACGAGAAATTTCACTGCTTTTATTCAAAGAAACAGAAGCCGACAATGGAACCAAGAAACTGCTCATTTTCTGTGACTACTGGAGTACACGATTTGCATTATTGCAAGGTTTTTAAGGCATATTTTTAGATTGAGTTTAAGATTAAGTTGTTACGCAACTTCATGAGCAAGCAACGCTCTGCTGGCTGAGAACGCGAAGCTACTTTCTGCCGGAGTGGGAGGGAGGTGACTGCACGCACTCTGTTCCTGTCGGCCACGGTGCCAAATCCCTGCTGCGTTCCAGCCTGCACTCGAACCATCTCGCTCTCCTCTCACACGCGCTGCGCGTTGGGATCCGAGGAACTTCAGTGACACAAGCCCAGTCACGAGCAGGTGATCTTCACTCAAAGCACAAACAATCACGAGCACGTGTAAAACCAAATTGAGTTTCAACGTGTTAACAGACGGTCTGGGAAACTATACTACCGCAAACAATAATTCAACAATGTGTATTATACTAGCATTTTCCTAATAGGGCTAACAATGCGTTGACAAAAGAGGTCGAGAAGAATAAACTTAGGTATAGTAGGTATAGAAATATTCTAATAGGGCCATATTTGAAATGCCCTATGCAGGAAGATAAGATATATTTGAAAAACTCATTTTGCAGCCAAACAGTTTTCACGAAGTGCGTAGCTATTTATTTGATAGTCAAAGAAAGTGTTTTATTCCCAACGATGTTCCGGGAATTATCTTCTTAACATTTCTTCTAAAAAAAAAACTTATTAAAACATTTTTTCTAACTAAAAAATGACAGTTTTCTTAGGTTTTTCACTTTCTTTGTGCAGCTACGATATTATTCTCATAACATATTCACATTGTCGCCGTAGTTAGATTGTACAAATACGTCCAGATCATTTTTCCTTCAACGCAATTACCTGTCCACCACACCGAATTATTAGATACTAGCTAATATTTGATTAAATGATGTTTAAGCTGTTCAAAGACATGGTAGATAATTGGGCGAATACCGAAAGATCCAGGTTTGATTCCCGGTTGGACAGCCAATTCTCTGAACAGGCTAACATCATTTAATCAGTTATTACTTTCCCGCACTTCTTTAGGTGACAAAATATTGTAATAGTGTGCCGGAAAACGCCGAATTTTCGTCGCAAAAACTCTTTTATAATAGGGCTAACGATATCGTGACGAGGAGAACAAGAACCTACACCTAGGTGGAAACATTGGAGTTGGGCCACAACCGAAAGCACGGTGGGCCGCAGCGAACACCCCGGAACGCACCGTCCGGCCTTCACGGCGGTTTGCGAGCTCACCGCGAATGACATCATCGCGGTTTCCTCTGCGGCTGAGCCGCACGTCCCATCAAGTTCATCACAAACGAACATCCACGACCGTTCCACCGGCTGAGTTTAGCTCGGAGCCAGCGTTGCCGCTGTCCCTGCAACGACTCCGACTCGGACGTCCGACGATTTTCGAATTTTTTAGCTATTTAGGCATGTCAAATTCAGCCGCTCTCTGGAGGGGAATTGCAGCGGCTGGCTGCTCTGATCGACAGTTTTCCGTGGTTTCTCCGATCAACACCAGCCGGATGCCGGAGCAGTACCCTAACAAACGGGCCACGGACCGTGTGCAATCTTTCCTCTCTCTTTCGTGTTCTATCATCTCCCCTTTTACACACACGCGCGCGCGCGCGCACGCACTACACTACTTGAAATGTCGGGAGACCAGGCGGGAGCTTAGAACTTGTCCTGGCTGTGGCGGTGCCCTGCTGAGGGGAGATACCTAGAAAGAGAAATTCTTCGCAAGCCGTCTTGTAGGTCGTCACCATCCACCACACAAAGGGGGACGAACACCTCCACTTGCCGTATTTTAAACAAAATGCACTGTATTAACGGGACTAATGAGTATAGCAGTTGACGCACCCGGAAACATGCATCAATCATTCAATTAATGAACGAGCATTCTTCGTAACTCTGGGAAATGTCGAGGCGACTACCATGACTAGTCTAACATTTCTTCAAAGCTGTAGTCAATCCAGTGGCTATGTTTTCTTAGGAATATTTAATCGACATTATTACTTTTCGTTCATAAATAAAGAAAAATAGTTTGGTTCAAAAACCAAACGATTGCATTCGTGCATTGTTCTAACTTCTTAGTAATGTGACAACTGCATACAAAGATTTTAAAATCTTCGCAACAAGTGAAATTTTCAAATGAGATAGAGTGATTTTAAAATATTTGAAGTACTAAGTCTCTATCTCGTTTTGGTTTTCCTTACAACAGTTAAATACTTCGTTTATCTAACACAAAGAGGAGAAAAAAATGTAGGAAAACCTCCTTCTGTTTTATCACTTCCTTTGGTTTTAGATATTGACCTTGAACCTCTTCCTACACGCGGTCAGATTACTTTGGTTTCCTGTACACTCCTCCGGAATAGACAAACTCTTTCCCACAACCGGTGTCATCACGGCAGGAGAAAGGAAGTTGTGGTTGACAACAAATTCTCTCCCATTATACGTAAGTAAAATAATTCGACGAGATAACATTCATTTTAAAGTTGGTACAAATATTTTTTTTCTTAAGTTTTAAGGTGATTTCATGAAGCGGTTAGACAAGGAAGTAAACTAAAGTTCACTACGATTTTTAATTTTATTGTAGAATTGAATAAAATGCATTTGTTGTTGAACAATTGACCTATTATATGCGAAAGTAACCTGACAAAGCTGCAGTATTTTTAACGTTTACATTAAGCACATTTCGTCGGTGCTAAAGAAAGTGACAAAAAGAGCAGTTTTGTGCAAAGCAGTTCACATATTTCGTAGCTATAAACAGTCTGTTATATTGTAAGCTATATTTCTTAAAATTTTACTATAAAATTAATCATTTTCATACCGTATTTCTGCACTTAGCTAGAAAAAGGTCCGTTTTTGATAAGTATCACTTTTCTTGTTGATACCGGCGGTATTTGCGCGAGTAGGTCACGGGTGCGTGAAGCATTGTATTAAACCTGTGGCTTCGGGAAATGAGTCGGAACGCACATGCGCCGTGAATCCCAAAGCAACAAGCTCACGTCAGGGAGTCTTGGATGCGAATGCCAGAGCGAAGTTGGACGTGCGGCACGCGTTTGGACATCTACGTTGGATCGCAACCGGCGCGTGTAGCCCCAAGGGCAAGACACGGAATGCCGCCCACGTCGCTTCCTCGACACGGGCGTCAACAATGCGGAGCGCGGGCGGCGGAAGTTGCGTCATTTGTTTCATAATTCCCGAAACTGCACGTCCACCTACTTGACTGCGAAAGTGAAGTATTGAAATTTCATATTATTTTGTGCTTTTCATCAAGCATCCTTGACTACAATTCACGATCGACATTCTACCATAAATTGATAATAAGATATTTATTTTTCTAAGTTTATCTATTTTAAGACATTTTAACAACTATACCATCAGCGTGCTCTCTACAATATATTACGATAAAAAAGAGTATCCCAATTTTCTGTTCTCATTGGTAACATGTTATAGAATCCAATTTATTTCAAATTTTGAATCTTCTCAACACATCCTGAGAGATGTTAATGATCTTATTGTAAGTGTCGATTTTATTCTCCAATAAGAACAGCAAGATGTTTTTAAAAAATATTTTCCCCGTCAGGTGAAATTGTTTTTATAGGAGAAAATAGCCCTAGAGAAGATTAAGAAGAGCAAATATGTCAAAGTTTAGCTGATGATCTTGGGTTTCTGTTGAACTTTTTTCAACATTTTCGATATTTTCTCACTTTTTAATAACTACTTCAAAGGTCATCAATTAAGTAAACGTCAGTGAAGAACCATTAGCCCTTTAAAATTTTAATGTTAAAATCATCGTCCTTCCAAACACCTTTAAATTAAAAAAGGTTTTGAACAAATAACCTTTTTTTGAGAGCTTATATCCAAAGTTTTGTAGGGTTTTTTGTTTTTTTTAAATTTTTTTAAAGAAATTCTGCATGATCAGATGTAACATCAGCTTCTTTGAGGACAAAAAAAGAAGTCATCTCTCTACTATTGTAAAGTACTGCACACTTGACAACTCATTTACATAATTCGTTAGCACCGCTCTTGCATTATTTAAAAGCTCCGATGGGCTAAGAATTCATAACGAACGCTCTAGACCTTGTAACGTGACTAGACTGCGATATGTAAACTTGCATATATTGACCGCTCTATTATCCAACCCAAAAACTTGTTTAATTAAGTGCCTAGGTGAAAAGATATTAAAACAGAATTCACTTTATATTAAAGAATCGTCAAAATGGAGGATCTAGAATATGGTACTTATCATACAGTCCAAAAAATATTTTTAATCATGTTACATTCACCATATAACGAGACTGGCTAGAACTTTTTTTACTAGCAGCAGATATAAAATCTCAATCCTGAAATCATCAGACTTTATCCCCGAAAATTAGCAAAGTCGTTAAACGTTTAGTGGAAATACTAACATTGTTTTAAATAAAAAGGAAAACTGGAAAATTCTAACAACCCTGCACAGAAATGAAAACATTTGCGCACTTACTGTATCTCCTTCGCATAGATCTGTAAACATTTACGAAGAGGTATGGAGACCGAGATCCGTCTATTTTAATAAAATTTTCAATATACAACGTAAGAGATTTTGAAGTAATTTACTACAAAACAGTCATATGAAAAAAATTGTGTGAAGGATCTTCTTTCATTAACCCACACTTGTCTCAAGTTATTCCTCACAATTCTTGTAACACTAAAAGCGAATGTGTGGTTTGAAGTGGCTAAACGGTACGGATGAATCAGTCATGGCCAGCCAGGACAGCCAAAGTCGCTTGGGCGGCAAGGGCAGTACCTGCCCGGCTCGAAGGGTCGCGGGTTCGAATCCCGCCTCGGACTTGGATGTTTGTCTTGTGTTCGTGTTGTCCTTACGTTTTCTTTCCACAGGTAAAACAGAGAGGTCGCTACTGGCCAAGTTGTTAAAAAGAGACCTTACAAAAAATAAACTAGTGGTGCTAAAACAGCATGTACATTCTCGCCCATATTTTCACGTAAAATAACGCCAAAGTACTCCAATTTTCGAAAAATTGTTTATGACCATATTTCGAAATGTCCCTTTAAGGAACATTTCATTAAGGAAAAACATTTATATTTTCATAATTGTAGTTCTAGGAAGACGGCAAAAACTTTTGAACTTTTATAATTTTTGCAAAATTAGAGTTTCCAACGAATATGAGACTTGCCCCATTGTCTTAAACGTCTTTTACACTATCCAACAACAAAATTGAATAAAAAACGATGGAGTCATTTTTTTGAAAATTTGGAATATATCCCACGGGTTTCTTGTAAAGTACCCCCCACAATTTAAATATCTGTTTCACATTCGAGTGGCCGCGACATCAACCAGACCGATTGGAGAACAAATTTTGGAGAAAATCGGCTGCACAGTTTAGCCGCTAGTGCTTTTCACAGGTACAGAGGCAGACACAGGCTTTTCGCCGTCATTCTATTTTCGGTATCAAGGGCTCAAAGAACATGGATTCTGTCTACACCTGGTGTTAGAGGATGTTTTTCTAATTGTCTAGCAATATGTAGATTAAATCTACAATCTGGATTTATCCACTTTTTCGTTAACAGGGCCCTGTAATAAAGAGTTTTTCTGCCGGAAATTTGCCGATTTTCGCGCAGCATTACGTAACTTTCTCTATACTCCGTATGGAGAAAGTAAAAACAGCCCTGGATGCCGAAGGTGTAAGGATCTCTAAATTCCTCTCCGGAGAATTCGGCGCGGGTGGCCGGCGTTGCCGCTCTGCCGGCGCGGCGTGGCGTGGCGCGCCACGAGCCGGCATGACGTGCGCGTATTTATAGACGCGCCGCGGTGACGTCGCTCCCGCGAGCAGCGTCCGCATCTCCTGCAGCGACCTTCCCCGGTCATGCACCGATAGCGCCTCGGGCGCTCGCTTATCGGGTTAGGGCTGACCGTAGCAGAGACCAGTTTCGGTTCCGTACTACTTACGAACGCTTCGGTTTCCACTTTTAACAGCGAACATTGGTGAGGACCTACACCGTCTGCACTATCAAGGCCCTTCATAGTGGTGAAGGGCTAAGGTGGCAACTACTTAGGGTGGGGAAAAGTTAGGATGGGGGATTTTGAAGTCCGGGGAAGACGTAAAGAGGGCTGTATTGTGGTTTTGTGGCACGGCGGTGGCAAACCTAGATTCCATGATACGACATTTTACAAATTAAATACATACATTTCCGAGAAAGTAAAAACGTCTGTTCAATAACATTCCTTCAAAGAAGTGTGTTGAAAAGCATTGATAAAATATACTTTTAAAAACATTCAATAAGATCTAAAAGATGAAGAGATGCGAACGCAGTAAAGTTACGATAATTATAAAAATATAATAATCTAAATTTACTCTTTTCTTAATACAGAATTTTCTCATTAACATTTTAAACATACTACTTTTAATAATATTCTCTATATTCCAAAATTATTTTATTCCGTTGCGCCTAATTTGCTAAGAATGTCACCATCTTTTCACTTGATGTCGCAAAAATTTCGTCATTTGTGCCGTTCCATAAAGTAATAAAAAATAGAGAAAGTGTATTGAAGGACAATGCATCATTAAACGTTCATCTGGAAGAGAAGGTAGTAAATGCATGTATGTGTGCTGTTCGATTTCGCATGCAGTCATCGCCTGCATTTGCATCGAACCAAACGTGACGTCATCTGATTTCTCATACTTAATTCAGTGGCACCGTATACTTCTCTCATCTACGAGTTCAACTGACTACGATATGCTGTGAAAGCATTTCTTACGTCCAATCATACCATAGAACCATTTCAAACGCAACAGAAGTAGACAGAAGTAGCGTTTGTTTCAATGCTTCCCACTGCTACAATGAGTTTCAGAATGCACGATTCTCATTAACGTTTCCTATAATTCTTGTGTAGGTTTATTTAAAATTAACCTTATATTTTATTTTTTAAAGCCTAATAGGCAGTCATTACTACCGAAAAATGTGCTTACAAACGCGAACATAATTAAAAATGAAAACCACGAAAACTGAGACAATGCATTATTGGGATCACAAAACGAATTTTTAACTTAACTGGGCTATCGAAATGAACTCTTCAACGTCCTGCTATTTCGTAAACAAACAAGTAACCAAATGAATTAAACAAGAGTAACCTAATAATTTGATTCAATCTCCAGTAGGCCTTGACAGGCAGAGGGTATAGAAAAAGAAACAAAGTACCCTAAGCAATGTCAAATGCTGCGGGTTTCGATCCGTGTAGACACGAGTATTTTGACTATGTTGTTTTAGCGATGTAGGCGTCGCCAACCATTACGTATCTTCTCTGAACATCATCCTCATCCATCAATAATCGTACACCCGTCATCTCCTTCGTATGATAGGGAGTTGATCACCACTCGCCACCACTCCAGTTATGCTCAGAAATAAGCGAGAGCCATCGCCTTTTTTCTAGAGGATCTCTCGTTTTTGTTACCTAACCTTACGTATCTCGAGAATGAACCTCTTTATTGAGAAGCGTACAAAAACCTTCCAGAGGGAATCTGTATTAAAGCAACGGAACGCCACAGATTTATCCTGACCATCTTTTATTGTGGGAGTCAACCCGAAAGAAGTTCCTTTTTATTTCCTTTCGAGGTCCTTGGACTTCGGTTTGCCACGTCGCAGTCGGTCGTGCAGCGCTCAAAAAACGAGGCGGAGAACGGCAAGGATGAGAAACTCGAGTCACCTAACACCATCCTCTCACGCCACTTGCTGCCGCACACAAGTCGCGGAGCCTACACAAGCGGCGACTCCTCGTTGACGAGATAAAGAACAGCACGAGCGTGACGGGGGCGCAGGTAGCGAGGTTTTCTGCAAGCTCCACATGTTGCCTGGAGTGAAAAATATCGCACAATGTACGGAGCTCATCCATCACGTTTTCACATTTTGTGAACGGTCCATTAATCACGGAGACGCATTTTCACCGCGTTTTCACCGTTTTGAGAGCCGTCCATTTTCCAACAAAGTTATTTTATGGGTTTTATTATGTTATTAAATCCAGAATAATGAGAATAAGAATAGAAACAAAGTACCTTATTATTTTATTAAAATTCTAATTAATCTAAAACTTTGATTACAGAAGTTAATTATTTCCGTTTCAAACGTATATTTTCTGAAAACCTTGTAAAAGTGCAAAACACGAATTATACTGTTTTGTTTTAGGACAACATACTGACAATTTAGAAAACTTGGAACTATTATAATTTATTTTTATATTCAATTTTAGAACTCGCCAACTAATGTATAAATGTGCATGGACATGTCCATGGCATTTCCCTGTTAAATGGAACTTACCTTCCGTAAAGATAATTTAACCAATGCCTTTAAAATGGTTTAATTTCATCACTTATTCCATTCCATTTTCATAAATATCAATTCAATATTGTGTTGTTAAAAATACTTTTTCTTCAATTCATTAAAGTAACGAGGCATTTATATGTTTATCCCTAATTGAAAGAGAGTTTACGGTCATTAGAAAAACTTCATATCTGAAAATGGTCATGAATTCATATCTGAAAATGGTCTTTCCAAAGAGCTTGCGCTTTCTTAAAGCAATTACAACTGAGAACTTCCTAAACAGATAAACGTTACAGAACTCTTATTTGCGAGCTAGTTCACAAGGTACGTCAGGACGTGCATGTGGAAAATTGCTGAAACAAATCACAAAGACAACACGCACGAAGCGTCAGGGCAGTGAACCAGCACTCGCACTTGAAGAGTGGGATATGCAAAGCACCCGCAGAACTTGGCACGGTGGATGCGACCGGATAGGAATACACCACTGTAAGGACGTTGGTAGGCAGAAGACTATGGCGGTTCTGATAACCGAAGTGTAAGTGGAGAGAATAGAACAAGTTAGAAGAAGGAAAGATCACGCGCGGTTGATGGCTCGTTTGTTAGGGTACCACTCCAGCATTCTACCGATATTCATCGGCGCAACCACGAAAAAACACCGATCAGAGCAGCCAGCCACTAGAACTCTTCTCCGGATAGCGCCTGAATTTCACGTAGCTAATGCCGAAGCTGCCATCTGGACTCAAGGACCTCTCGGCCACAGTCACTGCACAGACTGCGGCAATGCCTGCTCTTAGCTGAATTCAGCCGCATTTTATGTGTGTGTTTTGAGTCGAATACTATACTCTTTTCTGGGCGTGGACGAGGAAGGTAACGTCTGGACCGATGATCTTCGCCGAGTTTGCGTTTAACTTCCATTGCAGGGCAATCATAATAGGCGAAAGTTTAAGTTAGACCAATGCGACGATGACAATATGATACAAAGTGATATGAGAAGTCAATTTTATGGTTCAAATACGCGTGTATTACAAGAGACTCGAATCCCTTGACGAATCCTAAGGGACTCACCGCGCCAAGGACAGTTGCAAGGATGGGGTTCTTCTGCAGATCGATGTGCGAATGACGAGCCCCTGGCAGTTACACCGAATGTGGGGCAATTCGAATACGTGCGCGCAGAAGTACAGACGGGTGCTTGCATTCACGGGGAGACATAAAGCTCCCGGCAGAGATAAGGAAGGCCTTGCGCTATTGTGGGATGGGACGACCCTGAGAGTTCTGTGGGAAGAACAGGAATGAATGAGTTTGCTCAACCTTGCTGAGGTCACTCCTATAAATTTTTAAACAACAGAGTTGATTCGAAATTCATATCCTGTTCCGTGCAAATTATATATTTTAGTCTTACGAGAGATTTCAGTTCCTTTTACAAGAACTAGAATGCAAAAAATAAAATTAAAAACCATTGTAAAATACACCATGAATTGAAGTCAAGTAAATCGAACGTAATATTTTGACTTCATTGCTATGAAAGTCCGTCAAAATACATTTCTGTACAAACGTACTTGATTAATTTTCAATATACTTTGTCTCATTTCAACGAGTTCTTTTGAAGGTATGTGTGTGTGTGGGGGGGGGGCATGACTCGGCAGCTACTGAGAAGTATTGTGTCATTCCTGATCATTCATTCTCGAGGCTCCACCTGCCGTCTCTATTAGTCAGTTTCCGAGGAGTGGTCTTAAGCTTATTTCCAATGGAACAGTCAAATGCGACGTTGCACCCACAAAACGTGGTAATAAAATATTATGCCTTTACAAAGCCTTTAACTACAGGTTCGCTCGTTATCGCGAGTCCGGAGGTGACAACAGTTCCAACGATAAGAACCTGTTGTCACGTAAGTCGTTTGCATTTGCTAATACACCCGCATACGGCGATGGCGTCAGAGGTTTTTGCAGAGCAACAAACAAGAGATCTCTTTGTAATCACAATTCCAAATTTTTTATCCCATAATATTTCGAAAAATTCGCTTGTAATCGTCAGTTCAATTCTCTAGTTGAAACTCTCATGCGCTTTGTGACTGAAGTACAGAAACATTCGAGTGTTGGAAGGTGGTACTAGTGTTGGAGCGTGTCCAATAAACACCAAATGCCTCCACGTCGCTATCTGCCATGTCCGTAGCACAACATAGCAGAGCATCCGCTGGGAAATGTCGCACGCAGTGAATGATTGACTGTCGGAAGTAACAATCGCGAGCAGCGTTTCCCATCACACACATTTTTGAGCGTGTAAACTCGCGTCGTAATTGAGGGCTGCTCAACGTTGCCAAGCTAGTGTATTTGAAACTAGCAATGACATCCAAGCATTTTTTGATCACTGAAATTGTGTTGAAACACAATAAACAATTACTGCGCATTTCATACAGATAACCAAAAATGAATGAATTTGCACAACATAAGAAGATAAATTTTGTTTTCACACTTGCAGATAAATAAAAGTCATTATATTTTGTATTTACGTAATTTTATTACTGCTTTTATTACTTTTTTTGAACGAGCATCGCAGAAAGACTTTCAATATTGAAGAAAAATTACCACGAAACTAAGTTATTCTAGTTTCCAAATGAGTTGAAGGAGCTTAGTAGTAAATATTACATTACTGTAAAACAAATCACTGACTCAATTGTTCGAAGCATCAGCTGAATAGAATACGGCGCATGAGATATTACTCGATAAATGTCTTCGATTAAATTGATTTCCATTCATTTTAAGAACTCTAATAATATTTCTTAGCATCATGTTTCGTTTCAAGAGAGGAAAGAGGTCCCATGTACATCATTGGTGAGTAGCCCGGTGTCCAGTTACGAGAAAGGGCCGCGTCAGGACAGGGAAGATTTCCTTGGGCGTGGACGGCGTCTGCGCCGGAGGCTCACAGCGACCTACCCCGGCATTGATCGAGAACTCCTAGCGAGGGCAGGGCCACCAGCCGCACAGGGTGCGCCACCACCGAATGCCCTCCTTACTTGGAGTGAAACCGAAACCATGTCAACGAAAACCACACACACACAACTCATTAGGCGAATTGAAAATCTGATTCAAACACTGCGTTGACGGCTTCCATTTACGTGTTCGTGGTAGTCACGTGTTACACAGAGTTCACGCCCCCTTGACGTCACAGGCTAGTCGTTTGTCAAATGTTTGTTCGGCCGTGACAATTGTTGGCCCACGAATGGTGCCACGCCCATTGACAATAGATGCCACGGCGCCGTTCTTTACGGACGCGTTTCGCGTGGCACCGTCCGCCCCAGAAATAGCACACAACACGCCTCGGGAGGCCACAACGCCGGCCATCGCGCACGCGAAACACGACCGCTCCACCACAACACGACCGGCTCAACCCGCGAAAAGGGGGTGTGTCTCGTAGGGCTGTCAGCTCGCAGCGGACATACATCCGTGTTCCACTACACCTGCACGCGTGTATCACTCACATCACTCGTGCGCGTGTGCGGGAACTGACGTGCGCCGGCTCACCTGACATCCAGCACGTCCATGGTCTTCTTGCAGTCCTGCTCCTCCTTCACCTTCTCGTAGAACTGTTTCCACATGCTCTCCTCATCCATGGCGCCGGCGGGGTTATTTTCGGAATTGGAACCGCGAGCGGAGTCAACACAAGAAACAAAACACACGCGCGCGTAACTCACGGCGCACGCGCGAGCGCAATGCAGCGGCTGCGGCCGGAACGAGCGCTGCACGCGCGGGAGACGCAAGACGCAAGACGCGAGAGCGCGGGCGCGCACACCACTGCCGGCGTTCCACAAGGCGCGACGCGCGGGCGGCCCGGCTGAATCACGAAGGGGGGAACACCGTCCGCCCACCAATGGCGGCGCGGCCTTCGAGTGACGCGGCCGGTGGAGAACGCTCCGTTGGGGTGGCGGGGCGAGGGCGCGGGCCCCTATCGCGGATGCGGTCCCAAGCTGCAGGAACGAACACGGATGTGGATACCAGGGCTATTCAACTTCCATGTAACGCGGTGAAGACTCCTCGAGCACCTTTTTACAGGAACTGAAATACCAACGACACTTAACACGTGCGTGACCTTCTGCGAGGGCTCGCGGGACGCAAGCTGGCAAGAATGTTCCAGAAGACAATGACGAGGTTGACGCTTTCTTCAGCGGTTTCTTGTATTCATACATTAAAAATAATTGAACGTTTAGAAGAGGTTTTTCGTATTTCTCAAAAATCAGTCAATTTTTATGTGCGGGAGTTGGCGAGCCTAACCTGTAGCTGTACCCAGTGACACTAGCACCCCGTATAGTAGCACCCTCCAAGCTTTGTCTCCGATTTTGATAAAGAGTTCCAAGGCCCTAGTGGATTCGTGAGCATGGAAGATAGTATGGATGAAAGCACACAGCCGTGGCACAAACAAGTTAGTGTTTCTGTCCAAATATCCAGAAATAATTGTATGAAACGTTCTCCAATTTTAAAGAACAAATTAAAAATAAATCTGGCTGTTATCAAAAGCTGTTACAAATGCCGCTAATCACAGCAGAGACCCCCACTGGGACGTTGTGAGATTCTAGGTTATCACATTGAAAGGCGGTTACATCAAGTTTTGATCTACTGGTTTGGGCGTTGATGTTAAATATCGGTTTAGGAGTGATTAGTCGTTGGCATTTAAATAACTGAAAAAATTCAAGGTGTTGACAATAATTGAATATTGTTGGTAATGACAACACTTTGAATTATTTCAATCAGTTGATGTTAAAGCTGAACGATTTATACATTTATTTAATCATGCACACATATTACTACATCAATAGCATTATCATTTATTGTTTTTAATAGCTAACATTATAGTTATTGAATAACCGTTTTTTTAGTGATCTACACTATTCGGCACTCTAGGATATTTTCATTCCGAGTACCTTAACACGCTCTTCTTCCCATACGCTCTGACAAGTGCGGCACTGTTCAATAAAACTTGGCACAAACTCTTAGAAAATGATTGTCACTGTAAACAGCCCGAACAATTATCATATGAGACGACTGTTATAAATCTGTATGACGAATATTGTGTCAAAAAGCAACAACAGAAATACGCGCCACAAGTGACGCCTTTGACGATTCGCACGTCTCTAAAAGACATTTCTTTGCAAATTTCAGGAGTTAAATGAGAAAGCTGTAAAAATACTGTACGAGTCCGACGATTGTTCAAACATGAGACATTTCTTTTGCTTCCAGAATTCTACGAATGCATTTTCTTCTTCATGGAACAGTTTACCGTGAATATATTTTGGAATTACTTATTACGGTCAACGTCTGTTACAATTCTGTTTTTCAAGCGGAATAATTGTGCACCAAAAATGTTCAAACACGATAGCGAAACAAATCTCTAAATACCAATCTTAGTATAATTACTGAATTGAAAAAAATTAAATGAATAAATATATCATTTTCTCTTTTATATGAAGTATATAATATAAAATTACATTTCGTGGTGTAGAATTAAAGGGATAAATTCTGTGGAATCCTGAGAGAACAATGAAAACCATCATCGCTCTCAATTCACACAATTTCAAAATTATTTGAAATGTTTCAAATATTTTCAATTTCAGTGTTTTACTTAACATTGATTTCGAGTGTGTTTTATGAGGAATGTTCCTCCAAGCTCAATTGCAATTTTTAAAACGTGTGATAGAGAGTGGTGATGGGCAAGAACCATCTCCTTTAACTTCCTTTAACCTTTGTCTGGTTCCTGAGATCAATACACGGCCTATTTGTCAATCTCTTTTTTGTGCCAACGCCCAGAATCTAGGTCAATTATCTCTCTTATATCATTTTGGGGGTAAATATCCTACAATGTTGAACAACCGACTTCATAACATTCTTGATGAACATAGGACAGAAAATAGAAAAACAATGTCACTAAATCATTGTGAACATCTTGGATGAAAAATTCTCCAGTATCGCAAGTTTATTCTCTGGGGTATATGTTTATGTTCAAACAATACTTTTACAAATTGGTTTACTTGTGTAAAACAATTACTACTTCAGTCTTCTCTTGACAGCTTTACATCTCTCATGAGGCATTTATTATTTTAGAAGTACTGAATGAAAGGAAACAATAGAAATGATTTCCACTTCTTGGTTTTATTTTCGTTTCTATCTCTGAAATTTTGATTTTAAGTACACCACAACTTTCTATACTCACTTCAGTTCACACGAACGTATATTAAAATCCGTATCAATTTTCATAAAGCATTCTATTACTGAATTCTTAACAAAACACAGTATTGTTCTACTAAAATTAACTCGTGATTAACACTTAAGAACGTTTTAAGACTAAAACCTTCCCACGAACATTATCGGTCACATTACACAATTAGAAAAGAACTCAATCATACGAGTGTTGTAATAAACTTTTTACCGGTTCTTACTGGAAATGAAAAATGGCTTTTAAGTTCTGAGGACTGGCGTCGACGACAACGCTCGTGTTAACACTAGGACAAATGGAAGTAGTTCCTCACTGTAGTGGCAGAGAGAGACCATCTCATGTTAAATTCTAATAATACCTCATCCTATTGACTCGCATTTGATCGACTAGAACTGAAAAAGAACATGATGTTGCACATGGGAAAATCGAGTTAGCGACGCACTCTGCCACCACATTTACGAACAAACTCCATTGCACATGGTCGCGTGGCTTGTGTCGTATACGATACATGGGCTTGTCTAGTAATAATTCCGGTAGCGTATCGTCATTTAGAGTACGCGCATGGGCAGATGCACAAAAGTAGATTTGTATCATATCCGATACAGTGCTTCATTCACGCTTCGCGATAAGTCTCCACCATGGCATTTCCTTACACCACGGCGTCTGCTCTAAACTCGTCTGGGGTCACCAGAGCCGCCGCGGTCTCCACTCCTTCGGGCGCTGCGGTGCTCGCCTCCGCCCCCGCCCCCGCCTCCGCCTCCGCCCCCGCCCCCGCCTCCGCCCCCGCCCCCGCAGCCGCGTCCCGCGCCGCGCCGTCGAGCGTTACGGCTGTTGCCTCGAGGCCGAGGCGGTGCGGCGTGAGGCACGCCCGAGGAGAGGCTGAGAAGAGGGAATGGGGCTCTTTGTGCGCGAGGGAGTTGCCTCACAGACATCGCAGAGGAACGGAATTGCGCTGTGATGTTGGGGAAGGTCGCGCCGTCTTTTGTTCTCGTGCTCTACTCCTGTTGCACTTCACGAATGGTTTCGCTTTCTTCGTTATGTTTCGAGAAGCAGCGTTGAAAACTTGAAATGATTATGTATCAACTTCTTTACTACATTCAATATTATAATACAGACCTTGTATTTTAATCAATCAATAACTGATAACATGCGGACCAAGATAATGAGAGGCGTGTTAGAGGGAGTTTACAGCATAGTTGCTCGTGTAAGTTGATAAAACGTTTGTAAGTAATGTTATGATAAAGTGTATTGCGAAATAATTTTTTGGACTACTCGCTTTTTTAATATTATATCGTAATATTTTAAGGAGCGACTGTTAATTGTCGATTTTTGAGAATGTTGAAGAGAAACTGATCTCACAGGTTACCTTGATACTCTATTCTTCGTTCGGCGTTAAGTTTGATACCTGCAAGTTAAACTTTTGAAAGTCACGAGTTCAACTTATTTAAAGGGGATCTCCACAAGAGAAATGCTGTCGTCACCAAGAACTTTTTGCATGATGAGCAATCAAAAACTGATCATGTGTCATTCCATCACATGAGAGAATAAACGAAAATAATACGTAAAGAAAGGCAAACGCCCAAATCATCGAAAAAAACTTGCTACCCACAACGTGTGGCACATTCTGCCGAATCGTACGTTGCGTGCTGGCAGCGTTTCCGCTTCGAGAGAAATCCGCCGCCAATTGCGCTAGAAAGCCGACACGCAGTTGTAGAGACCTTGTCCCGCTGATGGCCCAGACAATAGCGGCAAGGTCTCGAACCCGGGCCCTCGTTTGGAGTGCCTCTTACGTAACTTGCGGGAGCGGGCGGGAAGGGGCGGAGGTGAAAAGCGGGGGAGTGGGTGGGGGCGGAGGCGGGCCGCCGGATGTGAGACAACACCGCTCTCGGTTCTCAGGCGGCCTCGGCAGGCTGGCGGCGCGGCGCCGGCTCGGCCACCCGCTCAGCCCGCGTGAGACGTCTCTTGTCGGAATGGCTCTTCTCTGCCGCGAGGAGCAGGGGTGCCAAACTATAAACAACGCTAAGTGCAATCGAGGCTTCCGCGGCCATAATCATATGAAGGTACTTGGCTGTTCGGGTGACATCGCGTCGAGGGCGGTGATGTCGACGTATCGACAATCCTAGCGTAGTCTTTTTCAGAATTCGAATGCATCAGATTTTGTTACCTCTCAGGGCTTTTTAGTTTTCATTAGGATGTTGCAAAAGTTCTTGATATAGTTCCTTTTTCTTGTATTTATTCCATTCATTCTCAAAGGCACCAGAATGATGAGCGCTAGGTTTTTTGTATACTTTGTGATTTTGTTGGAAGCAGCATGTGGTTGTCAGGTTAGCCGGCCAATCAGGTGGGACCGGGAAGGGGCGTCGAGAGGGGGTGGTATCGGACGGCATGGTGCGGTACGGGATAGGACCATACTTGTATATATACAAAGCTGGGAGAGTAAAGGCAGCGTCTTATGTTTGGAGTGTGCCAGAGCTTGGAAGGTCACAGTTCAGAGGACAAACCTGTTTAAAACTGTGTAAAAAACTTTTACAATTGGAATTTTAAAAAAATATATTAAATATAAGGAAACGATGTAATTGTACATTCTTATATGGAAAATCACTACAAGATCATGGCCCAAAACCTAACTGCGGATATATAGATTCAACTGACAGGTCTATGTTTCTATGAGTAAATGAAAATAATGTCCTTAATCAATGTAAGCAGTACACATTTATATCATTCCGGCGGTATTTACGCAGATCAGGAAAATTTTAAGTATTGAAAAAAGTATATCTAAAAATGAGTATTAAACATGTTCAGATTTCTGTAATGTGAAAGTAAAGTGTGATAATTCCTTCATTAGGTTAGGGGTGCCGACCTGGATGGCCGAGGTGGTTAAGAGCGAGTACCGACTCAACGCTTCGGTCCGAAGGGTCGCGGGTTCCAGTCCCGCCTTGGGCATGGTTGTTTGTCCCTTGACTTTGTATGTGTTGTCGCGGAAGGCCTCGCGTTCTGACCCCAGATCAGAGGAGCCCGCAAGTGTGTTGGTGTCTAGTGTATGGTCGAATATGCGTTCCATCGGAACGTAAAGGGTAACCGGCTGTTGGCTGAAAAAAAACCCTAGGGAAAAAAAGGTTAGGGGTTTGATTTACTTTCTATGTCATTGAATAATGAATCATGTTCTCCTTGAGAAGGCACTTTGGAGACCCCTGAGTTAGAGTTACTCGGGTTGAGTCACCACTTCGTAGTGCTTTGTGGTACGATTAGAGCGCCTTCTCTAAATATAGTGGTGAAGGACTTGGGAGACACGCGCAGATGAGAAGTTGCGTATCAAATGGTTGTGTAATGGAGTGAGACTACACGCCGTATTTCGGGGCACTGACGATTGATAGTGCTCAAGAATAAATAGTCATCATTTCTCTCATAGTTTAATCATTTACGTAACCTCGTGGTTGGTGTCAGAGATATTTGGAAGTTTGTGTGGTACTAAGCGAGAATGAAATAAATGGCAGCGTCGTCAACAGTTGTTGAAGGATTTCGCCAGAAGGATAACAAATTGTACTGCCTGGTTAGGAAGAGGAACTAATTTGACTATAAATTATATATGATGAGTAAATATATATATAATGAAATAAATTTTTTCATAGTACTACTATTTTGTGATGTATTCCAAATGTAAATGAGGGGGTGCATGGCAAACATTTTCCTGTTCTTTAGTCGTGCGAAAATAAATTTTGATTTTGTAATTATTGGAGGTAATGTAAGAATTTACAAGAAGGATAGCATTGTAAACTTTCAATAACGTTGTCCTCACTACCGTCGGTAGCGTGGAACTGAAGAATTTTAGGTTTTTGGCACTTTTCAGTTAAAAAGATGCATATATGTTTTTTTATCTACTGCATATATGTAAATAAAATGAATCAAAGAATGTGTGTAATAAGGATTGCCGACAGAGAGACCGGTTTAAGGGCCGAACCTACTGTTCCCGCTACAGTAGGTTGCAAAAAACTGAAGAATTTTACTGTTTTTGACAGTAATTAAAAAGTTCTACTCGTATTTATTTTCATATAAATTGTCCACTTGAAAGTCTTAGACAAAGAAATATGAATGGTGGAAACTGGGTACATGAGAATCAGCGTAATGCCTTATCCCAGTGCCTCATTTCACCGTCCTTTAAGTTAAATTGACAATTCTTATTATCTTTGCGCAGTTTTAGTATAAAAGTACATATATCTTTGTCACCTCCATCAATCTTAATCACATTTAGAACGGCATTATTAAACCTTACTCTTGACGTGTGAACGAAATTATACTTGGGTTTCCGTACGTGGCACCTGAGGGACTTGTCTTCACGATGGAATATGGCACGGCGTTTTGCATCTTTCTCGGTCCTGCCGCCGGATGTTGTATGATCGCGACCGTATCAAGCAGTGTTGCAGATCAAGCGACATCTATCAGCACTACTGAAAAAGACTCCAAAATTCATTCGTGAAGACAAGCCCCTCAGGCACCACGTTGCGAAAACTCAAGTATAGATATCAATCCACCTTTTACACATTCATCCATCCAGACATTACGGCAAAAATCACTTTTTCCGTCTCAGATACCCTAAACACGGATTTTACCACTCAACTCTCAACCTCAAAATTTTGGACCGATTCCATTATTTTTCTCCTGCAGAGAAAGCGTAAAAATATGTGAAAGCGATAAGTTTGATACCAATCAAGCACCTCTCCTCCGTAATTACATAACTATTTTATATTTCATTATTTACAAAAAATAATAGAGTTAAAAATGTCTCGTTTTTCACAATAAAAATGAATAACATCACGATGTCATTTTACTTTCTTTAACTTTTCCTGAAATATTTTAAATTGACGATATTACTGTGTAGGAATATTTAATGCTTGGGGCATCCAGACAAATACTAGCACGGAGAACAGTTTTTACTGAATTGACGTTCCAAATATTCAAGCAATTATATTTTAGAATATTATGGTGGTTATTTATTTCCCTTTCCATAGAAAGAGTTTTACTCTTATCTCTTAGTGATGCTATTAATTTTTCTAATTGAAATGCATGATTAATGACAATACTAAAAATTTCAGAACGTGTATGTTCTTACCATCACTCTACAAATAGTTGTTAGAATTTTGCTGAAAATGAACATTATGGAATATTGCAGACTCAAGACAACTAAGTCATTAAGCAACTTGAAGAAAAAAATCGTCGAGGAACTCAAAATAATACAATGACTTGCGTTTCTCACCTTCCGGTTTATATAATCCTGAGAATTGTAGATAAAACGCTGCGTAAAGTTGCAATGCAAATGAATAATATCGTAAAGGAGGAAAAGCCGGCAAGGATATCAACTACCACTTGCTAGCTGCTCGATGAGAAGTATGCTCACTGCAGTTGAATCTGGTATCAGTAACTTGACACCTATGACGTCATACGCTGATATACTAGTAGAGCTAGGCTTTCAAAGGTCCAAAATGACAGTTCGGAAAACAGCTGAACATGTTACTTCAGAAAAGAATTGCTCCACCGTGTCAGATATTTAGTTACGCCTATTCGTAAATGTTTACATTCGTTGCTAGCTCCTGTAAATTGGTGATCACAAATCAGGTAGTATACTTAAGAACATCCAATCAAGATTCAGTTTTAAAATATACATAATTATCCAAAAATGAACGTGGTATATTCATATGAATTTTGTAAATTGTAATTTTTTTAAACCATGAAATGGATGAAAGCGTGAGAGTGGTGAAAGTCTACATAATGGATAATAAAGACGATGGAATGTGGAAAAGGGAAAAAGAAAAACAGTGAGAAGTAGTTTTGTCCGTCACAAATTTCCACGTCGATAGCCGAGATCTGAACCCTACCATTCAGAGATGGAAGACATGTCTAATTAGTCCAACCATCTATAAAATGACCATGATCTATGAACTAGGTACGATTATAAACATTCTGTAATCGGAAATAATAGAAAACTGTGCCCTGCATATGGTAATCATGAAACAAGCACTAAATCACATCCTTTAAGTCCGTTAAGATACCATCATCAGTAGCTGAGGAAGGATGGAAAGGAGAGTTATTATTTATCACGAAAAAGACATACAGATCTGCGAAACTGCTTACAAGCAATCAAATGAATCAATGATCCCAACCAACTGATGGAATAAAAAATAAAACGCCTAGTGAAAGCGAACAGAAGAAAAGAGAATCATATAAACTCCAGCATTTGAATAGCCTGCATTTGTACAGCGTAATTGGTCTGCATTCGTACAGCGTACGAACAAAATGGCGTCATACTTTGACGACTCTCTATGAACTTATGTGTTTAATCTGTGTTACTTGGAACCACTGAAGATGGGAAGAGTGTTCCCGAAACACGTGTTTGGCTAATGTAACCATATTAAAATTATAATTAATACAATTGTGGTAGATACTTCATCGACCCCAGATAGTTTATCATGGAGTACCACAAAATCTCCGCTGCCACCACAGTATCTGAATAGCAATTTTCCAGAGGTCTGACCATAGAAGGCCTACTGCCTCCATTGACTCAGGGCTCCTCCTTCAGCGGTGGCTGCGTCTGTGGCAGGCGGGGTGGGGGCGCAGGTGAGCGCCCGGGCCTCCTGGGAGTGCCCCAGGGCGGCCAATTAGGAGCGGCGTCCACGTTAGTCGCTCCTCTCGCGCGCAAACGCCCCCTGGGCGCGCCACCAGCGCTGGCCCCCAACGCGAGGGCGTCCGCGGAACAAATCACTGCCAGAGGAAAGACGTCGGGGGAAGTTAACTCGGAAGATAACCGGCAAGAAGAAAATAATAGGATTCAAACCTGCAGATCATACGAATGTAACTTTGAAACGAATTGAAACTAGTGGCGCTCCAACAGCAAATACTTTCTCGCATTACTTCTAAATTTGCAATTTGAAACAAATATGGCATTCCACGAACTTGCACCAGACTTGCACCATTCTCTTAAGCAACCTTTACGCTATCCGAGGAGAAAGTTTTATTACAAAATTTGATGACATTTTTGAGAAAAGTTTGAAAATGTTTTTGAGGTTTCATGCAAAGCGCCATGGGAGGGCGTCCACGGAACAAATCACTGCCAGAGAAAAGACGCCAGGGAAAGTTTAGTCGCAAGATTATCGGCAAGAAGAAAAAGAATAGGATTCAATCCTGCGGAACACAGGAATGTAACTTTGAAACGAATTGAAACTAGTGGCGCTCCAACAGCTTATACTTTCTTGCATTACTTCTAAATTTGCACTTTTAAAAAAATATGGCATTTCCATGAATATGAAACTTGCACAATTCTCACAATCGTCCTTTGGCTATACGAGGAGAAAGTTTTATCAAGAAATTTGATGCCATTTTTGAGAAAATTTTGAAAATGTTTTTGAGGTTTCATGTAAAGTGCCATAAAAAATACCCGTTTGAATCTCCACAAATGTGGAGTTCATTAAGATTGATCGGGGAACATCAATTTAGACGAAAATCGGCTGAACGGTTTGGGCGCTGATAACGGTTTGGGCGCCTAATAATATTTCGTTAGGGACAGAAAGGGAGAGAGAAAGAGAAAGACAAAGAATGAGGAAGAGAAACAGAGGAAGAGAACCGAATACAAAGCGAGAGGCAGGAGCAAAGGGTGGAACAGACAGGGACAGAGAGGAAAAGACAGAAAAAGAGGGAGACTAGAACAGAGGGACAGATGAAAGAGGGAGGGTTGGAGAGTGTGGAAGGGGGAGAGAGGGAGGAGGAAGGATGGAGAGGGGAGGGGGCAGAGGAGGATGGAGCAAGGAGGGAGGAATGGGTTAACTACCGCAGCTTCGTAGTACATCTCCGGAAGACATTCTACGCATATCGTTAAGAATCCACTCCAACACTGCTCCTCACCCAGCTGCTTGAAGCATCTCAGAATTCAGGAGGGATCGCGCAGGTCAGCGCCGGGGCCTCCAGAGAGCGCTCCGGAGGGCGGCGCTGGGGCGTCCAATTAGGAGGGGAGCCTCCCCCCTCCAGCCTCCCGCAAACGCTCCCTGGGGACGCTCCCGGAGCTGCGGTCACCGTCCTCACAGCACACACCCTGCAGTGCACCCGCCGCTCCTCCCCCTACGACGCCTAAGCCTACACCGCTACCACACACGTAGTGGGGGTTGGTGGCATGGGGGAGAGGGATGACGTCAAAGGGGGCGTGGCGTTAAAATCGATTCTTTACTTCCTTATTTTTCGATTGGTTGGTTGGTTGTTAGTGATTCCAGGCGCGTCAACAGCTTAGGTCATTAGTCCCATAAGTGTAGTGCATGTTTTGTCCTTCAGAGATGGCAGTGATCTTCCCCCGCTGGATGGCGAGATCCGGCACCGACCTACCGCCGGCTAGCGGGGTTTTCCCCTAACCAGGACTCTCCCACCAGCGGGGCACCGCCCCAACCGGGACAAGCTCTAAGCTCCCGACCGGTCTCCCGGAATATGCGATAGTGTAGTACATGTTAGTGTAAGTGTGTATGTAAGAGTGAGAGGAAGGGACAGGACAAGGAAGAGGAAATAAAGATCGCGCGCGGTCCGTGGCCCATTTGGTAGGGTAGTGCTCTGGCATTCGCCTGGTGTTGATCGGAGAAACCACGGAAAACTACCGATCACAGCAGCCGGCCGCTAGAATTCTGCTCCAGACAGCGACTGAATTCGATCTGGCTGAAAAGCTAGTGTCGAAAATCCTGCCGCCATCAAGATTCGAACCTAGGACCTCCCGGTCAGAGGTGACATCAGTTGATGCACTGATGCCGGCACCGCTCCCGGTTTATTTTTCGATATTTCTCGTATCGTTATCGACGTAGTTGCATCCACAATGCATCAAGCTGGATATCAAAACTTCAGTATTGGTATGGAAATACTTAGATTACTGGTTTATGAATAAAAATTTGTTTTAATGGGTTGTAACATTTGACGCGCATTCTTTTGTCGTATTCTGACACTTTATATGCCTCTTTTACGATATTATCACCGAGAACAAATACGTTGGTTTCTACTTTTGAAACAGGAAGTTCGACTAAACTTAACGTCATACGGAAGGGTTACGTGACTGCGGGCTTTACACCCTTTTCTTTAAATTGATCCTTTGAAATCTGGGAGGGACAGCGGGGTTACGCAAAATTCTTTCAGCATTGGTCCCCACCTTAGGTTGTGCCGTGAGATAGCTTTCTATCTCTCTCGCTTAGTTCTTCCAACGCAGTTCCAATGCTACCCGCTAGATAGGGTTTCACGATTACCATGGACTCTTAGTAAGAGCAGCAAAGGTAACGGAAAGTTGAGATCAGAACAACGTACCTATGATTCGGTGATCGATGAATTTGGTACATTATAAGAAGAAAGACTATTATTTCTCGGTTTTTGTGAACAAAAGGCGAGACTAGAATTTTTAAACTATAAGTAATATAAGACAAACACTGGTTTATAATAACTTCTGCAAGCCTATTTGCTGCACCTTCTAAACTTAACAAGTCATTTCTAAGCAACTTTCAAGCGTCCGTAAGAATAATTTTATTTCCTTCCTATCAATTAACACGCATCTATCCTTCAGTCACTGTCTTTCTTGGGTACGTTAGACGACATTACGATTAGAAATTTGGAGACATCATCAGGTTATAATGTATAATCTGATGTTCCAAAACCCTATCCAACTAGTAAATTAGAAAAAACGCAAGTGGTACTAATCGAGTTTATATATTAGTTTTTGAAGATATTCGTCTTTTTTCACTCTTCCCCCTTAAATAAAAATTGGGAACCAAATTCTACTAAAGGAATGTTTACAAAATTCAAATAAAAGGTAGTTCCAAATTAATCGAAGAGGTGGTTTGCAAAATTATTGTTTCCACAGGAGAAAAGATTTGTGCGTCATTTATCAGTATCAAATAATTTAATTACTTTCTTAACAAGTGTTCTTCCTTAAATCTTTATTATAGGGTAATGGAAATAATGAACTGATCGTTTCGAAAAAGCCTTGAAATCTATTTCGTTTTGTAGAAAATAATCTACACAATTAGACGGCAAAATCGCAGCTTCGAACGACTTTGCAAGAAATAAAATTATTTTTTTTGTTGCGATGTTATTATTAATTTTATTATACGCTTGTAAACGATATTTCGTTAACAAACGTATAATAAAATACGTGCGTGAGAAACTCAATATAAGATTATTTTATGCAGATATGTGACCTACTTCTGCTAAGATTTACGTTCCACCGCGAATAGTGACGTACAGGAAGTTGTGATTTTTCTGTAACCTTCTGCCACATCCTGTGAGTATTACAATGACCACGAACGCTTTATTGCGTGAGGAGATGGGGGAATTCAAAGGAAATCATTCAATGAAAGGGTTTACGATTCGCAAAATAATATCACGTTCGCGACCTCTTATTTCGTATTAACGCATACGTACAGTATACTTAAGAATTCTGCTACGTGCATATGAGTGGTGAGGTAATAAAATATTATGATCCTTACACTCTCACGCCACATTTGCGTGATTTAACTTAAGACGTGTGATTTCCCGTGTTGGTGATAACAGTTTGACGATCTCATAACCATATAAAACTTCCTTTACTCATTTTTCTCGCAATCCTACGAAGATTGTTGTTCCGTTAAGTAACGTAAAAATTCCATCTGACATCAGCTTCATCAGAACACGTTAATATTATCCGCTCATAATGGGGGGAAATGGTGGATAAACGAAACGTGTAAATATAAATGATACTGAAATACTTCACTAGTGCGGTTCTAATGGAAAGTAATTGTAAATAATCGTCCCGAGGAAAACATTCAAATTATAAATGTTTGAATTCTGGGAATGATCAAATCTAATTTCTAGAATTCTCTCATGACATAATATTATATTCTTAATAATATTTGTGGCACAAATCATGAAGTTTTATTTTATTTATCATCATTTGTAATAGATTTGAGAGTTTCTAATACTTGATGACCACCCTTTACCCCCCCCCCTGTTTGTTTTCTTCCTAACAGATGAAAATGAAAAAAACAACTCATCATTGCCTCATGTGGACAGTTCACGGAGTACATTAAATATCTTAAATTAAATATTAGGTAGGACGGATAATCTGAAATGTCTTAGGGGTGAGACGTCCTTAAACCAATACACAATGAGTCGGTAAATTTCTTTTCTGAAACTGAAATGAGAAACATACCACTGTTCTGTAAAAAAAACAATCAAGGGACGCCTAAAGAAGACGCGTGTGCGTAAAATGAATGAATGCGAAAGTCAGCGCGTGAGTCAGCTTGAGAAAAGAGCAGGGTCTGCAGGTGCCAGTCAAGGGTCTATGTTAAGCAGACGCTGGCACCGCAAGCGCTGTGACGTTGCCTCTGCCCCTGTTGGAAGATGTCGCTCTGAGCGCGTGGGAGGCGATGGAGGCGTCGGCCCAGCTCCAGAGCGGACGCTGCCTTATTTGGCCCGTGCACGAGAGATAGGAGAGCTCGTGCAACGAACAGGCTCTTTCTTGAGATTTAAGAGCCGAATCACAATTGATACTTGTGGCTCGTGTGTGAGAGCCTGAAGAACTCCTGGAACTGGTAGGCTCTTACTTGAGACTACGAGCCGAATCACAATTGTTACTTACAGAATAGGAGAATTTCCAAGCAAATTGCTTAAATTAGTGTATTACACATGTTTGTATTTTAAAGATGTCTCTTTTAGAGGAAGAATGTGTCATTAAATGCATTGTTATCAAGTGGTTCAGGATTGTCTGACAATGAAATGAATCGCAACCACAAATGTGTGATCACTTACCCGTCCTTTTATTTCTGAATTAGGTGTCTATACGCAATATAATAGGTCACTTCAGGAGCACATGTTCAATACTTATCCATTTTGTCCTTAATATCCGGCGCAAATTCAAACTAACTTTAAACGTTGTCAAGAAATAAAATTAATTACCACGAAACTTAAAAATAAATACCAAACCTAAAAATAAATACCAATCGAGATCTCGCAAAGTTTTCAACCAGTCTTCAGTAGTCTTGAAAATTGGTGACCATAATCTAAGAAGAACAAATACCAGCAAAATTTTGGGTTTAACATTCGACCATAAGCATTCGTGGAAATCACACATTTCTACCCTCAAAGCTGATTGCTCTGTTAGACTCAACATAATCAAAATGTTATCTTCACACAAGTGGGGATCAGACGCTACTTCCCTAATAAATTGCTACAAGTCGTTGATACAACCAAAGTTAGATTATGGAGTAGTATCTTATAGTTCAGCCAGCAACCACTTACTAAAAACTTTGGACCCTATAATCAACTCTGCATGCCGCCTAAGTTTGGGTGCCTTCAGGACCAGCCCATGTACTAGCCTACTAGTTGAAGCGGGCCTCCTTCCTTTAGACCTCCGTAGAAAGTTCCTGTGCTTAAAATTTGCTTACTCGACTCATTGTTGTCCCCATAATCCCACTCTTAATTATATCTGTAACCTCTCCAAGTCCCTCCACTATGCAAATCATCCTAACTATCCTAAACCGCTAAGTATTAGACTTGCTAAGTACCGGGATGAACTTGGCATTCAGTCTCATGATATCATGAAGAGGAAACTCAACCCTCTTCCCCCTTGGGAACATTTCTCTTTGTCAATCCATACGGAAGCTACCAAATTTACAAATCCTGATACCCCAAAACATATCATTAAGCAACTAATCTTGGAGTTCCAGCATAAATTTGCTAATCATAGCCAATTTTTCATGGATGGATCGAAGCAACAATCAAGATCTAGTGGAGCTGTTATTTCCATTATCCCACCCCTTACGAATCTTTATCGTCTCCCGGATTTCTATTCCATATTCTCATGTGAAGCTTAGGCTATTATCAAAGCTATTGTTATTTGCATCCTAAGACCATGTAACCCAGATATTGTTATTTTTTCTGACTCACTAGCAGTTCTATCCTCCATTCGAAACCGACATTCCTTAAATCCACTGGTCCAAGAAATCCAAGAAAAGCTTTATCACTCCTTCCTTAAAGGATATCGCGTTACAATAGCTTGGCTTCCTTCTCATATAGGCATTCAGGGTAATGAAGAAGCGGATGCAGCTGCGAAGGCAGCAATCTCTCTTCCGAAATTGATACTGAAGCTGGCGGCACACTCCCCGACTTTAAAAACTACCTCTTACTTGCAGTTAAGAAGCTTTGGGACCGGACCTGGAAAATGTTGCCTTCCAAATTACAAGCAGTTAGGAAGAATATCGAGGAATCTCCCATCACTTCCATTAGGCTTAGCAGAAGACATCAAGTGGTTATAACCAGACTCCGTATAGGACATTTTAAACTCAGTCACAGCTACCTAATTAAAAAGGCTGCTCCTGATCCTTGCCCAAATTGCGGACTCCCAGTTTCCACGAAGCATATTATAGTTGATTGCCACGCGATGGCGACTGTGAGAACAAACCTTAACATCAATGATAATCTCTACTGTATATTAAATTCTTATTCCGATCAAAAGAAAATGATAGAACTCCTCGCCAAATTTAATATGCTAAATAGTATTTACCTAAAGACTATATATTGCCTGCCCTATGTATAACATCTAGATTTAGGATGTGTATGTGTATCCCATGAAAATGTGTAACTAGTATGTGAATTTGTAAATACTGTATTTTTGTAACTGTGGTCGCCAATGACCTAGCGGTTTATAAGGCGACCTTAAATAAATAATTTTAAAAAATACCAAATTAATCTGTTTACTTTAGTTTTACTTTCCATCTTAATGCCATTTATTCCTAAGAGAAAATTATTCTTACCGTTTTATCAACTTGTAATACATTAGGTAAGTCTCACAACCTGTAGTACATTAGGTAAGTAACACCAAGTAATACGTTAAGGAAAAGAGAAAATAATTTCCATTTTTTAAAGCCCACATTCCAGTCATGAAAGGTTCCCAGCATCATAAAAAATTCAATCAGCAATAATGTTTCTTTTTCGTAAAAGTAATCGCCTAAATTCTCCAAATTCTACGACATCATCCATCTATAATTTATTTTAGGAGCAACTATATGAAGTTTATATTGAATTTTATTCTAGAATTCTGAACTTAGCCGGATTGATATCTGGATTTCCTTCACAAATGATATAATGACACACATTGTGCCTGTTTTCTATGCCACATTCACCAGACATAAATATACACACCATGTGGGAATTGAACACACACCTCTTTATTCCATATACGCTATAGACGCCGTTTATGATAACTGGAACGGCTCACTGTTTTCATTTTATTTTATCTGTGTGTAATACTCGTGGCTCTCATTTCGAATTTGGTGTTACGCGAAAAGTTTTTATACTGTATACCAATGTAGGGTAGTGACAAATCACGCGAAAAAAGAGTTCATCCATTTAACTGGGAGAGATGGCTCAGGGCAACAACTGATGTCACTACAGTCCCTCTGACTGGGAGGTTCTAGGTTCGAGTCCCGACGGTGGCAGGAGTTTCGACATTGGCTTGTCCAATCAATCATACATTTAATTACAGCCCTTCAATTTTCTTCGACATATTCTGCATGGGATTACCATCTATGTTTCCCCTATTGTGCAGGTGTATTTCCCAGTTACTACATCAACATGCAAATGCAAATAAAAACCTGTTTCTAATCTTTATCTGCATTACGTGAGCAGCTTCTATTCTTGACACGGGGACAAAACAAAACATAAAATTAAAGCCAAATAATTTATAAAGCACTGTAGATATGGTATTGAGAGACAGAAGTGACAATGTTCAAAGTAGAACTCACACGGTTCCATAAAATAAAATGTTCAAAATGAAACTAAAAACTACCTTATTTGTTCCAAACCCGACATTACACACGAGGTTTCGACTCACATTTTATTTACTCATCCAGTAAAGAGCAAATAGAAGTACAACTGACAACGAAAACCTCCAATAGTCAAATCAGTCGCAATATAATTTACTGTTCAATTCTTCTATCATTAATATATACGCCGACTTGTAGTAATATGTAGCAAAAACTAACGATGCCACTTCATTTATGTAACTAAAACCAATTTTCTTCACATGAAAATATGAAAAAAGCGCTATTGGAAAATAAACCTCATTTATAGGCGAAGGCTTTTAAAATATGGAACTTCCATTTGCGCTTAACAACCACGACATGATAGACAGTATACAACATTGCATTGCTTCTAATTGGAAGTAGCCTGTGTCGGGCGTAATTATTAGAACCTAAGTGACGAATCATCCCAAGGGTCTTGCTGGCAATACACTGCACAAAAAAACATCGATACCAGAATCGTTTTTTACTCAGAATCGAACGCTTAACTTTATGCAAAGAAGATGAACGAATGAAAAGATGTACGTAGAACCTCGATAATTCCAACTTCCAAAACTCAAATTTCTTGATATTTATAATTATAATATATGAGTCTGTAATTATGTAATCTATCATAATCAACTCAGTGGCCATTACACAATTTTCAATTTGGCAGCCTCGCTGCGATGAATTACGTCCAAATATTCGAGAACGAGAATTTTCTTTTCTATTGAGATCCGAGTTATCGAGGTTTTACTGTGATGCCAAAAAGGAGTAGTTGAAGTACGCTCCTTAGAAGGCCCCGCATGCCCTTGTGCTCGCCATCCACTGTCTGCCTGCAGGAGGTTGGTGAAGTACCTGGTGCGGCAGCGTTGCCATCTGCAACGCAAAGTGTTGCATGACGCTACGCTTTGCAGTCAAAAGTCAAAACCACAGCAAATTGCACAAAGCAGGATCTCCAAAAGCTTTTGTTTTTTAGGTGTGATTCTAACTGAATAAATCGTACATGCTTTAAACATAAAATTTAAAACTCAAATAACGAAACAAGAAGCGTTAACATGTCGAATGTTGGAGCATACAGTCAACACAATAACTTAATATTAGGCAGGAAAGAATAAAATACTGAAACTCATGCTTCAAGCTACTCAAAAGTTTCATAAAAAATTCAAGAGACATTGAATGTATTGAGAAAAGTTGGGAACGAAAAAGTATCTAATTTGCACGCCCAGAACTGCGAGAACATTGCACTATTAAATTTAGTAGAATAGCAGAAAATGAGAATAATGCACTTCAAAAATTTGAACTGAGACGTAAACGTTTTTGAATGAGGTGGAGAATGATTCAATTTTTTTACGTTTTTAAACGTAGAATTGCTGTGCGAATCAGGTAAATAACTAATGGAAATGATGGCGAAGCACACACGTCGCGTTGAAAAACGTACGTTACTGCCAACGCAGCACACGTCACCGCCTACGATGAATCCCTTTGCCAGTCAACGCACACGCATTGTGTACTCCCAAGAAAGTGAAACGCCAGCGGAATCATTCGTGAATGCTAATTCCCCGCAATCAGAGTACGTTACCATCTTAGATCAACTAACTTTGCCTTAATAATTCCAATGTGGTAAGTAGGCTCGTAAAGGGATAGAAATTAATATAAAAGTAATGGAATAGTATATACGCATGGAATAACAGGCACGTCCATGGAATTGGACCAAAACAATGCAGTCGGCGAAGCGTGAACCTAGCACCGGACGTTATCTCATATACGCACGTGTTGACATTTCAAATGAAGCCCCAACCAAACAGCCATTATGCTGTAGATATATTGCTCAAAGCAGCAACTTACACGGTGGTATAACGACCAGCGTACCGGACTGATGTACCCGAGTTTGCGGGTTCAAACCCGGTCGAAGCCGTGGATTTTTAAGAGCGAAAAAAATCCTTCGTACGCCTTTCTTTCGGAGGGGAAGTAAAGCCGTCTGTCATGTAGTAGATCCTCAAGCCTAAAAGAAGCCTCTGGGCAAAATTGAGATCCGCCTGTTTCGTCACCCAAGATAATATCTCCTTTCTCCGCTAGGTGGTGAAAGGAGCGTAGCGAAATTTGCGAGGTTAGACGGAAGAGCGGGTCTGATGGCCCGAGTCTCGTCACGTAAAATAAGGCATTAACTAACTAACTTACTAACGGAAAATATTTAAAGATGTTAAGGTAGCAAAGAAAGCACTGTAGCGCACGTTAGTGGCATTGATGCACGTTACTGGCGCAAGTAAATCACTACTCAAACAATGAAGATTCGCATGCCATTCTGCAAAGCAGGTGTATAAATCAACGGAAATCGTAGAAAATTATATAGGTAGCACAGCGTTAACGCTGCACCGAACGTTATCGCTTATCGACATTGATGTACCGCTATCTGGTCAAGATGAGACACAGAATCAGTCATCGTTGCCATACGCATGGCATTGCTCAGCAGATGAATAATAGAACAGAAATCGTGCGTAACATGACAGCTGGTTAAGTATTCATCCTTATCGTACGTAATAAGTTACCAATTTAACTCCGCACAACACGCCCACACAACAACACTTTTCTTACAACACTTTTCTTTCGGTGCTGGGCGGTCAGACTGTGCGGACGTGTTTTCCGGGAGCTCTGGTGAAAGGCGGTGATGGGGTGTTCCTTGGAATGTTACCGGGCGCGCGTGGGGTCTTTTGCCGCACTCCTTACCTGGAGCGCCGCGCCCGGCGCTACTCTACACAGCGATTCCTGGCGGCTTGCAGCGGTGTTGAGTTCTGCGGTTCTTGCTATGTTGCTGGTAATCGGCGGGGTGGAACTAAATCCTGGCCCTAACAACGACGCAGTGTTGCAGCCGCAAGCAATAACGTGTGCTGGTTGTGAACGGAACTTGCGTTCTGGAGCGCAGTGCGATAGGTGTTACCGCTGGTATCACTACAGCTGTGGTAACGTGAAGGGCCGGTTTAGAAGCAACGAAGATTGGACCTGCGGCGCCTGCCGTGTTATTCGGGAGCAGGGAGCCGATGAGCGAATACGGAAGCTGGAGAAAGAATTGAAGACAACGAGGGCATTACTCGAAGATTGTATGAAAAGGAATAAGGAGCTGGAAGAACAGTTACAGGTGATTACTACCAGTGTTTCTGAGACTACGTCAGATGCTGATAAGGGTACTGATAAAAATGTGCTTGTTCTAGGGGACAGCATCGTTCGGCATACTGGGACTGGCAACGAGGCTCTGGACGTACGGTGTTTTCCGGGCATTCGAACGGCACAACTACGTCGAGTTATCGAGAACCAGGACCTAGGGCGACCCGATGCAGTTATTTTACACGTGGGAACAAACGACTCGAAAAGGAATGTAGACTACGTTATAGGTGACCTATACGAACTTGTAACAGCAGCAAGGAAAAAGTTTCCTACTGCAAAATTAATTTTGAGTGGTTTATTGCGCAGGAGGGACACTCGCTGGACCCGAATAGGCCGAATCAATGATGGCATGGACTGGGTGGCGCGCACATTAGGTGTGCAGATGGTGGATTCCAACGCCTGGATTGCAGACGGCGACCTGGGTCGCGATGGCCTACTCCTCAACAGGAGGGGTGCCTCAAAGCTGGGACGCTTATTTGCGAAGATCAGCGCTCACGCCGCCACAGCGGAGCCCGGGGGCAGCTAAGAAGAAAAAGCGATGGACACAGATGAGGGTAAGTCTCTGGTATTGCTGCAGGTAAACTGTAGAAGCATTGTTAATAAAAGTTTAAAGTTTTGGAATCTTGTGGAAATATACAACGCCGATATTATTATAGGAACGGAATCATGGCTTAGTGCGGATATCTCAAATGCGGAGATATTTAGGGGAGATTACGTAGTGTTTAGAAGAGATCGGGGTAGTCGCGGTGGGGGGGTGTTTATTTGCGTAAAAAATTGCTTTAAGTCCGTAGAATTGTGGTCTGATCTAGAGTGTGAAATGATTGCAGTGGAAATTCAGGGTAAAAACGATCGAGATACATGGGAAATAATAGGAATGTATCGACCTCCAGGGGAAAATATGAATATCTTGCAGAAACTCGTAGAAAGAACGCGCGTTAGTATCAAGGAGAACAGACAGTTAATTATCGGTGGAGATTTAAATTTATCTCAAATTCAGTGGGAAGGTGAAGTGACGCAGGGGAGAGGGGCGCAGGCGATTGTAAACGAGCTAGTTTGGACAAACAACCTAGTGCAGGTAGTAAAGCAGCCAACAAGAGATAATGCCATTTTAGACATATTTTTAACGCGTCCGGAGGGATCCGTTACGAGTTGTGACGTAGTTCCAGGTATAAGCGACCACTCGGCTGTGTGTCTAAAAGTGAAAGGGAACTGTACACCGCATAGAACTGAGCGTAAGAAGATTTACTTGTACCGTAAGGCGGACGTGGCCAATTTACAAAAGTATTTAGTCTATAATTATTCCACATGGGCGGGAATTGGTAGTTCTGTAGAGGAAGTTTGGAATAATTTTAAGAAAATCATTAATAAGTGTATGGATCTCTACGTACCGTATAAAATCATAACAGGAAATCCCGATCCAGAATATTATAATAATAAGATACGAAAGTTAAAAAGCAAAGCAAGGCGGGCATATGGGAAAAGAAAAATAAGTGATGAACATTATAAGAAATTTAAGAATCTAACGAGAGAACTATTGGAGGCGAAAGTATTAGCACAGGAAGGGTATTTGGAAACGATCCTTACTGATGAAAATAAAAGTTGGAGCAATTTTTTTAAATACGTACGGAGGCGCAAGGGGAATCGCGAAGAAATCCCGTCGTTAAGAAACGGTAGTAATAACTTAGTGGTAGACAATAAACAAAAAGTAAATATATTTAACCAATTTTTCGCGTCAGTTTTTGCAGAAGAAAGGAAGATAACCGTAAACGAATGCGAAGGAGAAAATTTTGTACTAAATCCGAGAGCACTTAGGAAAAGAATTGCCAAAATAGGTAATAATAAATCAACGGGACCGGACGGAATTTCGGGGGAAATTCTCAAATTAGGGGGAGAAGCTATGTTATCGTACCTATTACGGCTTTTCGAGATATCACTGAACAACTCATGTATTCCTCGGGATTGGAAAGATGCCATAGTGGTCCCGATTTTCAAAGGAGGCACGCGTCAAAATGTTGAAAATTATCGCCCAGTAAGTCTAACGTCTGTAGTGTGTAAGCAAATGGAACATTTAGTGGCAGAATACTTACGCGAAATTTGGGATAAGAATAACATCATTTACGAAGGGCAACACGGTTTTAGAAAAGGATATTCATGCGAGAGCCAGGTAGTCACTGTCAGTCAGGACATTGCTGATTCTCTTGATGAAGGTTCCATTGTTCATGCAATTATTATAGATTTCACAAAAGCGTTCGACCTCGTTCCCCATGATAAATTAATACAAAAAATTAGTAAGCTTAACGTAGACAGAAGAATTGCTCTCTGGATTCGAGAATTTCTCAGCTCGCGTACTCAACGGGTGCGAATCGGGTCAAATTTCTCTTCGAGGGCGGAAGTAACGTCCGGAGTGCCACAGGGAAGTGTCCTAGGTCCGTTGTTATTTATAGCGTATATTAATGATATTTGGCAGGGAATTCAATCAAAAATACGTCTTTTTGCAGATGATTGTATAATTTATCGGGAAATTAAGAACACAAGTGATACAGAAATATTGCAGGTTGATTTAGATAAGCTAGAATCATGGGCTATCACAAATGAAATGAAATTAAATCCCAGCAAGTGCAAGTTTATTAGATTCGCGCGTTCTAGAAAGACAGACGATATCATATATAAATTAGGAAATCAGGATATTCCGAGGGCTAAATGCTGTAGATATTTGGGAATTGTACTAAACGAGGATCTGAGTTGGACAGAACACGTAAATTATGTAGTGAAAAAGGCGTGGAAGGCATTACACTTTGTAATTAGAATACTTAGAAAAGGAAGTGGAAAATCAAGGGAATTAGGGTACACGTCTCTAGTACGTCCGATATTAGAATTTGGCTCCATATGTTGGGACCCTTATCGTTTAGGGCAAATAAAATCTCTCGAGAAAGTACAAAAATATGCTGCAAAATTTGTTAGGAGAGGACGTTCAAATTCTGAATTTATATCGTGGGAACCTTTGGAAAAACGCAGAGAGAAATCGCGTCTTTGTGCATTATTCAAATCAATAAGAGGGGATCGTCCGTGGGGTGAAGTACGGGAAAGACTATCTAAACCAACTTACGTCGCGCGGAAGGATCATGGTTTCAAAATTCGGCAAAGAAAACAGAGAACAGATGTAGGTAAATTCTCATTTGTAAACAGAACGATACAAAATTGGAACAAATTACCTGCTGCAGTGCTGGAGACTTTCCCTCAGAATGTCAAAAATTTTTAAATTAGACTAAGTAAATATGGTTAATAGATTAATTTTGTAAAATTGTACTTGGTAACATGTTAATATTTTAATGTTGTTTGATGTTTTTTGTGTATTTTTAGAAATTTCTTAGAAAACGCTACCACCGGAAATATTCTATGTATTCCTAAGTAGCAAAATAAATATTCTATTCTATTTAGATGAGGCCCTACGTAATCAGTCAGGATTGCAGTACGCAAGGAAATGTACTCAGCAGACTAGAAAAATTATAGAACACTTGTATAAAATCCCAGTTGCTGAAGCGATCATCTAGTATCAGGTAGAGTACAGCACGTCACCAATTCAGATGAGGCTTCACCCAATCAACCAACATTGTGGCATTGCATCGTGCTTAATAGGGAAGCTGGTGAAGCATTCATCCTGTATCGTACGCAATACGGCACCATTTCAGATGAGGCCGTACCTAATCAGTCAGGATTGCCGTACGCGAGGAAATGTGCTGAGCTGGTAAACAAAAGTATAGAAACCTTGCATAAAATCACAGTTGCTGAGGCGATTATCTAGTATCGAAAAGAGTACAGCACGTCACCAATTCAGATGAGACTTTCCCCAATCAGTCAACATTTCCATACGTATGGCATTGCTCAGCAGGCGAATAATAAAATAGAAATCGTGTATATTAGGTAATCTGGCAAAGCATTCATCCTAATCATACGTAATACGTCACCAAATGAGATGAGCCGGTATAATCTGTCAGAATTGCAAGGAAAAAGAAACCTTGCAGCATAAAATTGCAGTTGCTGAAGCGGTCATCCTGCATCAGGTAGAGTACGTCACCAATTCAGATGAGACTACCCAATCAGTAAACATTTCCATACGCATGACATTGCTCAGCAGGCGAATAACAAAAGAGAAATCATGCATATTTGTAAATCTGGTGAAACATTTATCCTTATCATACGTACCACGTCGCCAATTAAGATGAATCGGTACCTAATCAGTCAGAATTGCAAGGAAAAAGAAAACATGCAGCATAAAATTGCAGTTGCTGAAGCGATCATCCTGTATCGGGCAGAGTACTTCACCAATTAAGATAAAACTTTACCCAATCAGTCAACATTGCTACACGCATGGCATTGCTCAGCAGGGGAAAAATAAAATCGAAATCATACGTATTTGGAAATCTGTTGAAGCATTCATCCTAATCATACGTAATACGTTACCAATTACGATGAGCATAAAATATGATGCATAAAATTGCAGTTGCTGAAGCGGTCATCCTGCATCGGGCAGAGTACGTCACCAATTAAGATGAGACTTTACCCAATCAGTCAACATTTCCACACGCATGGCATTGCTCAGCAGGGGAAAAATAAAATCGAAATCACACGTATTTGGAAATCTGTTGAAGCATTCATCCTAATCATACGTAATACGTTACCAATTACGATGCGCATAAAATATGATGCATAAAATTGCAGTTGCTGAAGCGGTCATCCTGCATCGGGCAGAGTGCGTCACCAATTCAGATGAGACCCTCCCCAATCAGCCACGCAGGCAAGCAAGTGGCAAGAAGTCGTGCGTGTACGCGCAGCGGGCGAGGCGTGCTGCAGGCGGCGTGCTGCACCCGGGCGAGCAAGCGACCTGTCACCTGTGCTGCGCCTGCAGGCGCGAGCGCTCCGCCTGCGGGAACACCTGCAGCGGCAGCGCGGCCGTCCCGAGCACGAAGTGCTGCATGCCACTGCCCTGCCCTGCCGCTGCGGGGACTCGAACGCCGACCCCTCTATCGATCCCCTGGCGGCGGGGCGGGGAAGCTGCGGCGCGCTGTCTTCAGACGGAGCCGAAACGTTCCTTCGGGTGCGATTGCCTTCACGGGGTACAAAGAAGTTGCCCAAAACTTGACTATTGTCGTAGTTTAATATCGCAGACCAACGTTTTCTCTAGTTGGAAGAGTAGTACGTAAGATATTAGTAAGGTCTATCGACGGAGTACACATTCGCAAAACCTCTTTCATATACTAATATAATATTCATACCTGTAATTCATGAATAGAAATAAGGTGGGTATTTGTATTTTTCTGTATTGCCTACTCACTTTTTAATTATTTATAGAAAAAATTTATGTCTCTTAACTAATTTTTCTGTATCTTTCATTTGTTTTTATACAAATTCAAAAACAAAATATAGATAATTTTGTAATTATGGAAATGTAGACATATCTGTACCTGAAGATGACGAAAAAAACTCGTCAAATCGTCGTAAATGCCAAGAATAAAAAGTGAAATATATGTGTTTATTATTTATTTTGTGTTTTGAAAACAATAATATAACTGTCTTTAAATGATAGTAATCTTTAATGTTTTGAAAATAAAGCCTCTTTCAACTAAAAACGTTCGTAATACGATTTCTTTCATTCTGACCCAGAAGGCAGAAATTGTGTAACAGCTACGTATAACTCTTATTTCATTTATGTTCTTAAAGTTTGACCGACAAGTTATTCCAAATAAAAGAGTCCTCACTTTCATTCGGGCGAGTCTTATATTAATGCAAGAGATAGCATTGTAAAACATGTCTCAAGCTCAGGAAAAAAGATGCTGTTTTGACGGATTTAAACATGTTTGGAATATCGAGTACTGATGTTTGTTTATGATACAATATGCCGATAAGAACAATCTTCCGTCTCAGAAGCACAATGTCGATCAGTTTCGTTTATATCATTGCAAACTTCTTTTTTTAGTCACCTTTAAAAGCTTTTAAATGACCTCTTTCTTATGACGTGATCTCTCGCTTTCCAGACTTTCTAGGGTCTCCAAATGATCGTATTTTAACTTGTGTATGCATTTAAAACAATCTACAATTATAACGCATATTTTTGTAAACGATTTCTAATTATTTTTTAATAAAACGCGTTCTTTTTTACTAGAAGTTAACTTATGTGCAATGGTACTTTGTTCGGTAATTTGAAATTGTGCGAAACGCATCCACGTGCAACCGATTTTCGTGTTAGGAGGCATATCATTACAAAATCTTGGAGCGACGGAAGCTGGTAATCGTTAAGTGATGTTGCATCAATTCCACGTCTGTGCTAATGGCGCTCGTCATATTCCAAGTCTTTACGTGGTGACATACCCTGATTTTCTCACCGCCTTCGAACGTGCTTATCTTTCTTTCCAACAATGGTGGATTAATAGAGAAAGAAGACGCATGTTGTTACAACTCCCGCAGAATAGACGATCGCAATAACTTTTTTTAACAATATTGAATGTTGGTTTGCAAATAAAATATGTTTAACACATTTTTAAATTGTAAATATTATAGTTTTTTTCATAACCAACACGTATGTTTAATATTTCATTACTATTCTCTTGCTTCATTGTTTGGTCATCATTAAAGTACCGTGAGATATTCATTCGACACTGCCTTCTACAACAGTCTTCAGTAGCCGCCTCCTTGGATTGTTCCTCTTCTGTCCACTTGGGTACACCCTGGCTCAGAAGCAACGCGGACAGATTAAAACCCTCATGGACCGAATAGTGCCCATCGTTTGCCAGGAAACCTTACGTATTACATGAAATGTAGGAATACAGCGAAACATATCGGTACTCGTTGAGAAAAGGTGGGGCCGCATGAAATTTAAGGGGTCATTACTCGTTTTACTTAATCAGATTTACGCACTTCCCAGCCACGAACTCTGTCGGAGTTTGAGCGAACGTGCGCATGCGCAATGCGCAATTGCGCTTCTGTAATGCGGTTCACGATGCATCACATGTCCTAAGAAAGTCAGCTATTGGTATTGTCAGTCAAACTGTGCCTTGAGCCCTCTTGTTTTAAAGCCACTGGTACGATGAATTAGCAAAATATTAATTGTTTATGTAATGCCGGCCAAAATATTATTATCTTATTAATATGCCGGCCAAAATATCTTCTTCTTCTTCTTCTTCTAGATCGTCTTACCATTTTTAAGAGGATACCAATTTGACTGAAGAACTGTTTTCTCAAAGTTAAATGGATGCAACGTAATGAATCTCAACATGAACATGATAAACACAAGGGAAACTGAACTACATTGTTGTAAGTGGCACTTGCCGAGAAACCAATGCACTATTATCAGTAACCAAGTAATGTGACTTAAAAATTGTCATTTTTAGTTAAAAAAAATCTATGAATTGAAAACAGTCAATTTTTACTAGTAAAACTTTCGTAGAGTTTACAATTCTGGCTGGATATAGAGTAAAACTCTCTAAGGACGCAAAATATACAGCTACGTTAATACTAAGAGTTTTCTTTCATTTGATAATGTTTTAGATGTGTCACTTTGCTGGTGTGCCGATATCTTGTTCTTGAATGAACCTTCTACCAATATTGTTGACTTCTTTCGTATCTTCCTCTGAACACGAACTGCGTCGTCAGGGTAGTGTGCGCTCCCTGGTGGGGAACTGTGTCTCTAGCCAAACGACAAGAGAGTTCCAGACTCTACCGCTTGGCGCGCTCTAGTCACAAGCGCGATACATCAACCATGCGGGCTCCGATTCGCTACCGTGGCCCCTGATCCCCATAAACTACAGGATAGTCATTAGGGCGAACGAACTGTCCTTTCCATAGGTACTGCTACTGCCAATGGTTTTAGATTAATTTAATTTGACGAATCGATTTATAAGGGCCGCTTTTGAATTTCATTTAAATCCTAACTTTTGTTTTATATCTAAATATGGGTTGTTTGCGTTAATTACGTCAAAAAACTTAATAAGTGAAGGTGCTAATATAATTATCCACATGTTACTTTAATTTATTTGTTTAAGCTATTTTTAAACATGCGAATAAAAAACGTTATTAATGCCATTTATTGCATTTATTCGTATAATTTATTTGCAAATATTTGTAATTTATTGTAAATTATATAAGACGTAATAACTTTAGTAATTTGTGGGGCATCGAAAACATTTAATACTTTATTTAAATATGCATAATAAAATTTCACACTAGATTTTGCCCACGAATCTGCAATACGGAGGGCTCCTAAATGGGGAGACAATTTCTAGCTACATTCTCGTAGGCAATTGCCTATTCAGTAATTTATAGAAATCAGTGATTTGCGGTGAGTGTGGTCTTCAGAAATACCCTAAATTTATTATAAGACCAATTTTCTTCATTGCTACTAACAGGTATATGAAATTTTAATTCTCTTAATCCTTTCGCATTCAATTTCTTAAGAACACTTCATTTCACAAAAACCTGACGACAGAGAAGTCGCTATTTTCTTGACGTGAATGTCAGCATGTGGACGACATTAAACGCTTCAAGAGCACTTTCGCATCCGGCAATGAAGGAGCTGCGACTGATGTCGGAACTAAATAAACGGTACTCTGTTCTGCGGACAGACCGTCGGAGCTTCCCGGAAACGAACAAGGAGGGCTCAGTGGTCGTCGCCTTCACCGGGTCCTCAGGAAGGTTCGACCCTCGCGTCGCACTTCTCGTCCTTGAAAGAACCTTCTCGGACAAAGAAGAGACATTTTGAATGTAACACTAGTGAGAAACACGACGATATTCACATCTGCTATTAGGAGTGTGACACCGAATTGATAAATAAGAAACAATTTTTTTTATTAGAATAACCCTTCAATTTTCAGATTGGCAAAACGTTTATTCGTGATCTCAGATAGATTACACGTCTTGTTTCATGTGCTAAGTAAGTTCTCTGTGAACTTGTCGTGAAGTCAATTAAACAAACATCCTCGGTATATTAATTAGTTTCAAGAAGATCAGAAGACACAAAAATTACAAGAACGATCGATCGATATTTATAAAATAATCAATTTCTTTGGATTAGAGGAAAACTGCTTGATTAATTTGAGATTAAACGGCGTAACCTAGCCGTAAGCAAAACTAAAGTAGCATTAGAATCGAGCAATGATTCAAGACGTACACGACAAAATGACAACACGACTGCAAAGTCTTTGTACGCTTCCTTCTAAATTCTTGCTGTGAGTTAAGTAAGCACCGAGGCGCCACTTATTGAGAAGACGTGGACGTGTTGGCAATGCACGGTTTTCTAAAAATCCCTCCTCACACTGTTACATCCTTTGGAGTCGTTAGCACGGGACTCACAGCACCCACTTGCAGAACCCATTGCGATTGAATCATTAGTGTTTCAGGGCGCGTCACTGCTAACGTTATTAGTCCCGTAAGTGTTGTGCATGTTTTTGTTGCAGGAGGTGACGGTGATATCCACGCTGAATGGTGAAATTCGGCACGGATCTGGAAAGCGGCTTGCGGGTGTTTCCCCAAGTAGGTATCTCCCATCAGTGGGGCACCTCCGCAGCCGGGACAACCTGTAAGTTCTCGAACGGTCTTCTAAACAAGTGTGATAATGTAGTGCATATACGTATACGTAAGAAACGGGTGAGATTAGGACAAGAAATGGGAATGAAAGATCGCGCACGATCCGCGACCCGTTTGCTAATGTACTACTCCGGCATTCGCCTGGTGTTGATTGGAGAAACCACGGAAAACTACCGATCAGCGCAGCAGACCGCTAGAATTCTTCTCCAGACAACGACTGAACTCGACCTAGCTGACAAGCTATTGTCGAAATTCCTGCCAACCATGTCGGGACTGAAGCCTGGGACCTCCCGGTCAGAGGCAGTGCAGTGACATCAATTGATGCTCTGAGCCACCAAAGGCAGTGTGGAGATGGACGGTTTGGTAAAAAGTCCCAGTCTCTCTTAGTTACGTCTTTGGAGTCGTCAAGGCGTGACTCACAGCACCCACTTGTGCACGCGACAATTGCGGCGGCGCAGGCGCCGGGCAGAACAGCACTCGAACGCCCAGAATAGAAAGAAGCTGGCAGCGGGCGGCTGGACACGGGCAATTACACGCGCCGTTGCATTCCCCAATTGGCAACAAGAGCCTTGGCGTGAGATCGACTCCTCCGGGGTGAAAGACAAGCGATGGACTTTCGATTCCGGGTTACGTAAGAAGGGAATCAATCGTGATGGCAAACTCAGCATCCATTTTCTCGTAGTAATATTTGCGTTGCGTTATTTCTGATAAACGTAAAAACATACTTGATAGATTGGATTGAGTAAATACAAGGAGGAGCTGGAGGATAACTATGTTGGCTGAAATTTTTAGACCAAGTGCTTTTTCCGCCCTGGCGAAGAATATCAAACTCGTGGCTTTACTGAACTGTTACACGATGTAATATCATTGCCAATGCATCGTAACGGTTTTGGACAGATATTCCATTCAAGTTTCAATGCTTAGTATTGCTTATACTTTCCACTGTTGAAACGAGAGAGCCCTAGTCTATTTTTGGTGTGTAGTAAAGAAGTAACAACAAAGAACGTACAAATCTTAAATCGAAAGCGAAATTAATACCACGTATTAATGCGCATATTCGCGCAAAATTAATTGAAACAAATAATTTCTGTTTCAAGCCATTCAATAATTTCCATAGCGTCTCAATGAATTTCCGTAGTATGAAGTTTTCGTACAATGTAGCTTATTTTTATCTGTCACATGAAACACATTCAAGAGTTGGCACCAGGATTCGCGCACGGAGGAACGCGGAGCGGGTTGGGTCCGGTGTCGGGCAGCGCGCCCCGCCCCCTTTTGAGAGCGGCCGGGCCGTGGGCGCTGGGCGCTGGCGGCTTCCGGGGCGAGGCCGCGTCCGGCGGCGCATCCCGCCCGCGCCGGCCCACGGGGCGGAGCAGCAACCAACCGCGCTCTTTATTCCTGCTTTGCCGAGCTGCTCTCTCTCTGTCTCTGCCTTTCGAAACAGTGTGCGCTCGCTTGCACGTCTCCGTCCCGCAGCCTGTGCCTCACGCCGCCGGTCCCTCCGGCCACCTGTCGTATCTCGTGTCGTCTGTCTCTAACGTCACCTGACCCCTCCCGCCGCCTGTCCCTTCTGCCGTCTGTCCCTCATGCCGTCTGTCCTTAATGCCGTGAGTCCCTCATTTCGTGTGTCCCTTCCGCTGCCAGTCCCTACCGCCGTCTGTCTCTCCCACTGCATGTCCCTCCCGCCACCTCTCAGTCCCACCGCCTGTCAGCCCCATCGCCTGTCTGTCCCATCGCCTGTCAGTCCCTCCACCTGTCAGTCCCACCGCTGGTCAGTCCCACCGCCATCTGTCCCTCCTGCCGCCTGACCTTAATGCGGCCGATTCATCCCCCCGCCTGTCCCTGTCGCGCCTGTTCTTCTCGCTGCGTGTCCCTCTCACGGCCTGACCCTCCCGCTACCTGTCCCTCCTGCCACCTGTCCTGCCCGCCGCCTTTCCCTCTCGACACCTGACACTCCCACCGTCTGCCAGTCACATCACCTGCCCATTCCATCGCTTGTGCGTGTCACTGCCTGTCCGTCCGTCCACCTGCCCAACGTATCGCCATTCCATTCGATGCTTATGCACCTTCGTCCTATCCGTTCTCGGTCAATCCGCCCTCCGCTTATCCATCCTTACCCTGTCCACCCTCCGTATTACTCTGGCAGCCTGTTCGACAACCTGTTCCCCTTCCTCTTGATCGTTTTTGTCTGTCCGGTCTCCGACTGCCCGTGCGTTCATCTAATTGTCCAAACACGGTTTCGTCCTTCAGTCTGTCTTTCTCGCTGCCTGTCCCTCCCACGGCCTATCTCTCCCGCAGAAGTCGCTCGAGCGTCCCTTTCTCTCTTCCTATCTGTATATCTGCGTGTCTCTCTCCATCTTCCTGACCTTCTCTGCTCTATCACTCTCCGTATATCATCTCTTCTCTCTCCCTTTCTCTCTCTCTCTCCTGGTTCTCTTGCTTGCTTTCTCACTTTATTTCTCTTCCTTTCTCACCAACTCTCGTTCTCTTCCTCGTGTCTTCCTTTCCCTGTCGTATCAATCATTCTTTTTCCCCAATCTCTCTCGCCGTGTTTTGCCAAAAGGAATGGCAGGAAGTGTTAATTATTCTCAAGAGACTTCCTTGGCTTATGAGATACGTTCCTGGAAGGTTCAGATTGCGGTGCCTTGTAATCTGAAGAGATCACCTGCGTAAGTATTATAACAAAACGAAGTAACAGCTTCAGCTTCAACTTTAGCTTCAGCTTCAGCTTCAGCAACAGAATTCAGCTTCAAAAATCTCCCTAGAGACGTTAATTTTTCCTAGTATACGTTTTCCATTTGTACACAACTTTACTCTCCCAATTATCAATTTTAAATGCTCAAAAACTAAGATCCTAATTTATTAACTGCAATTTAATTTGCCTAGAAAAATAGGCGAAGACAATATTGTAAACTAACACATCAACCATTATAATATTAAAAATCTCACCACATGCAATTGCGCAGTGACTTACATCCCAATTGAACCGTTAGGCTGATAGCTGACAATCCTCAAATGGAAGAAACGACGATCTTCAAAAGATGCCCCGGACATTGGCGGTAGAGTTCATAACTCCTTAAGCAGGACGAGGGCATTTATCTCCCCATGTAACAACGTGGGTCATTGAGCAGCTCCGACAAAGGGAACACGTGCTCTCCGAGTGCCACACAGACTTCCTAATGGCCTTAGGCCAGTCCCCCCAACGGGAAATAAAGGCTATAATAGGGATTGGCATATTATGTCTCCGAATGAAGTACCCGCGAGAGTGCCTTTTGTGACATTACCTACCATGTTGCCAGGGGCTCCATTCTCTCTATGTCCTTCAGCATCTGTCTTTGCTCCTGCCCCGGGCGCGAGTATTTTGTTTGACAAACAGTTGAAGAAAACAGATAAATGGATTGCGTCTGAAGTGAGATTTATAATAGGCGGTGATTCAAAGTTGTTGTTGTTGATTGTGTTAAGGTAGTAGGGTGAAGTTAGCTTAGCAAATCGTTCATCAATTTCATACGGCCCATTTGGCTCGGTTTGCTCACGCATTTCCAAGTCGACGGCGAGGCTCAGAACTTTGTCCTCCACAATTAACGTAAATCATCCTTAAAATTCGATTTACATGCTTCCTTCTGACGTACGATTCCGGAGTTTTAGCGAAAGCGTCTCACTGCATACAGGCCGGCTTCTGAAGAATCAGACCCCAATTTGCGCATGCGCGAGGTTCGCAAAAAATTGTGGAATCGTACCTCAAAAGGAAGCATATAAATTGGGTCTAAGTGTAGCCAGTGAAAAATGTCCCAAATTGATAATTTTCTCTACCTGCGCTGCTTTCCGTGGGGACAGAGGCGGTCGTATCCTACCCGTTATAATTTTATTTGCTCGACCGAGTTACAATTCACAGATCTGTAATTATCAAATTATCGCAGATACTCCCGCAAGATAGATCACAGAAAAGACTAAAAGTGAAAAGGAGGTCTGCAGATATTTTATGTAGTTAACAGAAATATCGACCAGTGAATATAGAAAATCAACAGGTATACAGAGAAGAGTCTGCAATGTTTTAACTTATTTATAACAAGTCTATCAGTCCTTTTGGGTTGGTTGGTGATTCCGGGCGCGTCAACAGCGTAGATCATTAGCCCTGTAAGTGTAGTGCATGTTTTTCTCGGGAGATGGCGTTAATCTTACCCCGCTGGATGGCGAGATCCGGCGCCGACCTACCGTCGGATAGTGGGGTTTCCCCCTAACCAGGACTCTCCAACCAGCGGGGCGCCGCCCCAGCCGGGACAAGCTCTCAGCTCCCGACCGGTCTCCCGGTTAGTGTAGTGCATGTTAGTGTGTGTAAGGGGGTGAGGGTAGGACAAGGAAGAGGAAGGAAAGATCGCGCGCGGTCCGTGGCCCGTTTGTTAGGGTAATGCTCCGGCATACGTGTCCTTTTCTTTTAGTCTGTACTAGGAATTAAGTAACGGTTGGAAGCACGTCACAGAAACTTTTCACGCCGAATGCAGTAGGCGCCTCTTTGAAATCCCCTCGCAGCTGCGAGACGGCGTGTAGTCACGGCGCCCAGAAGTCGTGAGCTCGTCCCCATTGTCTCACGCACCTCTCCGCGAGTTTTTGCTCACGGAGGAAGGAGTCAGTGAACCGGCGGTCGAGCATCACGGGAGGGGAATGTCAGCGGCGGCTCATGCCGTTAGTGTATTTTGATAATTTTCGCCAGAAATGTTTAAAAAAGCATGCGGCATTCCAAAATTAGCAACTTAAGCTACATTTCGACATCTTTCTTGAAAACGCACGTAGGTCGAAAGAAGCAGCTTTTGCTGGAGAGATGGAAAACTAATTATAACTGAAACTACCTACATCAGGTAGTCTGAATAAAACTTATCTTAATGGAACTTATTATCTATTATTATTATTATTGTTAATGTTCTTCTTCTTCTTCTTATTATTATTATTATGAAACGATATTAATATTATTATAAGTTGTACGATAAATGATAGACATACTAGTTTTCTATTCTCGCTTTTAAAAACTTCTTCGATCTCGCGGGTTTTCTAAATTGCCCGTCAGATGTACGGTTGTTGATAGACTGACGGGGATTTTTCATTTAGATACCTCATATTTTTTTTACAAAGATTAGTTTTTTACTAAGTTTTTTACAAAGTGAAAACCAAGCAAAATTGGACATACACATGTCTATTTTAAGAAATTTGACGATTTGTTGAGGAAGACTCCCGCGTCTGAAATTAAAGAGGCTTGGTTGTTCGGATAAATCCAAGATCTAGGAAATGTTGCTAAATACTTGACAGAGTAAGTTGATTTTAACGGTGACATGCAAGGGTAAGTAAATCGCTATCAACGAATTATGAGTGATGAAATCGAACAAAATCATGAGTAAAAGCAGAGGCAGTGGGGACGCGAAATGTGGTAACAGGTGCGTTTCACCAGGCCAGAGGCAAGAAGAGCTGTTGCAGCTGTGGGGTCAGCGGAGACAATGGCAGCTGAGGAATGTCGGAGTGCGAGGAAGACGTGGGTGGGAGGAATGTGGCGTCAGCGGAAAGTTGTTGGCTTAATTGGAAGCTGAAATGAAGACGTGCGGTATCTGAGTCAGTGGCGGCGGAAGTGGCCGCAAAGGCAAAGGCTTTAAGAGCGTGAATCCCCGTGCACACTGAGGCTCCAATGGGAGAAGCGCCTGCAGAGAGACCAACAGAATCAACGTCAGAAATTCCTTTAGCGGACACTCTTATTTTTAACCCAAAGGCTATAGTTTCGTTCACATAGTTCCCTTTTTGTTCTTTGGAATTGACTGGCAGCGGGGAGACTGCTGATAACAAATAGTAGAGGATTTTCATAAACTTTCTCGTATTTAACTTTTTATAAACATACGTACGTACGAGTAAAGAATAGAATTCGTGTCTATTGATTACTCAAGACATCAATTTCCTACTATAAATCTACAAATGACACGGAGTGAATAAATACGATACGAATGCAATGTACTATATTAGTGAATGAATATGATAACCTAGTGTATACCTAACATGATTAGATTAGATTTTCACTAATCAACTTTACACAAAATGACGTACAATTGTTCAAATTTATAGATTTCAGCAATCTTATAAAGATACAGTTACGTTCTAAATGCCAATGATGACTTGATTATTTCCCTATTCCCAGAATGGCGACACAAACCATGGAAAATATCAACTACATGAACTATTGGGCCTGAAAAGTGAATTACTGAACGAAAAATTGGGTACCTTATCGTGAAAATGATAGCGATATTTAATGAAAACCAATGTAATACATAGTTTTTTTCACTCAGCTTCTTCAATGCTGTTTAGCACTGTCAGTCTCTTCCTGTAGTGCACCATAACAACAAATAAGCCCAAATTAACGGTCCGAAATCAATCCAACGGGGCACTGGTCGCGCTAGCCTACCTTCCCCTCCAAACGTTTGAGCCGGATAATTCCTATGCGCACCATCGTTCATACTTTCATACGAGTCGGGAGCTCGACTCGAGTGCCATTAAAAAGAAAGACAAAAAGAAAGAAGGAAAGAAAGAAACAAGAGAGGCAACAAGGGCAGAACAACGAAGAAGAAGCAATAACGAAAGAAGAAAGAAAATGAGGAAAGAAGGAGAGAACAAGGAAAAGGAGAAAGGAAGGGATAGCAGAGAAAGAAAGAAATTTGCCCTGTTGTGGCGACAGCGGTGGAGGGGGGGGCGGAGGGGCACGCGTGGTGGGAGGGCCCCGGTGGCGTCGTCGCGCCGGGCGGGGCGGTGACCCGCACTTCCGGTGGGCGGGGGCGGGTGGGCGTCGGGGCACCTGCTGATAGCGCCGTGCGTCCGCCCGGAGCGGCCCTGCCCGCCACGCCACGCGAGGCGAGGCGCGGGCTATCGTCAGCCGAGCGGAGCTGCGACCGCGAAGGGCGGCGCGGTCGCCTTGGCGCGGGCGCCGGTGGCTTTCTCCCAACCAGCAGGGGCGGAACGCCTCAAAGACGCGCGTGTTCAAAGGGGGCGCTGGCCTCTTAGCGATTTCCCCCAGGCTGGACCGGCAAAGGTGGCCCAGTGCGTCAACTGATATCACTGCAGAACCTCTCACCGGGAAGTCCTACGTTCGAGTCCCGACGGCGGCAGGATTTTCGACACTGGCTACATAGCTAGGTCTAATTCAGCCGTTGTCTGGAAAATTCTAGCGGCCGGCTGCTCTGATCGGTAGTTTTCCGTGGTTTCTCCGATCAACACCAGGCGAATGCCGGAGCAGTACCCTACCAAACGGGCCACGGACCGCGCGCGATGCTTCCTTTCCCCTCCATGCCCTATCCTCACCCCTTACTTACACACACAGTTTCATGCACTACACAACCACACTTTTCGGGAAAACAGTAGGGAGCTTAGAGCTTGTTGTGGTCATGGTTGAATTCGACCCAGATATACAAGCTAGTGTTGTATAGAGACATGAAAAGTTGTCTCTAGAGGTTCATTCGTTCAATTTGATTAGAAGAGGCATAGTTTTTTTGACTTTTCATATAAGTATGTTTTACATCATTTCCATGGGAGGAGCGTAAACAACATCCAAAAGATCCACATAAGCTACTATTGTCATCGAAATTATTTACGATCTGGAAGTTTCATGTGTCCCACGTAGAAGTATAACAATTTTCTGGCACAATGTTTGATTTATGAGTGCAAATTAAATAAAACTTATAAAATCTACGACAATATTTTGTGCCCATTTTATCGTTCAGTACAGACTGCAGAGTTTTTAAGATGTTCATTGATTCACGCGTATACGAAATTCGTAATAAATTTCATGCAACATTAGAACATTATCGTACTTAAAATCGAATGTTCGGAAAGATTTATATGAGTTTTTTTAATCTCCAAAGACACCAAAGAGTTTGTTTTGATACCAAAGACACCAAAGGGTCTGTTTGCCATTAAACCCAATATCACTCGTAAAATTCTCCATTTCTATTTTTATTTTGCGTAATATTTGCCCCTACATTTAAAATAGCACATTAATTAATCAACGTCAAGTTAGAGCTTTCAAGGACAGATAATATTCATGAAACAGGCTGCTCCATTGATGAATAAGGACATGTTAATCAAACATACAAAAATACGAACCAATCTTCATCTGATTTTTTGTTCATAAAATCATTGGCATTGCAGCAAAAAGTGAAGATTTAATCTTAGCACTATATTCGTTTAAGTAACACCCATGCCATAAAAATCAAATACGTTTCAGACAGTCGTTTGCCAGTCATATTCATTTGATATCCTAATATAAAATCCACCGTAACAAGTGTAAAACATTTAATGAAATGAATTAATGGAAAATCATATTCGTTTGAACTATTTTCTATTATTCCCAAATTATTTTTTTATTATTTTTAATAATTAAATTTGTTACTCAGTAACATTGTTACAACATGGACTTTTTTACGATTGCGGAACACATTTCTGACCATAATGGCGTCCAATAAGGTGAAAGGGAAGGTGAAATTTATTTAAATATTTGTGTTCTTTATTACGTGAACGTGACCGCGGCAAGTACATGTGTTAAAACGTATTGCAACTAAGGTGAACTCCCAATACCATTCTACAAAAGTTTCTGTCATGTGTTTTTCAAGTATGCATGAATTGTGACTTTCTGGTAGTGACCTTTACGTAAGTGAAACCTCTCTGATGCAATGCAGTCTAAGTGAAATTGAAAGAACTGACCCTCAGCGTAAGGTACGGCAGGGTTTCTCTAGCCTTATGAAATTGGATTATTCACAAAAGCACTGGATCCTTGAACAAGTGTGATTGTGGGAATGAATTAAGTGTTCAACCAAGATCCATTTGTTTCAATAACATATATAAGACAGCTAGATACAGCACATAGTTAACCTGTGCGAAGTACGTCGAAAATTAATCTCATTAGAGGAAAATATGTATATTGTTTTGACCGAAATAGATAATACATAGCAATGAATTATTGTCGTTTACAATGAATTTTTGTCAAAATAATCCTGTAAATGTCACTTTCATTTAAAAGGGGGGGCTTACATAAAAAAAAGCGGCGTTCCCAGCATCTGCCCAGTGCATCAAGGGAAATAGAGAGAAAATTGCAACGAAATTACTATCATAGACTCAGAAGCTGATTAAAATAATTGCTAGAATAAAAGTATAAAGTAACATTACTATACATATTTCATGATTGATTTGTATTTTAATGTTTTATTTTACGAATATACTTAATATAATTTTTCTTCGTATTGTTATTTACAAGGCGCAACTAAAAGAGGGAGATTTGCTATGGCTGACACGACTTATCGTGTTACTGCCAAAAGCACTTCAATTCATCATCTAGTGGAGAGAGTAACGTAAATAGAAAAATGAAGTTCTGGAAGACTATTACTGTTATTGTAGATGAGGGAATTGTATACATTCAGAGAAAAATATATTAAAAATTGGAGTATCGACAATGACATTTCTTACAAAAAAGCTACATGGATGTTACAATGGTAATAAATTAATATGTTGGGCAAAATTGAATCCCTCCTTAATAAATACTGAAGTTAAAAGAGACACACTGGGCAAAATCTATTACTCGTTATTTATGCCCTACTCATCTTATGCATTTCCTATTTGTTATATTTGTTCTTAGTAAAAAGGAACGATAGAAATAACTTTTTTTCATTTCAACTTTGGTCACAGTAGCTGATCGCACTAACAAATGGGACAGTTAACCTCTGTCTCCAGCTAAGTGACTATCGTAAATTTTACGTAACGAGGAATGTGGAGTGCGAGATTCGGAGAGTATCAACGGATGCCACGTAAAAAAATGCACATTTTCTTCAGTTGAAGAAGAAGATGTTCCATACTAAGAAGTAGCACTAATTGCAACATAAAATATTTTTGATTGCATAACGATGAATCGCAGTGCATAAATTTAGAAGAATTATGATTCTTCTATTCGTTTTCCTGGCCCCCAGATGTCACTCAGAAGAATTCGGAATTCACCGGAGAAACAGAACGACCAACTAGATGGAAGGAGACAGCGCATACTATCAAAACAACTTTAGGAAATGTTACTTGAAGCCGTCAGGCCCGAAAAAACGTTATTCTGGACGTCTTAGGTTCGAGTTCCGGCGACGGAAGCGCTCTCGATACCAGCTAAGTCGATGACGGCCTGGTTGAGAATTCTATTGGCTCTGTTCCACCCCTAAGGAGGGTGATAAAGTGATACTCCGTAATTAAAGCTGAGTGATGGACCGATAGCCCATCCATAAACCAGATTATATCCATTTGAATAAGCTTTTGTTTATTTTACAATATTCGTGAAGTCCAGAGATAAAATAGAGAAAAGATCAAATACATAGGACTATCGGAACTATCGGGAGAGAAAAGTGATTACTTATCTCGGAGGAATGTATCGTGATAATGAAAACTAGTGGAAACGAAAGTATGTAAATGCAGATAAATGTATTTTCTCACTAAGCTTTCGCAAAATTGCTCAGCATTCAGACTGCCCTTCCGCCAAAACACTTGCCAACACGAATATTTAAAACTTCTATCTTCGTACGTTGGTTTCAATTTGCCCCCACAGTGGAGCACGGACAAGCACATAAGTTAAGCGGGTGGCGTGTTGTCTCCATTAGGGGACCGCGACATCCATGCCAGCGTAATATTCTTAACTGCTGGATTAGAGGGAAGAATTGCAAAGGTCGTGATCATTAGTTGGGAGGGGAAAATTGTTTGAATATCAAATATAAAAATAGCGGTCTGAGCAAGTACTGCAATTAACACGGCAAGTCTACGCAAGAAGGCAGTGTGATGTTTCATTGATGTGTGCACTCTTCAATTAGTAGAACTTCATTTCATGGATTCCTCCCTCGATGAAGAAATTCACTCAATTTCACTAACTTGTACACACACACACACACACACACACATTAATATATATATATATATATATATATATATATATATATATATATATATATATATATATAGAGAGAGAGAGAGAGAGAGAGAGTGAGAGAGAATTACAAATATATTATAAATTTTTAACAAATATTTCGTGCGGTCAGATTTGTTGACGCACATTGCTAAGCATGCATATTGTACAGAGGATGTAGTGTTCATTGCCCGCGCGACCAAAAGCGATGCGCTGTTCTTTGCAGCGTTTATATGTTGGCAGTTTTTACTGACAATCATCGGATTTAAATCACATCGCAAATGTGTCATAAATATTACGTATATATGTCACTCGTCGTTTATAGTTTCACAGATGTGTGTGTTTGATTATATCACCAATACATAGAAATTAACAAACATTCTATTGAACATGAGATCAGAGTTAACTAATGCGTAAGGCGATTCATGCGATGTGGCCAGCCGTGGTCATCGCCCGAGCGACCAAAAGCTGTTCGCTCTTATTTTCAGAGTGGATCTGTTGGCAGATCGCGGTTATTAGAACCTTGAATAATTGATTTTTTACTATATACATAAAGACCCCATATCTGATGAACAAATAGCAATACACCAGCAACACATAATCACAACCATATGTAACATTGCAGCTGAGATGAAAGTTGAGCGACGTATGCATGCAAAATGTGCGGGGCCAGAGCTACTCAATGTCCGTACGACTAAATGCTGTGCGCTGTTATTTTCGGAGTTATTTACAGAGTTGATTATATTGACAGATGTCGGTTATTAGAACCTTGAATAATTGCCTCCCGATATTAGATCCTGGGGTAATTGACATTTCACTACATGCATAAACATTCTAGATGTAATAAACATATCGCAAATAAATTATCAAAACGTCATCACATGTACTGCAGCGCCTCTGACCTGGAGGTCCTAGGTTCGAGTCCTGACGGTGGCAGGATTTTCGACACTAGCTTTTCAGCTAGGTCGAATTCAGCCGCTGTCTGGTGGAGAATTCTAGCGGCCGGCTGCTCTGATCGGTAGTTTTCCGTGGTTTCTCCGATCAGCACCAAGCGAATGCCGGAGCAGTACCCTAACAAACGGGCCACGGACCGCGCGCGATCTGTCCTTCCTCTTCCTTGTCCTATCCTCTCCACTTACACACACACACACACACTTACACTAACATGCATTACACTACCACATATTCCGGGAGACCGGTCGGGAACTTAGAGCTTATCCCGGCTGGGGCGGTACCCCGCTGGTGGGAGAGACCTGCTTAGGGGGAAACCCCACTAGCCGACGGTAGGTCGGCGCCGGATCTCGCCATCCAGCGGGGGGGAAGATCACCGCCATCTCCCGAGAAAAAACATGCACTACACGAACGGGACTAATGACCACAGTAGTTGACGCGCCCGGAAACATGAAAAAATCAGTCAATCAATCAATCATCACATGTACACCGCGCATCCTCGCGCATGGCACGGGAAGTAGGCCGTCGCGCAGGGCGGCGCATGCAAGGGTCGCTCACCGTCCCAAGGGCCAAGGGCGAACGCGGCGGCCGCGCCAGCGCGCGAGGGCGTGCAAGGGCGAGCGGCGGCCCAGCCAAGGGCGGCGGCGCTTGCGCGGCAGCAGCAGCTCGCGCCCTTCCTCCGCCCCCGCCTCCGCCACGCCCCCCGGCAGCGCCGACGGCGGCGGCGGCGCCGGCGCCGGCGGAGACGCTAGCGACACCAGCGACTTCGGCCGCTGCCACAAGCCCATCGCCGCGCCGATCGTGGTGATGGGCATCTCGATGCGACGCCTTCAACGAAGCGACGATTGAGTTTCCTTGGAATTAACAAATAAACTTGTCTGTTTTTTTATATTCACTACATATGGGATTCCACAATGTTTCTGATAATTCCACAGAGCAATCACGAGTGTTCTTTTTTTCTGTCGTTGCTAGTCAAGCGAGTACGACTGAAGCACGGAATCCAGATAATTATTTTCTTCCGCCTTCAAATGGTCGTAGCACTGTTAAGAACGTCCGGACATGAGGTGAGTTTATTGTTGCTAGTCACACGGAACAAATGTGCAAGTGACGTAGAAAAGTCCGACGGAATAGTGTTTAATAGTTGCTGTTCTTCCGTTCACATTTCCACTCTTGAAAACACACCATTTAAGGTTGAGTTTATTATTGATTTGTTGAGTATCACGCTTGTAATGCAGTAATGTTCGAATGTGCAGTTTCCAAAGAGTTGACGACTTGATCGAATGTCCACGTCAACTCTGATTTTAAACGACGGTGACAGATGAAAACACGTTGGGATTCGATGAAAATTCACCAAAGAATCAAAACAACAAATATACACACGTTGATATAATCACTAAAATCAATTAGGAATTGTCACGAAATCAAAAGTACTAAGTAGTAATACACAACGGCTTGTATATAACTGGACTGACCGAACACCGACCGTCAAATGACTACAAGAGTACTGGAGCTCACTGTCTTATGTACATCACGAGACGAAATGTATATGCCCGTCGGATGAAACATGGAGGCTATTCTAACTGGTATCTGAGAACACAATGGTCTTCTCGGTATCCCTCACCCACTGCAAGTGTCTCCCAACACCTCAACAGTCAACAAATTGTCAACCACTCACCGACGTCACACCACCGGGTGACACCCACCAGCCAGCGACATGCGACGAGAGGTCTTCCCCCGATCCCCAGTCTCCGCACAGACGTCCAAACCCCTACGCAGCCAATTGGCACCGACGTCACACGCCGACCCCCACAAGAAGCTGGGTGGTCCGCTCACCACTTCAACGCACGAGTGCACCAGCGTCCGCTCGCCCGCGCCGGAGGACCAGGGCAGCGTGCGCGCCGCGCCTGCGCCGGTGGTGCACTGCCCGCGGCGGCGGCGCGCAGGCGCGGGAGAGCGCGCCCCGCCCCCGCCCCCACCCCCACCCCCGCCCCCTTCCCCAGCGCACAGTGGGGCTGTACCAGACTATCAGTCCTGTTGATACTTGCCGGCCGCAACGAGCGCTCTGTGTCGTCGCCGCGGTTTACCACGCTTTTGAACACGCCGGCGATGGTGTAACGGTTAGCGTATCGGGCTGTTATACCCAAGTTCGCGGGTTCGAAGCCGTGGATGTTTGAGCGCGGAAAATCCTTCGTACGCCTTCCTTCGGAGGGCAAGTAAAGCCGGCTGTCCCATGTTAGTAGATTTACTGCTTGTAAAAGATCCTCAAGCCTAAATGATGCCTCTGAGCTAAATTCAAATTGCCTGTTTCGTCCCCCTAGTCATACCTTCTTTCATTCCTTGTAGGTGAAAGGAGCGTAATGAAATGTGCGTGGTCAGACGGAAGAGCAGAGGTCATTTCCTGAGTCTCGCCTTCTAAAATAAGGCATTCATTCATTTATTACACGTATATTCTGGTAGTAGATAGATTAAGCGTTTACTTGTACTACGAGTATTTTGGAGTGTTTGTGTATCGAATCGAGAATGTTTCAAATGAGACCTCATTGCCACTGCACAATATTTTCAGTCTCTATGAACCTCTGAGTCATACCGGTTAAAAACAGATTTGTGGCAAAGAATGGCAGGAAATTGAAACCTTTTTTCCCACTTTTTGATTTGCCGATGAATTTTTGGGAATATAAGAAATTTAATATGTTGAACATAATTTGGGGAATGCATTTATAATCAATAAGAAATGATGGCTTATTTTATTAAATTACTATAAACGTATTTTTCATTCCTACTTTTAATATTATTTTCAATGGAAGTGTATTGCAGTTCCCATCATCTATCCCGTTTTCTCAGACAACTACGACAAACTTTATATAAAAATACAATAAATATACCAAAAATATACAATAAATACACTCAAAATTTAAAAATGTACACGAAATAATAAAACATTGATATAAGTTTTCTACACACTGGTCAGTAAAACATTTTCACATCGACTTTCAAATTCATAAATACAGTTTCAAAATTAGTGCCAACATCACATTGGATTCAACTTTTTTTATTTTACAACTCTAGCATCCTCCACAAACACACTGAACTGAATCAATCCCCCTCAATTTGATTTCATAAAGCGATCGATTAGTTTCCGGATTTCTTGTACTCCGAACCACTGTGCGCCTGTGCTCGCGGCCCCCTCCCCGCGTCCGTGCCACACGCCGCCGCCGCCGCGATGGACGCGGTCCCTCCTGTTAACGGGACGCCCGCGGGGACCCCTCTGCCACAGGCCTCGCGCCCCGCCGCCGCCGCCGCCGCCGCCACGCTGTGGCACTCGGGGAAGCCCGAGCAAGTTCACGTCTTTTCAGGTGCATCTCAGACTCCTCTCCAAGGGCGCAGACTCACGATGCATATTTCCTCCTCCATCTGCCGCGTTCTGTTCCTTCTCCAGCTGCCTTGACCATGAGTAATATATATATATATATATATATATATATATATATATATATATATATATATATATATAATTTAATAATTATTCCCGCTGTGTCGGAACTCCGTTCCATAGCGTTTCGCCTGAAATCAAGCCCTATATATATATATATATATATATATATATATATATATATATATGTGTGTGTGTGTGTGTGTGTGTGTGTGTGTGTGTGTGCGTGTGTGTGTGAGAGAGAGAGAGAGAGTGTCTGTATGTATGTATATTATATATATCTTTTGGATTCGCGGAGAAGGTAAAAATCCACCGATTTGTCTCCCAGAATAACTTGCATTGTTAGACACCTAATATGCATCTTTGTTAAGAAATTAACAAAGTGCGTAGGACACTCCGCATTTTCCAACAGTGGATTTTTTTCTTTTCTTTTTCTATAGCCATGCAATAATTCTATATTAGTGCAATGGTATGGTCCCGTAAGACGCTTTATTATAGGACTAGTTTTGTAATGGATGTATTATAGTTCTAATTGCAGTATGATTTCTTGATAATATTTCTTTTGAAACAAAATAAGTTGTTTGAAATAATCATTACCCTGGAACATTATTTGAAACATTATTTGGAACATTACTATTATATAAAATGAGTTCAAGTAAAATAATTATAGAAAAAAATGGCAACTTCCCGTCCAAAGCTTTCTCTTACAAAATCATTCACGAAAATGCCCCTATGTTTCGGTGAATTCAAAAAGACTAGCTATGAAACCAATCGATCTCTAATATTTTATAACGATTTTATTTCACATTAAAAATATATATTTGTTAAAAACAATTATTTTTTCTTGTACATGTCAGTCTTGGAAGTAATACCTTGACTTTCAATTGTTCAAAAAATAATTATTTCACCTACTCAATATCAAAATAACTATTGTAATATTCGAAAATAATAGTTTATATGATACAGCTTTCATTATGTCCGTATTAATTCGTTATGACATTCGTATTGTTTCCCATTAATTACTGTTTTAGTATAAGACGAGTTTAAATGAAGTCACCACGCACCCTCGACGTAATATGAAATGTTTTTTTCCCAAATACTATTATGTTCAGGATTGATATTAGCCTAAATGTCTTCAATGTCCACGTTCATTTATTTATTGATTACTATTTTTAGTGGTTCTTACGTTTGATTATAAAATTCCATAATCGATAAGTGAAGGACTTCCAACGCCTTATAGACCTATAAAATGACAACTTATCACAATTTCGATGTGTTAGTTACGTGTGTGAAATGTCCCAGAATATTTTGATTCACTTCTTAAAGAATCTCCAAGAATGTGTGCAAACAAATTCTTTGTTGACTTCGGAATGCGTTGTTTGCAGACTACTGTAATTTACAACAGTCGTTGTCTCTTGGAAATATCAAACAAGTGGTAACTCTCACACATAATCCAGAAAAGTTATGGAAGAGTATGTGCTTTGAAGATGATTCACTCACCCTCTATGCATGAAATGCAGATACTTCGAGAAATTATTTCTGAAATACATTCCTTAAATACAGACAGAATATTCTTTCTTTATTGTTTTCTGTGACCAAGCATGATTCTGAGGTCTCATACGTAGAGAACTCAGCTGAAACAGATGCAAAATTACTCTTCTTGAAAATAGGTGATTCGTTGAAACATTAACTGACGTGGAATATCATTCTTTTTAACGTTGGGATATATTTTCATGTTCTTTTGGAACTATTATATTTTGTAGTGTAAAGGAACGGTTTAATGAAATTTAACATTTTACATAACATTGTGATTGAAAGAATGATTTAATTTTCATTATTTGTTTCATAAAACAATAATTAAGTGCATAAATTGTAGGCACCAATTCAAGATGTATATTGAATAGTATCTTTCCACACCTAGATGTTTTCGTCATCTAGAATATTACGAAAGAGCAACACTCGTTTCCTGTCCGAGGGCTTAATATTAATTGTATTACATTCATTAAATATTGATTTATTCACAACTAAGAAAAGCAATTATACACGAAATAAATTTGACAAAAAAATAACAGTTTTCATAGGGGAAAATGTTCACAAAGGATACTCAAACAGCTGGCTTCTAAAAAAACACACGAAATGGAACTTGCCACTGGTTAAGGGAAACTTCTAATTGAGGAAAAGGTTATAAATGGACAAGCAGTAATACAAAGAATGCAAGGACGGATCAGCGGAAACTCGTAGATTTATTTCCGCCTCTGTTGGAGCTTCGAAGACGTCATTCGAAATGTCGCGAGCTCTGACGTACAGAGGCGGACGACGTCGCTTGAGAGAATCCGCGCACGCATACGCAAGTGCAATTGAGAGCAGTAAGATGACGGAGCATGTTTGTGTGGCATCTTTGCAAACCTTCCGAAAACCTTTCATCACAGAAGTAGCTAGATTCCATATGTATTGCGTCTTGGAGTATTTCATGCAACATGCATTTCCGGTTCACTTTGTGATACTTTGTTCAAATCTTTGTTTCAATTACCCACATTTATGATCTGAACAATGGTTGTGATAGATCTTGTCAGTTAATATTTTGTTGATATTTCCTTAGGAACGTTTATATTCAATAATTCGTGTAAAATTACCTGTGTTAAAAATGTGTTAATAATGAAGTCAACGAAAACTGCACAATTAGGATGCAAATGTATATTGTGCATCATTAGCACATTTCAGAGTATATATTCAACAAAGAGGTAATTAAATGAAACAAAAACGATTCCAAATGTCATTGTGACATTCTGAAATCATTATGTTCACGGTATTTTGAATAGAATACATAAATTATCAAAAGGAAACATTGCAAAAGGAAATATTGCAAGCACAAACTCCAGATAATTCATGAATACGAATATCTCGTCTTTAAGTATTGAGAATGGACAATAAAAAATAGGTTTTAAAAATAAAGACAACGCAAGGTAAAGAGCCTACAAACTATTTTTAAAGTCATCGTTTCAAGCAGATGCTTCGCTCCTGACGAGGAAATTGCAGACGACGTAACACACGCCGGTTTTCCCCACTCGACTGAAGGCAGCCATTCTCTTCTCAGAGAAAGGAGTACATTCCCTTCGAATCAAAGAAGATGGATCAACTGAGGTAAAGATAAGTTAATATAGCTTAACAGTTGCATGTTTCGAAAATAATTCATCAAACTTTAATACATCAATGCACAATTCTTAAAAGTAATTTCACTATAATTTTTGGCGAAATTTGAAACGAAACTCGAATAATCCAGTATTCAGGTTAGTGTCAGAATACAGCATTAAAGAATAAATTCATAAATATTGCTTATTAACGAAAAATACTCAAGGAACAGAGGAAAAAAACACAAGTAATATAAATTTTCATTTTAAAGTGGCGAACACAACGAGAAGGGATCACCATGGTGGCAAATTTACGACACACTATAGCTACATTAAATTCAACCACTGTCTGGGGAATAACGCTAGCAACCGTCTCCTCTAATCGGTACTTTTCCATGGTTTCTCTCATCAATACCGGGAAAATCCTGGAGAGGCATCTACCCAAATGGGTCACGGAAAGTGCATCCCTTGAAAGACATAATATTGTCGAACAAGGATAATAAAAACTATTAAAAAACAAAACGGAAAGCGTACGATCTTTCCTTCCTCTCCCCATGCATACACACCCACATACCAATACTCATATGCAAAACACTACCACACATGTCGGAAGTTTAGAGCCTGGGACGGAGCCGGCAGGAAGCGAAGACCGCAAGCCGATATGACGACGGGCAGATCGCCTGCTACCGCCTGGGGTATGACATGCACTATACTTACGTAGGGAGTGGTGGCTCAGTGCATTAACTGATGTCACTGCAGCGCCTCTGGCCTGGAGGTCCTAGGTTCCCAATCCCCACGGCGGCAGGATTTTCGACACTAGCTTGTTAGCTACGTCGCGGCCAGCTGCTCTGATCGATAGTTTTCCGTGGTTTCTCCGATCAACACCAGGCGAATGCCGGAGCAGTACCCTAACAAAAGGGCCACGGACCGCGCGCGATCTTTCCTTCCTCTTCCTTGTCCTATCCTCTCCTCTTACACACACACACACACACACACACACACACTAACATGCACTACACTACCACATATTCCGGAAGACCGGTCGGGAGCTTAGAGCTTGTCCCGGCTGGGGCGGTATCCCGCTGGTGGGAGATACCTGGTTGGGGAAAACTCCGTTTGCCGACGGTAGGTCGGCACCGAATCTGGCCATCCAACGAGGGAATACCATCGCCACCTCCCGAGCAAACACACGCACTACGCTTACGGGACTAATGACCATAGTAGTTGACGCGCCCGGAATCACTACACAATCAATCAATCACTACACTTACTGGTCTTATGACCATAGAAATTGGCTCAACCGACTAATGACTGAAACAATATAATTAATTAATTAATGAGAAAGGGGTACTATTATGACAATAAGTCGTAATTGTGTGTTATTCGTATTTCGTACATATTTGACTCCAGACTTTCGTACATATTTGAAATACAAGTATAAATACTGGTATTGGAAATCACAGGCGGGCAATGTTTGATGTCATGCTGACCTCAATGACGACCTGAAAACACGCACGAAAATCAAAGAAAGGAATTGAACGTTCTTCAGTGATGACGTAATGTTGGGCCAAGCGTTTTGGGGGGGAGATGAAATAGAACGCATTAATCAGAGTAGTGTAATTGATTGGAGCATTTGACGTGAAAGACATAATTAACTGAGGACATTACTGTCAAAATTCGAATGAAGTAGAATGTTTGGGAGAGGTAACACAGTGAATCGTCTTTATGTGATTAGACCTGAATGGATTTAGTATGTCGGTTTGAATTGCCCCGCTATTGTGAATTTAGCTAGACGTTTCATTATTATTCTCGTTTAAAATATTGCTTAAGTTAATTTTTGATTAGGAATAAATATCATTTTTGGTTTTGATATTGAAAGTGTTTAATAGAATATTTTCAGTACGTTGCTTTACTCAGATCTACAGTGTAGTATACTATAGAATCAACAGCCCTGAATACATTTTAAATTAATATTATTACTTTCCCCCATGTAAGTGGATTCATTCTATTTTTAATTAAAGGAAAAAGTAAAGATTATCTCATTTCTAACATTAAAATGTTTCTTTGCATAAATTGTTTTAAATTTCTTTTCGATTCATGATGAAAAAAATATTTATTACACTCAGTTATATATATTTCGAGTCGATGATCCAAAATCAAGTGATAGTGTCAAATTGACCGTCAAATAATCTCTAATCACTAGCGTCCTGTGTCTGAACAAAAGAATAATTCCGCACATCATCTTCTGTAACCATAATGTATGTGTTATCTAAATGAAGCAATACTTGTTCATTGTATTCTTTCTCTTAGCAACGTACGTAAAAGATCGTTGGTAGACATTTAAACTAAGAGGGCAACGATCTTTGTTTACAAACACTCGTGTGATCGCACATTCCTCCCTTTCTTTCTTCTAGAGCGATTCTTCCTGGTAGCACAGATGTGCCCGCTGACCCGGAATCACCGGGACTTGGAACATGCGTGATTCGCGGCGAAACGCAAATAAAAACCATTTCCTGATAAAGCGCAAGCGGCATCCAGCCGGCCAGAGAACAGCCGTTAAAGCTTCAGGGGGCTTTGGCCACGACACGGAACGTAGATTAACGGCCAACGGCTGAGCAGAAGGAGAACCTCCTCCTTCGCCCAAGATGGCACGAAAGCGAATCGACCGGTCGGCATTGCGCAGCTTTAAATTGAGAGTCAAATCAATTGAACCGAGTTGGATAAATTGAAGCCAAGTGCACGCGGTTAAGAGTGCAAATGCGTCAAGCGAGTCAGTGGAATATGCCGTAAGATATTGATTATTATCAGAAAAATGGGAAATAATTTAAAGTGATTGGATTGAAAGGAGAGCTTAAGTAAACTGACATACAGAATTATTGAAGTTTGTTACATAGTTTTCTGAAATATTTTCAATGTTTTGTGAATGTCAGACAATAATTGAAGGTTAAGTATTGAAATTGAGAAACAAATTAGTGTTGGGATTTACTTTTCATTTCATCGAATGGTGTTTGAGGATGAGAAGAGCAGGACGACACTCTTCAAACATTTCAATCGAAAGGAATATAATGATTATACACGCAAAGCTCTTCAACATAACAAATTGACGTTTGGTCACGGTCGGAGCGGGATACAACAAACTTTGGCCGTTTTTCATTACGATTAAAAGAAAGCCATTAAAAATGCCTATTTATCGACAAAAGGAAACAGTGTTTCTGAATTTATCATCTAATTCGCTTACAACACACATCTTTTAGCAGGGTAGCACAAAACGTTTTTAAGGAATCGAAAATTGTAAACGTAGAAATTGCAATTATATTTAAAAAATTATTTTCTGAGATTTTGATTCATAAGATGGTATGCGAAATGTGACTAACAGATTTTCATACGGGCAAATGAATTATCCCCGTATTATTATACCTACTAGTGCCATGTCATATATGCAAGTAGCAAAGAAGTACCCAGCGGTGGATAATGAATTTAATTATTATCTTCAGACCCAGAACACATTATGTAAGGGCATATGTGTTACATCAGCTAATACCACAAGAGCAGAATTCTTCCATTCAAAGTCGAGGAACATTTCCATTATTTGTTTTACTTCTTTACTCGTTATATATTATCTTAGAACGTATTATGTCTAAAAAGCTCGATGATCCACGATGCAGCTGTTGCGGCAATGCCCCCTTTCTTACGAAAGCTCAACGCAGCAGCCAATGCGAGAGAATCTCGGTTCACCGGCGCCGACCTGCAGGTTGATCTCCCGGCGCAGTAGGCGCAGCTGGGAGGGCGGCGGCGATGTGGCTCTTGGCGGGCGAAGCGAGGGCGCCCCGCCAGCGACCCCGGCCGCGATGGGCGATGGGCGATGGGCGAAGGGGCGCAGCTGGGCCGCTGCCCTCGATCGACGACGGTTTAATCGCCTAACGAGGCGAGGTGCCCAACACTGCCTCCGCCACGCCCCCCTGCGGCGCGACCCGATGCTCCTCGCCCCTACCGCTCTAGACCTTTTAGCGTCACGTCCCCACCACAACAAGTCCCCGCCGCGACACGTCGCCCCCGCGATACGTCCCCGCCGCGACACGTCCCCGCCGCAATAAGTCCCCGCCGCGACACGTCCCCGCCGCGACACGTCCCCGCTGCCTCACGTCCCCGCTGCCTCACGTCCTCGCCGCAACACGTCCCCGCCGCAACCCGTCCCCGCCGCAACACGCCCCCGCCGCCACAGGTCCCCGCCGCCACAGGTCCCCGCCGCCACAGGTCCCCGCCGCCACAGGTCCCCGCCGCCACAGGTCCCCGCCGCCACAGGTCCCCGCCGCCACAGGTCCCCGCCGCCACAGGTCCCCGCCGCCACAGGTCCCCGCCGCCACAGGTCCCCGCCACCACAGGTCCCCGCCGCCACAGGTCCCCGCCAACACAGGTCCCCGCCGCCACAGGTCCACGCCAACACAGGTCCCCGCCAACACAGGTCCCCGCCAACACAGGTCCCCGCCAACACAGGTCCCCGCCAACACAGGTCCCCGCCACCACAGGTCCCCGTTGCAACTCGTCCCCGCCGCAACACGTCCTCACTGCAACACTTCCCGCCGCAATACTTCCTCGATGCTCAATGCCTTGGCCCTGCACCGCTTCCAATCTTGCTCCAGGCCTCGCCGTAACCTGGTGAAGCTAGCGTCGCAGGATGGAGCTAATATTGCATTCTAATTCCGCTAATGGCACCCCTCCATTCAGATCCCAGATACGCGCGCCGAGGACTTCCGGCCGCTTCGCAAGAGTTTCCGCCAGATCCCATCGAGCGCCTCCGCTGAACCCCTGCAGCCTTCCCAGCTGAGCCGGGAGTTATTGAGGATCGCCCATGACCGTATCGCTCCCCGAGTTGTATTATTCTTCCAGATTGTAGTGACGGCAGTTAATGCTTAGGGAGGATCAGTTCAAAGAGTACAGTTTGAGGTTATAGATACGTGATTTTTTTTCATTCGTGATTTAGTTTGTTCGGATGTTTCTAAAAAGAATATCGTAAGAACTGATATGCAACATGCCTAACAGCATGCGAGAATATTAAAATGAATTGATGATAGAGGAATTAAAAGGGGGACAACATATGTCGAAGACAAACAGTCAGCCCACAATCACGGAATAGTATCAAGGGCCCTCCGCTGTTTACTTTTACCACGCATTCAAGAAAGCTCCAAACAGAACTAGTAGTAATCAAATGACATTATATTAAATAATATTTCTTTCAACAGGCGCATTAGAAAGCATTATGAGCTTGAATAATAGCATCGTGTACAGTTTTAATGCGAACTTTCTTCCATTGGCGGAGTGACAGAACAACTCACATACCACGACCACGACCACGACCACGAATTTCGAGGTTCGGTCAGAAAATAATGCCCTAAATTTTGTTTCTCCAGAAATATTTATTGTAAGAACCTGGAATTTACACACAATATTAATACATGGTTATTCTACTTGCTCCATTTTTTCACGTAATTTCCACTGACTAGTACAGTCCCGCGCCAATGTGAAACAAGGTCGAGCATACCTTGCATCAAGCCTTTTCCTTACGATCTTAAAATCATTCTAATCTCATAATACACTTAATTTAAAATAATTATACTATTGTTAACTGAATTAAAACTAACTTAAGAAATACAAGAAAAGAAAAAAGACTGTTCATGAAAATACAATATAAAATATTTCATTTACCTTACAATTCTTTTTACAAAAATAGCACACACTTTCACACAATACAATATCAGCTCAGCAAAAATATTATATATATTTTTTTTGAATGATCACAATGTTTTATATTTCCTAACATTTACTAGAAGGTTATTTCACACTCTCATCTTTGCAACTAAGACTTTGTGACACCTGCTGGGATCCAGTTTGTATGTCAGATCGGCGGTTTCCATGATCTACGGTAGGTCGGTGCCGGATCTCGCCATCCAGCGGGGGAAGATCACCGCCATCTCCCGAGAAAAAAACATGCACTACACTAACGGGACTAATGACCACAGTAGTTGACGCGCCCGGAAACACGAAAAAATCAATTAAATCAATGATTCCTGGCGATTTCTCGAGCAGCACTCCACACAAGGGACCGTGGAGACTCGTGATGGTTCGACAACTTTCCTTTCTCACGAAAGAAGCTTCAAATCAAGTCAAAATATCATCAATGAAAATCAATCAGCCTAATTGCACAAGCTCATTTAATTCGGAGCGCTCCGAGCACTTGTGAACGCCACTAACCAGTTACTTTAAATGAGGAGCAGATCGACGATCAACCAATACGTCGACGATTAAAATAGAGGTTTAAGGATCTACGAAGTCGAACATGCAAATGAAATGGTCCCGCCTGAAGAAATGATTCACCAATCAACGCCCCGAAAGGTCACAATTGGCCTCCGGCGCGTTCACTTTCCTCCAGGCGTGAATGAACTTCATTTCCTGGTCCTTTTTATAGGGATGCAATCTGTGCCAATGTAACAATGAACGCTGTCGAATACCACACCAATCTACGCCTATTTCACCTCGTTGGAAAGGAATATCTTTAGGGGAAACACACAAGTGCCATTGTGATTCTACATAAAATTTTGTTAATAATGAATATTCTCTGAATTGTAAATGCGCTTATGTTTCGCCTTTATAAAAATAGTGCAGACCATCCACCGTTTGCTTACATCAGTCAGTTCCCCCGACCTACCTTCAGAAGAAGAAAAAGCTAAGCGAGGTTTTAGAAGTTTCAAACCGTTCTAAGTCATATATACGCCCTTGTATGAGCGTACCCTACCTATCGATCTCGTTTAGATCGACATCAAACATTCACAAATTGTAGAGCTCATTTATATTGTCAGTTACGGAAGTACACGTCTGATGAGGATGTAAGTACTCACAACATAAAACAGCTTACGAAAGAAAAAAGTAAAAATTGAAATGTGACCTCCCATTATATGGAGCCAAGCACCATATGGATTGAATGTATACATACAGATTTTCTGCCATTGCCTTTAAACACAAGACAAATCATTTCTCTTTATTCTCATTTACAGAAATTCGAAATCGTACTGAGACTGTCCGATTGAAATGACCAGGTTTATGAGTGGAAAAGCTCAGGAAGAAAGAAAAACTCAAACTCAAAAGGACATTTTTCAGGCTCTTTCCGGTTCACTAACTTCACTGCTCAACACACAAGGACACGCACACGTAGCTGGTTTTCCATGCACCAGTTTCAATATTTATTTGATAAACGAGTAAAGTAAAGTGGAGGCATTAAAGACAACTTAAACTTTTCAATTTTATCTTTGTATAATGTTATTTTCTTCATTTCTCACAATACTAACTTTAAAAAAATATTTTGAATAAACCTTTCTCCAGGAAAAGAGTTATAGTGGATGATCGTTAAAGTAAGTAACCAGTATTGAGCGCACACCTCCTGCCCCAGACTTAAAACCACAGTTCCCTCTCTATACCGCAAAGTTCATGTAACGTACACTCCCCACCGCAAAATCATGTAACCTTCAAATTCTTATACAAACCTAGGATGAAATATTGTTCAATTCGATTATTCAAACGATATAGAGAATGGGAAGGAGCAGGGAGTGGGGGACTGGAAATTGGCGATTTTTAGTTGTTACTATTCGCAAACATATTCCGGCGTACAAAACATTTCCTTTTAGAAAACAATTTCCAAAATACATTAGAATCTCGGTATCTCGGTTCTAAAACGGGCCGGAAATTTTTACGACTTATATTCACTTATTTCGAATAATAAGAATAGAGATTACATACGCCCCATAAATAAGACGAAGGGGAACATAAAAACGTGACATATGAGTCCGAGTTATCAGATTAGGGTAATCAATGTTCATCCATGCAAATATTTGGGTCCATAAATGGAAGCTTGCCACTTTCCTTGCTAGCGTCCTGTATTTTCAGTGGACAGGAAGAGTATCCGGGCAGCGGCTATTCCTATCGCTAAACCGCCAAGCGGGGCGGCAAAGGAAGCGCTGTCCAGTTGACCAGATGGGTAATACCTTCCGCACTTGGCGTGCATCCCTTCCTTTGACGAATGACATTTGGCAATGCCATTTGGTTGACGATTTATTTTTGAACATTGTTGTCTCTCGCGGAAAATTTTTAGGTAGACCACAAGTGTCATAGACCTTAGATAATAGAACAGACAGGTTTATTTGAGACTCAATTGAATATGCAATGGACGTTTTTTAATTGGATCCATACCAAAATATTTGGAAATTCATAGTTGAGCGGTTCGTGTAAGGATGCGCATGAAATAATGATTAGGGTTTCGAATGGGGTTTGATGAAGATCAAGGTGAATGGCGTTATGTATAATTTATATTAGGATGATTGATAATGGCTGATTATTCAAAGTTTTTGGGCCCATCAACTACTATGTGATTAACAGACCCCGTAGTTTGGCGAAATACGTTATTATTATTATTATTATTATTATTATTATTATTATTATTATTATTATTATTATTATTATTATTATTATTATTATTATTGTTATTGTTATTATTATTATTATTATTATTATTATTATTGTGATTTTAAGACTTTTTACAATGCGAATCAATTAATTGTATTTATAAAGTGGCTTCAGGATATGTTTATTTTAATTTTTTTTGCCTAATTATTTTATGATGCCTATTTTCAGTATGCCTTATTGTGGCCTTTATATTTAGCTTTCTTCATTATTTTCCTGCTTTCCTTTTTCTCTTGATCAATCTGGAAACATACCTGCGAATCTGGACAACATGAAGGCAGTGTCGCATTTTGTCTTTCTCTGCGACCAGACGCTTTACGACCAGTAAGTATTAAAATTCAAATGTAAAAAGATGAAGGATGAAAGGTAGTTGAAGCATGAAGGATGAAAGGTACCAGTAATGATTTTTAGATTTCTCCCATGGATGCCGACAGACTTTATTCACTCAGGAGGAATTCCACCATACCTTTGAATATGCCTCCGATCCCTTTCGAGGACAGAGATCTTCAATAATTTTCTAGGAAAAATTTTCTGTATTGAAACTTAAAAAAATAGTCTTTCTGACAGGCAGAGTGGGCCAAATAAAATTTGGTGGCTACGTGCAATCAAGATTACAAAGAAAAGATCGTTTCCTTCTAAATAAGTGTTGATGTAAATTTTAGAGTTACAATAAACATTTGTATCATTTTAATTCTTAATGTTTTACAATAATTCCTTTTAATTTTCATAGTTAACAAACCCTTTTTCACCCCTTCTTTAGCAAGACGAAAACCTTAAAGAATGCCAGTTTCAGTAAAAATAAATTTTTTTTTCTATCTATTTTGGGTAAAATAAAAGCCTGGACTTTCAGACTTAAGTCATTAGTCTTGTGAGTGTAGTTCATGTATTATACCTGGAGATTGCATTCCTCTCGGGCTGAAATATGAGATTCGGCACCGACCTACAAGTCGGCTTGCGGGATTTGCCTCCTCTACCAAGCAGCGGACCTATCCAGTTGGGGCAAGTTACCGATTGGTCTCCCGACACGTGTGGTAGTGTAGAGTAGTGCATGTAAGCGTATGTGTGTGTATATGTGGGTAAGGGAAGATAATAAGGAAGAAATCCTTTGCCGGTTTTTTAAGGAGCGGCTCTGACATACGCCTGGTAATGATCGGTGAATTCACGGAAAACTTATGATAAGAGGAGCCGGCCCCTAGAATGCTCCTTTAGACAGGCTAAATTCGGACAGGCCACCGTCGGGACTCAATTTATTGATTGATTTATTCATGTTTCCGGGCGCGTCAACTACTTAGGTCATTAGCCCCGTTAGTGTAGTGCATGTTTTTCTCGGGAGATGGCGGTGATCTTCCCCCGCTGGATGGCGAGATCTGGCACCAACCTACCGTCGGCTAGTGGGGTTTCCCCCTAACCAGGACTCTCCCACCAGCGGGGCACCGCCCCAGCCGGGACAAGCTCTCAGCTCCCGACCGGTCTCCCGGAATATGTGATAGTGTGGTGCATGCTAGTGTAAGTGTGTGTGTGTGTGTGTGTGTGTGTGTGTGTGCAATGGGAGACGATAGGACAAGGAAGAGGAAGGACAGATCGCGCGCGGTCTGTGGCCCGTTTGGTAGGTTACTGCTCCGGCATTCGCCTGGTGTTGATCGGAGAAACAACGGAAAACTACCGATCAGAGCAGCCGGCCGCTAGAATTCTCCTCCGGACAGCGACTGAATTCGACATAGTTGAAAAGCTAGTGTCGAAAATCCTGCCGCCGTGGGGAGTGGGAACCTAGGACCTCCCGGTCAGAGGCGCTGCAGTGACATCAGTTGATGCACTGAGCTACCGCTCCCGGTCGGGACTCAATCGTTAGGACCTCCCGTCAGAGTCGTTGCAAAGAGAGTGGCAATGGTGGCCCTGAGCTAACTCAGTCGGGACGGGTTCTGGAGCCACAACGACGAAACTGATGGGGGCCACCCATTTCCCCAGGTGCAACACGGCGACTGTACTGGCGGGAAACAGCCTTAGCCGGGGGGAGGGGGGCGTCTGTAGGCACCGAAGGGATGAAACAAGGAACACATTCTCACTAGATATGAGCAGGATGGATTTAAAAACTTTACTCGTCACTCGGCTTGATCTCTCGAGTGACTACGCTGCAATTTTTTTTACGCTCTAAAACCGATAACGTGTCTCAAATTAAAATTCAAACCTTTATAACTGTGTACCCACTATTTCGGAACACATTTTTTAAACAGTGTGTAAAAAGCAATTGACGTTCATTGAAGTGAATAAGCTCTTCCTATACCAATATGACGATCAATTCTCCCTGACCAACAAATGCCGAAATTTTACATCATTCAATTTTTCACAACTGATTGAATCTTTAAAAGAAAATTCATCAATAAAGCTCGAAATGCCAGTCATACGGAGTATATATAACTCATATTATATAAATTGTATTTCCTTGTAATTTCTTGCGTTCTGTTAACAAAATGTGAGGACATGTTTTCCTATTTAGTGTCAAGCTGATAAGCATTTCAGAAGCTAACAGGCCACTATGTTCTCTTAGAATAGTTAACGGCTGTATCATAATGCAGTTTCCCTGAAACTTAACACACGTGTGCCTACAAAAGTGTGTCTCGTATCAAATTTTATGGTACGTCACATGCATACGAGGAACATCTCTTATGCGTGGTCCACGCACAAAGCTGTAACGCTCCATTTCACCTGACGCAAGACCCAAGAAGTATCACTATACATCTCTTCCCGTGGCGGCAGATGAAGTGTTTCAAGATTTCATCAGACTTCTGAGAGGCGGTTCCCTTCAAAAATTTACTGGTTTTTATGATATGGAATATACGCAACCACTTCCGAAAGAATAATGAGTCAAGTGTAAGAGAATATGCACATCTTGCGACCATTTATTTTGTATCTTTCCTTGAAAAGTAGTCAACAACACACAAGGAAAGGTCACGATTCGATGACAGCAGGGTCTAAATGAAAATTATTTTATTTGAAAGACTATTAAACCATATTGTAAAACAAGACATGTGGTGCTATGATCAACATATGCTTCTATTATCATGCACGTTTGCTGGTATAAACTGGCACTTTTAAAATAACCGTGAAGAGCACTAAGGCTATACCTGGCGAGGGGGAGGGATGGGCCATCGATAGGGAAACATGGATGTTTTAAAACATCTGTGTTCAAAATTAAACCACGTTAATAACACATCCCTCCTCCCCCCAAAAAAAATTGTTTTTGGAAATCGATGTTTTTGAAACTGGTTTAGTAACCTGTATCATCAGCATTCGTGCTGAGAAGAATTTAATGTGACGGTTGCAGTGTTTTTGTTTTAATTAATATTTAACTGACCAACAGTAAAAATAATGAGAACAATAAACAAAACAGCCTGAAGCCTGGACGCTGAGGGTTATCTCTAAGGTTCAGCGCTTCCTCAATTCACCGTAAAATGGTACAAGAAGAAGAGGGGGAGTTCGCCTATCGTGCTTGTGTTGACCGACTCTTCGCATGCGAAATACGCGGAAACTCTTACGAAATAGCTGGGTTGGTCTGGTTTGGTTTTTCGTGTTTCCGGGCGCGTCAACTGCTTTGGTCATTAGTCCCGTTAGTGTAGTGCATGCCTTTTCTCCAGAGATGGCGGTGGTCTTCCACCGCTGGATGGCGAGATCCGGCGCCGACCTACCGTCGGCTAGTGGGGTTTCCCCCAAACCAGGACTCTCCCACAAGTGGGGCACCGCCCCAGCCGGGACAAGCTCTAAGCTCCCGACCGGTCTCCCGGAATATGTGGTAGTGTAGTGCATGTTAGTGTGTGTGTGTGTAAGGGGAGAGGAGAGGACAAGGAAGAGGAAAGAAAAATTGCCCGCGGTTCGTGGCCCGTTTGGTAGGGTACTGCTCGGGCATTCGCCTGGTGTTGATCGGAGACACCACGGAAAACTACCGATCAGAGCAGCCGGCCGCTAGAATTCTCCTCCAGGCAGCGACTGAATTCGAGCAATCTGAAAAGCTAGTGTCGAAGATTCTGCGGCCGTCAGGACTCGAACCTAGGACCTCCTGGTCAGAGGCGCTGCAGTGACATCAGTTGATGCACTGAGCTACCGCTCCCGGTGGAAATAGCTGGGCATCGGTGTCGTCTCTCGGGCGCGGAACTGTCTGTTTGATGAAAATAGTTAAAATAGCGTTTGCTTCGACCGAACACAGAATTAGGCATCAGTTATTTCATGATGTAACTACTAAAATTACTATTATGGGACATTTCATTTCAGTAACAAAACATGGGAAACGTAAAAGCATCGAGATCAATGCATCTATGTTAAAAGAACATCGACCACATAAATCGATGTTTATAACATGAATGTTTCTATGAAACATCGACGTTTTGAAAATATCGACATCAATGTCAACAAGAAGAGACAACGGTGACAGAGTGCCGAAATGGAGGGGGGCGTCCGTTACAATAATTTCTCGATGACGAAAGGGCGGCAGTGGGGATGAGATCTTTCTTTGAGTCCCAGATTCTATTGAAATCAGCGGCATATTGATTATATTGATTCTATTCTATCAAAACAGCTGCATATTGAGCGATTTTTCGAAGAGCTGTTCAGACTTCGTTATTTCGGAACTCGGGGAATACGGTAGACCGACATTTCTTCAGGTGAAACTACGATAGTCTAAAATATAGGTTTATCGTACGGAAAAATTGTTATGATTTTGTATTTTGCGTCATTAGTTAATAAGAAAGGATTAGAGACATTCTTGTCTGCAATGTGCAGCAGATATTTTCTATCATATAACGTGAATGTTGTTTGATGGATATTGTGCCTGGTTGTAGGAAAGTGTACACAGTTTTACTTTTGAGTGTTAATGCAACAAGTAGTAATAATTAAATGCTAGGAAACTATTTTGGGACAGTGGATCAAACAATCTTAGAACGTACGACAGGTGAATAGATTAAAGAAAGAGAGCTAGTAGAGAGAAAAGTTGCCAACCAATTGTACGAGTAGCATCAGCAATTTTCGCAATCATTTTATTCATTTTGGCCAATTTGTTGGGCCGAGCCTCTGCGAAGCAACCCGACTCCGCCGCTTCGGAGAGGCCGCCATGACGAGGGCGGTGGCGACGGAGGCGGAGGCGTCTGGGCGGCGCCACGCGTCCAGCGCGACGCACCTCCGCCCACGCGCGGCTGCCACCGGGCGGCGACGCACGCGCGCGCTTCGGAGAACAGGCGGCGGAGGTGGCGGCGGTGGTGATGATGATGATGATGATGGTGGTGGTGGTGGTGGTGGTGGTGGTGGTGGTGGTGGTGGTGGTGGTGGTGGTGGTGGCGGCGGTGGCGGTAGCGGGTGAGGGTGGCGGTGGTGGTGGGGGGCGGGGCGGTGGCGGTGGTGGCGGTGCGCGAGGGGCCCGCGCGGCGGCGGCGGTGGTGGTGGTGGGGGTGGTGGTGGTGGCGGTGGCGGTGGCGGTGAGGGTGGCGGTGGTGGGTGGTGGTGGCGGCAGCGGTGGCGGCGGCGGTGTGGTGGCGGTGGTGGCGGTGGCGGTGGTGGTGGCGGTGGCGGTGGCGGTGGAGGTGGCGGCGCGTGGCGGTGGCGGTGGCGGTGCGGTGGTGGCATGGTGGGTGGTGGTGATGGTGGTGGTGGCGGCGGTGGTGGTGGTGGTGGTGGTGGTGGCGGTGGCGGTGGCGGTGGCGGTGGCGGTGGCGGTGGCGGGGTGGCGGTGGCGGGTGGCGGTGGCGGTGAGGGTGGCGGTGGGGGTGGGGGGTGGGGGGGGTGTCGGCGGTGGCGGTGGCGGTGGCGGTGGCGGTGGCGGTGGCAGCGGCGGCGGCGACAGAGGTGGCGGTGGCGGTGGCGGTGGCGGCGCCGACGGAGGTGGCGGTGGTAGCAGTGGCGACGGAGAAGGCGGAGGAGCCGGTGGTAGCGGCTGTGGCGGCCGCGGTGGTGGCAATGGCGGTGGCGACGGCGACGGCCGTGTGGATGGTGATGTTGCAGGCGGCGATGGCGGCGGCGGCGCTGCTGGCCGGAGGTCAACGAGGGCCAACTGGCAGCCGCAGCCGCCGCTCCCAGCCGCCCCTGCGCCCCGGAACCACGCGCGCGTTTTTCGGAAAGAGCGCTCACGCACGCACGTCCCCCACAACACATCCACACGCTTCGGAATACATTTTAAATCAAGTTGGACGTTGAAAAGTAGCTGATGCAATTACTTTGGGGTTCTGTAGTGTTATTATAATTCCTCTCAGTTTATTAAATATTTAAGACAAACTTTTCATTGCAGAAACTATTCTGTTGACTTCATGGACACAACTGAGAAATTCTACAGATTAATCCATGTGTATTTGATAAATACTCTTGACCTCACTCCGGAAGGTACTCTGTCTACTCAAGAAATATTTACTTCATCGCTCGTGTGTAAGTACATTCCTCTCTAAAAAAAATTATATCTTTATTACCTTGTATGTAAAATTAGTATTCCTCTGGAGCGCTATCGATTATTTTAGCAATTATAATTAAGTAACACGTTTGTATGAAATGTCTACATATTATTCGTACCCTCAAAAGAAACTCATCTCTCATTTTTTAAACGAAATTTTGGCGAAAGTTATGTACATATTGGCGTAATTTAATATCAATTAGTAGTATCGGGAAGCGCCGAACCAGCAAAATGTAATAGAATGTCCAAGAAGCTCTCGTCCTATACATTAAGTTGCAAGGACATTCCAGTGAAGAATTTTAAGGCACGGTCTGGGAATGTTCGTATCTAAACAACGGCAATGGTTCTGATTTCAAAAGATAAGTTTTAGCAGATTTAATAGCATTGAACTTTGATTTGATAGAAAAATAGATTACCGACAATATTAACCGGACTCGATAAAAACTGAGACGACTTGCAGGCGGGAGAGCAGGAAATAATGGTGAAGTGTTTGTTATCAGCGTTATTTATTTATTTTCCGTCAAAAAAACAGTTAAAACTGCGTACGATGTGCTATGGAGAAAAGTGAATTGTGTGCACATTTTCAAAATTCTGTGATCCCTATTGTCATAAGTCATATACTAGTGTCCATATTGTCACTAAGTCATATACTACTTGAATTTTAAAAAAAAAGCTCCCATGTAATAAAATCTATTTTCAAAGATAAATAAGCAATAAATTTTGGCTCTTATTACTTCCTGCCGCGACATCATGGAAACGAGAATTTGAATAACTGTATTTCCCACTGAATTCTAGAAGACGTGCACAGAAAATGAAGTTACATGTATGTCCAGAAGCAACACAAGGGGCCATCTCAGCATTTGCTCAATGGATCAGAGAAACTGGACGAAAAACCTGATCGGCGTTACTGGCTTATCCGGATTTCAGGAAACAGAAGCTGAGAATTGCAGTGTGGCGTACTCCATACACCGCAGCCACTTAAGGGTGAAGCAGGTTTCAATCTTTTAGATCCAAAGAAGGGCTCAGGATAGGATAATCAGAATAAATCAGGATAGGATTATGTGTTATGAATTTCATCTTGTGGAACTCATAGGAATGAGGAACAAATGGGTCGATTGATTGATTGATTTTTTCGTGTTTCCGGGCGCGTCAACTACTGTGGTCATTAGTCCCGTTAGTGTAGTGCATTTTTTTCTCGGGAGATGGCGGTGATCTTCCTCCGCTGGACGGCGAGACCCGGCGCCGACTTACCGTCGGCTAGTCGGGTTTCCCCCTAACCAAGATTCTCCCACTAGCGGGGCACCGCCCCAGCCGGGACAAGGTTTAAGTTCTCGTCCAGTCTCCCGGAATATGTGGTAGTGTAGTGCATGTTAGTATAAGTGTGTGTGTGGGGAGAGGATAGGACAAGGAAGAGGAAGGACAGATCGCGCGCGGTCCGTGGCCCGTTTGGTAGGGTACTGCTCCGGCATTCGCCTGGTATTGATCGGAGAAACCACGGAAAACTACCGATCATAGCAGCCGGCCGCTAGAATTCTCCTCCAGACAGTGACTGAATTCGACCTAGCTGAAAAGCTAGTATCGAAAATCCTACCGCCGTCAGGACTCGAACCTAGGACCTCCCGGTCAGAGGCGCTGCAGTGGTATCAGTTGATGCACTGAGCTACCGCTCCCGGTGCAAATGGCTGGAATATGTAACAGGATAGACTCTCATCCACAACGTGCACTAAATATCAGTCACAAATATTGTACCCGACTTAGACTAAAGTAATGTTTAATGTAGATTTTAATTTTGATTTTTTTCTGATATGTTCCTAAACCTATGAGCCATACGCTTTCAAAAAGTAGTACACCAAAACGGAGTACACCAAAAAGTAGTACACCAAAAAGTAGTAATATGTTGGTGTTTTAAGAGATAAGCCTTTCATTACTGAACCAAATGCAATGAAAGAAAAAACTGACTTAATCTTATGATTAAGGAAAAATGACTATTCTGAATAATAATGTAAGACCTAACAACAGAGACAATCAATTAAGTCCACGAGTATGAATCGTACTGGTTAAGATAGTAACGCACCTGTTTAAAGTTCTCTAAAATTCATCAGCAATGTCTACAGTTCTCAATAAAAGGGAGCGTTATAAAAACCTAATAGAGCAATCGTGTTTTTTGCTTCTTAATTAGCCTGTAATTTGCCTATACAATAGATGGTTTAGACCCGTTAAATAATTGCAGTAATTCTTGTTAAAGTCGGGAACCAACTTGAAGCAGCTGCGTCAGTTCTCACTCCAAGACGTGGGCGCCCGACAAAAGTTACAGACGCTCGTGAGCACATCTCGCACTCGAGCCATGCGAGGATGATGGTTAAATGTTCTTTTTTGTCAGAACGTGTTGACCACTTTCTGGATCTCTTCACAAACGTACTATTACTCATTTCTGTTTGAAATTTAGTGCCGGCGCAGTAAAAACTAGACATCGAAATATCAGTTTTTCAGAAAAATAATTTAGGTCTAGAATTCAGTTTTGATTAGTACTGAAGTTAAAATATCTTGATTTCTTTATCGCAAGTAGTAGCTGCAAATTTTACTGGTATCCGATTAACTCGTTATCTCAAATAACAATCCTCATCGTAGATATATAGTAAGGATCGATAAGACACTACGAGACTACTAGAATATATATCTCATGGAATCTGGAAACAAACTCATAAGACAACTTTGTCTTTAACTTCATGTTCGGGATCGCGTTTCTAAGAATTTAAAAGTTGTTTTTGTAATTTTTGAAGTACATGCAATCCCGCCCTATGAACAGAAATGCTTAAGAAATGGGCGCAATGTTCAATACACACACCTATCAACCTGAATGACATTTTAGAAGACAAAATTTGCACTATTCCTCAAATACCAAAATCACGCACAGAATTAAGTAAGAACTATGCATGACGAAAAAAAAAAAATTGGCAGAGCAGTATTACAGGGTCAATCCATTTTAAAAGGTCTAAAATGTAATAAGTTGGTCCCTCGACCATCTCGAAAAAAATCCTATTTCGTACATAAATTTCCTTATGTTTTGGCTGTTGAAAAATTTACATTTTTAAGAGGGTATTAAAAAACTTAAATTTTTCGTGATGCAAATTTTAGGAGATGTATGTAGAAAAGATAATACGTAGAAAAGATGTACGTAAAGTGCAATATGTAAACATTTCTCTAATAATTGGAAATAGAATCACTGAAGCTAGGTTATTGTTTAACGACGTTGGATGATTTAAGAATTCGAAAAATAAAGGAAATATAAACCGAACATTTTCTATAAGATTTGACTCTTTATCGAAATAAATACATTCACTGACTATACTGAAGCAAGAGTAGTATTTGGAAATTCGTTCAACAAAAAATAACAAATAGACTAGAAGTTCAACTTATCGCTAAACAATATTAAACATTTCAACCAATTTTATAATAAAAACAAAAACCTGTTCTGACCCACAAACAACTAATTACAAAGGAGTCTCCAAATCTCTGTGAAACATGTAATCTACCTATCACTATCATACATACATTAATGCATTGCCCAAATCTTAATAAATTAAGGAAAAAATATAATCTTCCAAACAAAATAAATCACTTTTGAATGATAAAAGTAATGTATAGAAAGTGATCCATTTCCTTGTGGAACTCAACCTCCACAAAAACCTGTAAACCAATACTAGTGTCCATGTATGTTCAAAGACTCAACTACTTTTATAACAATAAAATAATATCTAGTTGATGCCTTCCTCCAGGTCAAGTGTTTGAACTATCCACAATAATGTATAATATTATGTAAAAATAACCTACTGTATTTGTCATATTGTAACTTATTGAAACGTACTTTGTAAAGACTTAACATACAGAAATACTTTGTAAGTATATGTGTCTCTGTATTACAACCTTGTGGTCGCTCAAGACCTAGTTGTTTTTGCGACCTTTATAAATAAATTATATAAAAAAACCTGTTGAGGGTCATTATCTGTTAATTTAGTGACAAGTGACTCAATTACAGTCTGTTTCCGGATCACGCCAATGGAGTGAGTCACAATTGCATTTTCTGTTTGCTACTCTAAAAATTTAGGAAGTTCATCTAAATAAGATACGTTCAACCAGATAGCATGTTAAATACTTCCTGCTTTCCTTCCGGTAAGGAACCCGTTTCAAACAGCTAGCTTGCGGCGTGTGGTAAGGTTGGCTATTGTACGGAGTAAACATTACAAGTGAATCACAGTACAATAGCGATCCGATAAAATCCAGAAAATAGTAATATTAGAATACAAACCTGGAAACTGAAAATGATAAAATTCGATTCAGTCGCATGATAATTCACTCCAGATTAACGATTACTTTAACAGGTTAGAAAGAGAAAAGAGAGACAGAACAAAAAAGAAAAAGAGACAATGGATCGATACCGTCCTACTAAAAAAGTAATAGTTTAAAAAAATGTTTCGGAGGTGTTATGAACACGCAATTCATCAGGGTTGTGTTTCATCTCTTAGGTCTTCAATTATTTTGTAATTTATTCTGGGATACCTCATTGACCTCACATTGGAGTCCTCGGAGTCCCAGAATCGCATTGATATACTGTTAAAATATTTTTTATTTATTTCTGTTCATATTTTTTGAAAGCTTTGTTGTAGTGAATCACATCCGTACGGTGAAATTGTTGGGTGGATGATGCAGAGTCAACTACAATGTCGAGAAGCATCCGTTGTGGGCACCGGATATTTACCGTGTGTGGCCCAGAGGCGGATCCAGCTGATGCTTTTTTTTTTTGGGGGGGGGGGAAGGGACAACATGTTTATGTTAAATAATAAACATATTTGTTTTTATATTTTATATTATTTTTGTAATGTATATAGGATTCTATACAATATTACTGTTTAAATAATTACATAATTATTACGTAAATAAATATTTAACTCAATTTTGTCAAATTAATGAAGGTTATGAACGAAAACTCTAGAATTTTTTGGGGGGGAGGGGAGCGCATTGCCTCTATTCCCCCCCCCCTGGATCCGCCAATGGTCTGGACATGCATAGTACGGTTACGACTAAATCTTCAATGGAACCGCACACCGTACACGGTAACCTATTTCCCCCATCCTTCGTCCTTTCGGTAACCTTCCAAGCGACGTGACAGCTCCGTTAGCGACGTCCTGCTCGGCGCAGCGGTCGCCAGACAGAAGCACCGCGCGGGAGCGAACCTGTATCTGTCGGGGCACAGGTGAGTCACCTGCCGGTGGAGACCGGAAGTCGCCCCCTGGCACCGGCGCCGCGCGCGGATAGCGCTCCGGCCCCCTGATTGCCGGCGCGCCCCGCCCCCGCCCCGCCCCCGCCCGCCTCGGCGCACGCGTGCTCGCTGGCGCGAGACCACGCCGAGGGGACGCCAGACACGCGTGCGGGGGCGTGCGGTTGTGTGCGTACGGATGGCCAGAAAAAAAAAGGTCGATGTTTTTAAAACCTTGATAATATAACATCGGTGTTTTGTTTTCGATGTTGTCTTCAGAGACATTGATGTTTTCACAAACAAATTCTCATAATATAAATAAAATTTTGAGCAGAAATATTATAACATGGATGTTTTGTTTTCGATGTTGTTTTCAGGAACATCGATGTTTTCACAAACAAATTCTCATAATATAAATAAAATTTCAAACAGAAACATCGATATTATAACATGGATGTTTTGTTTTCGATGTTTTGTTTTCGATGTTGTCTCCAGAATCATCGATGTTTTCACAAACAAATTCTGATGATATAAATAAAATTTCCAGTTTTAAATTTTTTTAGGGTTGTTCGCAATCAACACTTATTCACAATGTCACTGCTGTCGATTTCCAGACGGCCGAAAACCGTTTCCTATTCGCAAACTTTCTCCACTGTTAGTGTCTTTTTTGATTACTTTTTTTACGTGATAATATTGCTAAACTACATTTTGGACCTTCACTACATACAACATTGATTAGAAAATTAAGATGACAGTCAAATTTAAGACTGAACATACATTAAATTAATACTGAAGTGTTATGTATCACATTAGAACCAAGACATTTTACTTCGATACGTTTCATCGTATTTAAAACATCAATATTTTAAAATCAATGTTCTCGATGTTTTAATTGACATCGAAAATATTTTGTTGAAGCTTCGAATTATCGATGTGTCGATGTTTTGCTAAAATCTGCGATCACTATGCGTGCGGCCCACGCAGCCATCACGCGCGTGCAAGTCGACAAATTGCCCTTTTGCTTCTCTGTTCGACTTCCATGAACTTTACGTTATGTGTTAATGTTATGAAAGCTCGACGTGATGCAAGAGATAGCACTAGAGCAAGCTGTCAATCGTCATGCGAAAGCTCGGTGAACTTCGGTGATAGTGGAGCTGTAGTGAGAGATTTGATTAGACACAACATAATCAAGAAAGGGGACGCAGGACAAGACGAAAAGAGATGGACTCACTTTTTTTTTTTAATTCGTTGCGCTCTTAATTCAACTTATCGACGCAACGCGTCTCTTCGCCCCTGGTCGAGCGTTGAGCGCGGAGTAATCCTGCGTTATCTATACCTCTATTCCAGAGGACGCTGTATTTTTATGTCTCGTCTCGTCAATTGTCAAAGAGGTCCGCCAGGTAGCATCTCCGCGTACGCGCCTCTTACTTCACGCTCCCCTGCGTCACTACCCAGCGGCCAGAATTGGGAAGGAGTTAGGAAAGGTGTAGGGTATAGAACACTTCACAGGGGTTGGACTAGCCCTTGTGAAGCGGCCAAACTCGTTTTGTTGGAACAAATTTCACATGAGATTCGACGGGAATCGAACCCGGCCCTCAGTGGTGAAAGGCGAGCGACTTCGCTTTGAGCCACGAGCGAGCCACTTCAGTGCGGAGCGCCTCTAACTTCAATGGAATTTGTTGACGTGATGAAGTCAAATAAGAAACATTCCTAATCCGAGAGGTAGAAAGTGGAACTGGAGCAAATGATGTACGAGAGTTCTCAATAACTTGTCACGAATTTACTTATTTAGTCAAAAATAGTCAAAAACTGAATGTGACGTATGGGGGAGAAAACCATCTGAGCACGCTTTCTTGAGTTTAAGAATCCCTTCCCAACAATATAACTATAACAATTTAACTAAATAGTTGAAGGACAAAAAATAGTAATAATAATAATAATAATATTAATAATAATAATAATAATAATAAGAAGAAGAAGAAGAAGAAGAAGAAGAAATTTAAAAAAGCGAGAGATTAACATTTGAAAAACTAGATATTTTCGTTGCCGAATTATAAAAAACGTATTTGTAACGGTAAACGAACTGCAGATTTGATTTTTATGTATTTTAACAAAATAGAAACTCACCCTAAGCTCTACTTCCACCACAAGCAAAAGGAAAGCTCAACAAAACGTGCGCATAGTGAAGCTACATTGAGATATTATGAGACTTTTCTAAAGCATTTGATCTGGTTCCACATGGCCTTTTAATTGAAAAACTGTCAAAAACTGGATTAGATCATCGAATAATCTTGTGGATAAAAGAATTTCTTACGGGCCGAACTCAAGCAGTCAGAATAGGTGACAAACACTCATCGAAAGCCGATGTAACCTCTGGGGTCCCCCAGGGGAGTGTGTTAGGGCCATTGCTATTCTTAGCGTTTATTAATGATATTGCAACAGGAATAAAATCGAAAGTTAGACTTTTCGCCGATGATTGCATAATATATAGGAGTATTGGCGCGTCTTCGGATGAAAATGTTTTACAGAACGATCTTAACTGTTTATGGAACTGGGCGTGCAGAAATAAGATGGAATTAAATCCGGAAAAGAGTAAATTCATTTGTTTTACGAAATCTCGTTCGAATGTACACTCGAATTACAAGTTAGGAACTAACGATATACCGCGTGTAAAAAACTGTAAGTACTTGGGTTTGGTCCTGCGTAGCGACTTGGGCTGGTCGGATCATATTAACAATACGGTCAAGAAATCATGGAGGGCGCTGCACTTTGTAATGCGTATTCTAAAAAACAGTAGTTTGAATGCCCGATCCTTGGCATATACTTCACTTGTTCGTCCTATTTTAGAGTACGGAGCGGCCTGCTGGGACCCGTACAGAAAAGGGCAAATCGAGGCGTTAGATAAAATTCAAAAACGGGCCGGGAAGTTTGTAAGTCATGGACGCGTTGATGGACGAGATGAATGGGAACCCTTATCTAAGAGACGGGAACGGGCGCGTTTATGCGTAATGTACAAGATATACAAAGGGGACTCAGCATGGGCAGACCTCAGTAAAAGATTACAGAAACCTGATTATAAAAGTAGAGGAGACCATCCCTGGAAAATACGATGTAGAAAACAAAGAACTGATGTAGGCAAGTTCTCCTTTGTGAATCGTACTATAGTAGATTGGAACAAACTACCTGCAAAAGCACTAGAGACTCTTCCTTCTAATGTAGTGAAATTTAAAAATATACTTAATTCTATGTAGGTCATCATTAATAATACTGGGACTTTTATCATTATTATTATTATTATTATTATTATTATTATTATTATTATTATTATTATTATTATTATTATTTTTATTTTAATTATTATAATCGTTAGTATTATTAATAATATGGTCATGTCTCTTATACAGTGAAGTGAAGTGTGGTGGGGGCATGGAAGGGGTGGGGAGTGTAGTGTATTGCAGCGCAGTGAAATGAAGTGAAGTGGAGTGAAGTGAAGTGTTAGAAAAGCTATAAGTCAACATATAGATAACTCAAAATTAATTATAACTAGGATATTAATTTCTAATTCTAATTGTAATTATATTTGTAAATATTCGTAATAGTTTTGTAATTGTCGTATATCTAGTTGTAATAATGTTTGCCACCGAGCATTAGCTCAAAGCGAACTTTAATAAATCTATCTATCTATCTATCTATCTATACAAAATTTCTCTACATTAATATCTTGCAAAGATCTTAGCGTCCGGCTTGCTGGGTCAATGGGTCACGATATATTATAATCCTTATTACCTTTATAATGGATTATAGGATCCGCAGACTATACAGCGCAGGTGGGAATCTGAAATAGGTATGATTCTATATTTCTAGTTCATTTCTGTTTGGATGGACTAAATGAAAGATCACTTTCTTTTCTAAAGAACAAAATTTAACAAAGTTTATTGTTACCTTTTTAGCAAACAATTTAGTGAATTTAATAAATGATTTGATGTTAGGCCTTTGATCAAGATATCTTTGAATTTACAGTTTTATACCGCGGTTAACTTATCTATTCTTCGTTGATGTCCCTCGTAGACTTCTCAGTCGAAATATCTTGCGAGCTTGCCGTAGTCAAAGTCCCAAGAAATCCTCTTCTGCCCCTATCCAAGCTGGTCTCAAACTATCAAAATTATCAGTCCCGATTACGTCCTATGACATAGTCCCGAAATCTATTACTCGATTACCACTCCCGACAAAGTCCCAATTTATGCATCAATATTACTTCCACGTGCAATACCTGCAATATCATTTACTGACCTTAAAATTTCACAATTTGATAACCCGACTCTGACTATCTGCACTACACTCGCTCCCTCTCACGAACCTACGATCAGTTCAGACACGCGATGCCGGTCAGAATGAAATCTTCCTGCATGATTCACCCCTCGAAGACTTCGTATTACTACCTTCTCTTTTTTCATAACATTTGATCGTCCTTCTCTCACCCAGCCAATCCATTCGTTCGTTATATTTTGGTGTAGCTGACCTTTCGATCGTCTAAACTTCTTCGCCCAATCCCAAATTTTCTACTTTCGGCATCTAACCACCTCTTAATGCATTTACAAATAACAAAAACTACATTGTTTATTCACGGTCGTTGCTAAGCCCATGCTCTCGTGATATTTCCTAATGCATATTCCACCATATTGTCTACAAATAAATGTTAGTTTATTTTCATGTGACATATCGGTATGTCACAACATTTACGTCCAGAAGCAAATCAAGGGGCCATCTCAGCATTTGCTCAAATTTTGGCAACACATCTCACTCATCTTGCATCTCGGGGCAAAAAGATTGTGGGAGGAGATAGTCATATCGGACACTGCCCTTCACAAAATTTGACATGAAATTAATAATTTATTTTCATATAAATGTTTATGCTAAAAGATTACAAGAGTCGCATTTGTTAATCGCTAAAAGTTATTCGTTCCTCTTCGTAGTAGGATGAAATTTTAATTTATTCAGATACAGAGTTTGCCTTTACTATTGAAAATGATTTTTGAAGCCATCTGAGCATGACAGACACCAATACTTCATAACACACTCATTCATTAAATATTTAAAAATGGTTGACACAAAAATTAAATAGATAATCGAACAGTATTACTATCGGATACAGTTCAATGCGTTATTTAATTTTATGAATAATAAATAGATCCCAGAGTTGATAATCATGATTGTTTCATCTCCGGATTCTCAGACGTTGAATTGGGAAACAATTGCTTGAACGGATAGAGGGAGGGTTTTGAGTGTTTGTTTCTTTTCTTTTCCTTTCGTTCGGAGTATATCTCTTGAAATGAACGTAGACAAGGACGTCGCAAACGTATGTAGATTTAGCTCACGTATATATATAGTCCCAAAAAATTGTATATCATCTTCTCTAATAATAAACAGAAAGCAATGCGATCGTACAAAGTTGCAGCTGGCACTCCATTCCTAGTGACTCAATTCCCCGCCCACTCAACAAGTCAAATTCATTCCTGGCATCGACATGACAGCGCCACGAAACACCAGCGCTTCGCGCAAAACCCATTAGGAAGCCCTGCGCCACCTACACAAAGCAGCCATCGCGGAGTCTGGGGGGCAACAATGGCCGGATACGCAGCGCTACGCGGTGTGCAACGGCGCGGCGGGTATTTAATCGCGCCATTTTTAAAGCCCCTGGCTCCACAGAGGCCGGCGCGGCGCGGCGCGGCGCGGCGGTTTCAAAAGGGCAAGTGCGGTGCCGCGCCGGGACGGTGCGTCGCGAGGGAACTACGGTTGCTTGGCAACGAGAATACACAACAGCAGAGCAGCGGGAGGCGTGCGCACGGTGAGTCACTGGACGCGGGAGCGCTCGCCGCCCGGATGGGGGCGTTTCATCATCCGAGCGGGCAAGGAGGAGCTGGAGGTCGAGTGTGAACGACCCGTGGTCCCCAGGTGGATTCTCTGCGGAACGCTGTTGTCGATGCGGAGGACACTTCTTCCAAAACATACCAAATAGACCCAACTAAGACTCTGCCAAAACCAAACTCTCAGAATCCGCATTAAAAAAATAAATTTCCTTTCCATACATTCCTAAATAAATTCTCAGATCTCGATCTAAAGTAGAGATATTGTACAAAGAAATCTCTACCACCCTCGTAGTAATGTAAGTTCTATTTTAAGATTATTTGTAAGATTATTGTACGTTAATTGTAAATAGATATAAGCAAGTATAACATACATGTAAAGTGTATTAACACAGATCTTTGTATTGTTCAATCCAAAATGAAATAAATAAATAAAAAACTGCGGAATAACTTTTAAATAGACTTTTGAACTTATAGGTTATCTTTTGACTTTCTCATTTCTTTAGAGATTTCTTGAGAGCCTCTGCGTTGTGACAGGAACCTTGAATGAAGGCACAGCTCGGGAAGTTGCCAATTAAGGAGGGTACTCTCGACGCCTGGACGATTGTGGTGATCGACCATGATGTTTCGATTGTGATATGTCCCATGATGCTCGAGATTCAAAAATGAGCAGCATTTCGATGCGACCTATGTCAGGCGAGGACAGAACACAGATATGAAGAAGACTGTTTAAAGGGTGAGTTTACCAACGTTGCAACAGGTGTAATAATTATTTGACGTCCGTGATACTGTAGTGGTTTAACATTGCTTCTACCAAAAAACGAACGGTTGCTGAGATGCACCGCTCCTTTCAGTAGAAATGGACGGAGCTACTATTTTTCTTGCACTAAGTTCTTATTAAGCTATTCCACAATACACAACAAAATATTTGAAAAGTTTCAATACTAGGGGCCCATTGATTTGGTCCTGCTTAGGGCCTCTTAAAATATTAATTCGCCTTTTTGGCACCTTGTGAAACACTAAATGTCTTCGAGGATTTCAATTTCTGTAGTCGAGAATCACAATAAAACACTTTTTTTTAAAAAGAGAACACTTTTTGGTCCGAAGAATTACACGCATGAACTAAGAAAACAGTTAAGGGAGGCAGACACGTAATATCTCAACTAACCATCTACTTGTTGCTACTTATACAATGCTTTCGTCAGAGATAAAGAATGTGTGGAAAGGTCAACAGCCGTCTTCGTAAAAACAACATCTCGAGTTGCATTATTCTTTTTTTTTCATAAAATATTCAGAACCCTGGCAAAAGTATGCCATTTAGATGACAGGCCGTGAACTCCCGAATTAAAATAAACGTGGTAAAATTTTATAAAATCATTTTGCACAAAGTCTAACTCAAATAAAGTTTGAAATTTGATGCTAAAATACAGAAATAGAAGTTGGATTGTTTAAAATGTTGGAATTAAAGACTAACTTTAATTCCTCCCCAAAAAATCAAATAAAGATCGTAAAGTTTATGGACGTAAAAGTTCAGCAATTTACGTGTGAGAAGAAGGTGTGAGTTTGGAAGAGATATACAAAGCTTCTATTCAGCGTTACAAATGAATATTTTTTCTGATTACTTCTTGAATTTGTATTTTATGACACTGGCTAAAATAATTTTATCTGATAAATAATAATAGTCAGTCCTATTAGGATTACTATTGGAATTACACACTTATCATAGAAAAGTCTCCAATATGAATTGCAAGACCGTTTTTAAGATTTTTTTATTTCATTAAAACTAATCTCTGGTACCAGGAATATTATCGTATGTTCGCACCTTTAGACTACTGTATTGGCTCACATAGTTGAAAGTGCAATTTGAACAAAGAGTTGCAAGAGTAGAGAGTGCAAAGAGCAAATTGTGTATTGCAAACAAGCCAGTTCGTAAATATGTGAAATTTCCATTATTTATCTGAAAATATATTTCAAAAGATATCCGTTTCAGATGAAAGATGCCCAATAATATTTAGTAATTCGAAAGTAATGAGTTTCAATGACATGTTTCAGTGTACATCAGTTTGGCCTCGCTGACCACCTTAAATCATCAAAAGAGGAAGAATCATACAAAAATATGAGACCACATATAGCCAAAACTTAGATCACGCCCCATTGTCACATTATGTAAGAACCAACTTCTTATAAACATACGATATTGTCGTGGGGAGGGATGGATGGATGGATGGATGGATGCGCCGTGGACTCCACACCTGACACCATTGTCGTGGGGCGATGGATGGATGGATGGGTCTGGCTCCACGTGCGGGGAAGCGGAAGGACGGTAAGGGCAGAAGGTGCCATCTGGGCCGTTCCCTATTCTCTTAATGGCTTAAGGCGGATGAGAGGGAGCAATCAGAACAGGAATGGCAAACAGCAGTTTATTGGGGTGGTATACTTACATGCACCTCACTGGCACCTGACGTAGCCCAGCCTCGCCAAGGACAGTTCTCCAGAAGAGACACTTTGCAGCGGCCATCAGACGAGTTAGCGACACACGAAGTGCACAGCGGTCAGGGGAGAGGGCGGGAAGCTGCTAGCAGGACCCCGGAAGGTCGATCTGAACTAGCGAGGTGGAGGAGTGTCGGCAGAGCCAGTTACGGCCGATCTGAACCGACGGAGGGGTGAAAGGATGTCGGCAGAGCCAGTTAGGGCCGATCTGAACTGACTAGGGGTGAAAGGATGTCAGCAGGGCCAGTTTGGGCCGATCTGAACCGACGGAGGGGTGGAAGGTTCGTGCACACGGGCGACGAGCTCACGAGTAGCATTCGTCCGCTCGCTAAGCGGAGGTCAATCTGTTTTATAAGCCTTTACTGCTGAGACGCTCTTTCCGAGGCGGAGCTACGCAACATGCTTACGCGGGTGCCAGCTGTCTGCGGCCACGCGACAATATTACTAATTTCCAAAGATCGCAGAAATTGAAAGAAAACAAAGCAGCCTCCAACCATGTAAGAGGTGTCAATGGTTTCGTAGGTATTGTATTCATCGTTTTTGAGCAGTGTGCATGCTAGTTTTAGAAAACCATTTTGTCTTTCTTTCTAATCATCATCTGTATTTTATGATGCTGTCCATGAAACTTAATTTGCGTTTGATTTTCGACTCATTGTTTCAAAACGTGCACGTAAATAGAATTGACCTCATATGTTGTAAAAAATTGTTTCATGTGCTGTTTACTTGGAAATAAATGCAGACATATTTATACTTCGATTAAATCCTTGAGTCCGTTGACATTTAATCAGCTGTTACGGTGTCATCCAATTGGGAGCTTAAACGTCACTACTGTAGTGACGTTTAAGCTACCGATTGGACCTCACCGCAATAGCTGATTTATGTCAACGGACTCTATGTTTAAATCGAAGTCTAGAAGGATCAGTACTTCCTTTTGGAACGAGAACTTTCTTCCCCTGGGACTAGCAATCATCCACTCCTAATTACACGCGACGCCGATAAGGGCGGAAGCTGCCCTAGAAGCCTGTTCGGAAACAATCGACGAGAGTACACCGAGAGGTTGCGAGATAACATTTTCAATTTTACGTCCCCTGCGGCCCCAGCTGACCCGCCCAATATTATCACGAGGCGCTCATGAAAGGGGAAAAGGTTAAAGATCCCTCGAGGCAAAAAGCACTGCAGGTAGTAAGAAGAGCACTGAGGCTTCCTATGAGAGCCGTCTTGATACAAAAGGGTTACGAGAGTCCTAGCTTAAACTGGGAAATAATACAGTTTTTAAAAAGCCTCTGGCTGGATTGGCTGACAAAATCAGTGAAATGGAATCAGAAATGATTTTACGATATGAATCCCAAAGTTTCTGGAAAACTCGAATTGCTCGATAAGTAAAATTCCTTGTTAAAACGAACTCTTTTAATCGCTCGAATTCCTCAATAATGCGAATTCTCTCACATTTTTCCATTTACTATTTCCCATGTAAAAACACTCGTGTTAGTTTACTCCATTGAGTCGATTTTATGAAATAAGTTCGATAACACGATAGTTCGTTGTTTTCTAGACTTGCGGTTAACATTAGTAGTGATCTACTATTTCTCTGGAGACTGAAATATCAAATCAAAGCAGACGGGCTTTGTTTACTTGCGATGTAAGAAAAATCCAATACGTCTCGTGATAACAACTGGAGACAATTCAACTGAACGCGTGATGAAAATCACAAACAAAATTTACAGTGAAACTTCAATGTCCCGAAACTACACAGAAAAGGAGGGAGGAAATGATTCATCCCATGCGTATTTCACGATTTCCAAAATAGAGGTTTCCCAAATGATTGAAAAAGGTCCTCATATACTGAATTCACAAGTTACGGAAAAGCCGGAGAAAAACAAAAGATCATTCGAGTTTAGTAACTCGTCAAGGAACACATGTTATCGATCTTCGAACTATCGAGAGGTTCCAGTGTTCCCGCATTCTACGTGTGTTGTAAGTTCGCCAGTGGAGTCCGGCGCGGTCTGCCACTGTAGGCGGGGAACACTAACGTCGAGGAGCAAGGGAAGCGGGCGTCTTGTAGAGTTGGAGCGCGGAGCAGCGCAACGCCCGCCGCTGCCCCGTGGCCTTGACCTCCGCCGGCGAAACAAAGGCTGCACGCGGGCGGCGGCGGGGCGGGCGCCTTCTCTGCCGCAGCCGGCGGCGCCGCGACGGCCGGAACGCTCGCAGCGGCGGGAAAAGTCGCGAAGACGGTGACAGTGACTGCGGCCTCTACTTGGATTTAAACGGAACGCCACTTGACGCAAATCAGCTGTTACGGTGTCATCCAATCGGGGGGGGGGGCGGGTTGAACGCCGCCATAGTGACGTCACTGTAGTGGATGGCACCTATTCGATGACACCGTAATAGGTGATGAGCTGTCGAACGAAGCTCTAGATAAATCGAAGGGAAGCTACATCACATTGGCCTGGAGGTGATGGCGGCGCGGCGGCTCTGATAAATTGAGGCTTCCCGGCATGTCAACGCCGATGGTCATAGGTCCCGTTAGTGTAGTGAATGTTTTATTGTGAGAGTTGGAGGGCATTCTCTCTCTCCAGATGGTGTGATCCGGTTCCGACCTACATCCGTGTATTCCTTCGCTAGGAATCTCCCCCCTGGGGGGAACCGTCACAGTCAGGATAAGCTCTAAGCTCCCGACCGATCTCTCGCGTGTAGCGCATGGAAATATAAGAATGTGTAAGTAAGAGATGAGGATAAGACAAGAAGAGGAAGGAAAGATGGCGCGCGAACCGTGGCTCGTTTGTGTGGGTATTGCCCTGGCAATCGCCTGAGAGAATCAGAAATTCGCCACCGTCGGGACTCGAATTCGAGGTCCTCCCGCTCAGAGTCGCTGAAGACACAGAGGTAATACTGGATCTGAGTTACACTCAGCTGGTGGTAGCGGTAATAGGGAAGGCGGAGGCGATAGAGGTGTCGGTGATAGGGTGAAGGAGGAGGTGAAGCAGGTGGAGTCGAGGCCAAGTCGCTCTGGGTGACAGGCAGTGAAGGCACAAAAGGCATCTGGGTGGGTGAGTAAACGTGATGGTGATAGAGGCCACCTACTAGAGTGATGGCAGCGGTAAGGGCGGCGGGGGCGGCGGTGAGGGTGGTGGGGGCGGCGGCGGGGGCGGCGGCGGGGGCGGCGGCGGGGCCGGCGGCGGGGGCGGCGGCGGGGGCGGCGGCGGGGGCGGCGGCGGGGCGGGGCGGGGCGGGGCGGGCGGCGGCGGGCGGCGGCGGCGGGGGCAGCGGCGGGGCAGCGGCGGGGCGGGCGGCGGGGGCAGCGGCGGGGGGCGGCGGGGCGGCGGGGGCGGCGGGCGGCGGGGGCGGCGGGGGGCGGCGGGGGCGGCGGGGGCGGCGGGGGCGGCGGGGCGGCGGGGGGCGGCGGGGGCGGCGGGGGCGGCGAGGGCGGCGGGGGCGGAGGGGGCGGCGGGGGTGGCGGAAGTGGATGGGCGGCGGGGGCGATAGGAGTTTCGCCGCAAAAGGAGGGGACTGGCAGCGGCGCGGGCGGCGAGGAGATGCGGTGCTAGGTTGCATCAGAGAGAGCGTATGTGGCATAGGCTGTACAGAAGGCGCAGGATCTTAAAGAGCCCTCTTAAATTTAGCGAGGAAGTAGCTCCGCCGCCAGAGGAGGCGGAGGAGTTTTGGCGCTGGGGGCGATGGGCCATGGCGGGCGGAGGCTGCGTCCGCAGAGAAGGCACAAGTGGAGGCGGCGGAGGCCGGGGTGATGACGGTGGTAGCGGCGCAGAGCACGGTGGTGGATTTTCGTACGACGGCCTCTTCTGGAATGGCATATCAGTTACGCGAAATAACGTACTATTTTCTAGCAGTACTGCCAAAAGCATTTGCAGTTGTTGCGGTAAAATGATAAAAATGGCTTCATTATTGGTAATGATGGTGGTAATGCAAATAACCCGTAAATATCTCACTATGAGTCACAAATATCCAATAGAACATTCAGAATATTTGTGTGAAACGTTAATTACAAATTCAAAACGATCCTTGGTTTATTGGAGATTCCACTTCGAGGAACGATGGTATAATATTCGTAATTTTAACATGAAAGTTCCTGGAAACTACGTTAATATGTATTGCATGTGTTCCTTATCAAGAGCTTTACTCGCGAGTGCTTTACAATTTAAATGAAACATTGTACGAAAGGTGCTTGTTATGTAACAAACTGTATTTTCCTAGTACTATGCTTTGAGTACTATACTTTCAACCGAGATGTTACCCACTGTAGATGTTCTAATTAATTGCATGTGCATGGTTAAATAATGCGGCAATCTCGGTAGTCTCGAAATACTTTACCTCGTTTCTCTTCTGCAACCAATATTACATCTCGGGAAAACAGGTTAATTGTAGATATCCATTAAGTTTATACGCAATTTTGCTTACAGAATCTTTGATATGAAGATGGGAGAAGCAATGGAATCCAACAATTCAATAATGTGTAACCTTAAATCTAAATAATGCAAATGAATTTATTTTATTCATCGTAGTGCCTCAGCAATAAGAAACGTAGTGCCCTTTTATGTGTCTCTCAAGGGAGAGGACATCTTTACCTACCAATTTTCACATTCGATCTGGCTGCAACAAACAAGTCGAATAGCCAACACTCTTTAGATGCTTAATCTGCGAAGTCAATTTTGCTGAGAAACTAAGTGTTCTTTAAATTCCCAACTCCCAAGTGTGGGTTAAATTCCGTATTAGATGACAGGCGTGTCGTAGATTTGCACGTTCTAAAAATGCATTTAATCACAATATAAATGAAAATTCATGATCAAAATCAATGCAATCTTCAAGACTGATGTTAGGACCAGTGGGACCAAAATGACTAAAAAGGACTGATAAGGCTAAACAGTATACTGACGTGGAGATGTGTAACTTGCACGAAAATATATTCTTGTTACACAGGCATTACAGTATTTTAGGAAAATAAGCATGAAATAGTATTATACAACATTATTTCAGGAAAAAAGTACTATGTGTACTCAAGCGTTTCAGATGTAGTTTGTATTTAAATACACACCATATACTTATTCATCCTATTTATGTCACCGTCATCGCTTATCTCTTTTTTACAGAATAAATCATAGATCTTTCGTTTTCCTGTTTTTGTTTTAGTGAACTTTTTTTTTATTTTAGTAAAATTTTATTTTACTACTTTTTGGACCTTGAATATTTTTTATTTGCAAAATTGTTATTCAAACTTTAGGACTCCTAAATGACTGGAAGCTTCTGCCATGCAGCATATACCACATAGGGTAAGACACCCCGTCTAAAAACCGCCTTCTCTAAACATGCTTCCAAGATTACAAAACGTTAATAAAATAGTATACGTGTGCGTATGCGTTCCCCATGAATTTGGAATCGTCATGTAGTCAACAGATACTCTGATCAAGCTTATTCAAATAAAAAAAAAACTGACTTGAATGTTTCACTTTTTATTTACATATTATTTTTAAATAATAACAGCTTATGAGTGACCAGTGAAACTAAATAGGGTACAATATGTAAAATTCATTACAAATTATATTTTCTAGCAATTCACTAGAATTTTTCCAAAGAAAAATAAAAAAAGCACTTACGTTTGGATTCATTCTTTCAAAACCAAAATTTTATCCACCTGGCTTCGTTCTCACTGTTCGGAGGAATTTTGCCCGGAGTGCCGATGCCTCTACACAACCCACGGGAATTCTCCCTCGGATAATGCGTGACAAAGTATCAACTCGTCAAATCGGCTCAGCGTGCCTCATTAAGCCTGGGATTGTTACGCTGTTCACTGAATATGTCGGAATTAATTGACACCTCTTACCAAGTGCCTCCAATCACGTCCGCCGCTTCATTTGCTCAGTTATGGATGGCCGGCGCAAGCGGTCCGACATCATTTTCAAATCCTTGCGTTTGGCACGGATCCGGCAAATCTTTCGCTCTCCATTACTCGTTTGGGGTACCTTCCTTTCATGATTGGCGTGTTTCAACACGATTTACCTCTCATGCTAGTAACGGCAATTAATATTCTAAGCGCATAACGCGGCCGAATATACAGCTCAAACAAAGCATGGGCGTTTGTAACGGGAATGAAAATTTCGGAAATTTACTGGTGTCGTTGCTCACAATTCAATCGATTACATTGCTCTTAAAAGTGTCGAAAATACATTGGAACTGATTAATAGTAATGGCTCTTGTCGTGTAATATAAAAATGTGCACTATCTAACGTCTGAAAAATATTGTTTTCTGTCAGTTTTTTTAACCCAATTACCCGACAATAAGTCTTCTTGACTACAGTTCAACAATGTGTCGCTTCAGTGCCACAGTATTGTGTGTACTTACCATTTCAACTTATGAGAATAGAACAATCGCTATTGGCTTACAGCAGTAAAAACTGCTACTAAACAAAACCACACAAACTGATATTCCATAGAATAGCCGGCACAATGCATAGGAACAACAAATATAATACCCTCGTATATCACTGCAATACGTGGGCGAGTGTGTTCTTATTAACCACGTAAAAGTGAATCAGGAGTACTGAATTTCGAGGTGCTGGAATCATAAGAGAAATTATGTTAAAAAATAAATTAATACCATTGGTGCATTTAAAGACATTTCCATAGGAGTAACGTTTGCATTTACGTATGAATATAGGACCATAACAGTTGGTAGTTGTATTCATTGGAAATATTTCACTGGAGTTAGTTGTGCATTAATGTGATTTGTATCACAAGTAAATCTGCGCCAAACGTCACCGAACAGTTGATCAAGAACGTACTAAGAACATTTTGTTATGATGCTTACAATTGTTTATATTCATAATACTTCTATGCAATGTTATTAAGATACAATTATTTGTTTTTCTCGTCGTTGGACAATGACGCAGTTTGAGTGAGTAATCGAAAGTAAAATGATAATTAAGATTATAATTTTTCCCAAGCCCTTTGTAAAAAAAACATTAATACAAGCAACATTAGGTATTATGAGTAGTATTAAATTTATACAGATATTTGTTTTGCTACTACCTACCAACGGTTCAGAGATTCAATACTTAATATTCAGTTAATAAGTATTAGATGTTATTTAGTAAATAATGCATAAATACGAAACAAACAATATTTCTTGAACATTTATGGGTTGTATTAATTTGCAGTAATTGTAGTATTTACTCGTATTTATTAGCAAATACAATTCAAAGGAATAAAAATCATCATAAAATACCTATAATTAAACAATCAAGGCATTTTTAACGGATATTTTCTCACCGTATTCGTTATTTTTTCTGTTTCTTTTTATCTACGAAGGAAAAAACACATTTGTGACATGCTCTCTTGTAAATTATCCAGACCACAGGCGTAGCATGTCACTCCGAACTCGTAGTTCACCCGCCGTCCGAAAGATGGCAGACAAATCTCCGCAACGGCGCTATCTCTGAGCAGCTCCGCGAACTACGAAAGGACCGGGTGGTTCATTCATCGTCATCAAACGCAAATCCGTCCGCCACCCTCGCCTCGTTAAAGCAACGAAGCGCGCCGCTCAGGAAACGCACGTAACCCTCGCGATCCTAAATCAGACGCGCAGCGGAAGGGGTGGGGCGGAGCGGGGCGGAGCGGGGCGGAGCGGGGCGGAGCGGGGCGGAGCGGGGCGGAGCGGGGCGGAGCGGGGCGGAGCGGGGCGGAGCGGGGCGGAGCGGGGCGGAGCAGGGCGGAGCGGGGCGGAGCGGGGCGGAGCGGGGCGGAGCGGGGCGGAGCGGGGCGGAGCGGGGCGGAGCGGGGCGGAGCGGGGCGGAGCGCGGCGGAGCGGGGCGGAGCGGGGCGGAGCGGGGCGGAGCGGGGCGGAGCGGGGCGGAGCGGGGCGGAGCGCGGCGGAGCGGAGCGGGCCGGAGCGGGGCGGAGCGGGCCGGAGCGGGGCGGAGCGGGGCGGAGCGGGGCGGAGCGGGGCGGAGCGGGGCGGAGCGGGGCGGAGCGGGGCGGAGCGGGGCGGAGCGGGGCGGAGCGGGGCGGAGCAGTGACGTTGTAGGCGGGGAGCAGCGGAGAGGGGCAGGACGGGGGTGTTGGAGCACGGGGCTAAAATATGCTAACACGCCCCTCAACGCCGGGCTTTAAAGTGCGGGCGCCGCGGCCTGCGCGACGTCATTCGCCTGCTTAACACGTCGCGTGGCGCGCGCCGCCCGATTAACTCGAGGCGCGATGCGGCGCGCTGAGGTGCGGGCGCCGCCGAGCAATGCTTCGTCTCGTGCAGAGGCCTCCCGGCCGTAAAGAGTTGGCACGCCCCTTCACACCGAACAACCCGGGTCATTTGCTGGTAAATTCGTGGCAATTTAAATATGCTATGAATCCCATGAAATTCCATTTATCATTCGATTGTTTCAAACGCAGTTGGTTTGAACGAACATCTCGAACTACGGATATCGAACTTTGATAACGTATACAAATATAACTCGAACCGCGATAATTCGAACCGCGGTAACTCGAACTACGATAACTTGAACTGCAATAATGCAAACTGAAATTACGTAAACGCAACGTAAAATAACGTAAACGCAAAAGCTCGAACTGTGATATTTCAAGCTAAGATAACTCGAACTATAACAAGCCCGACGATGATAACTCGAACTGTGATATTTCGAATTGCTATAACTCGAACAATGAAAATTCGAACTATAACACGTACTATGGTTGCTTCAACTTTGGTAACTATCTATGGAACTATGGTAACGTATAGAAACCATTTTATTTTAGCATATCCTATGGAGTGGACTTCTGATATAGTGAATCAGAAATGCCGGTTCGTTTGTATGTTTTTATTACAGGGCCGTGGTAACGAAAAAGTGCTTAATTTAGAGAAAAAAAATCATCTATTAAGTGGTGTTGCCGTAATTGATGTTTTGTGGTTCCTTGATACCGACATATCGAATGTCGTCTGTTCATCTGTCCTTTGGTGGACAACGCTAAACCGTTCTACCGATTTTCTCCAAAATAGATGTTCCCCAATCGATCTGGGTAATAGTCGCATTCCCTTGATTTTGAAACCGATATTTTACTTTTGGGGAGTACTTTACATGAAGCCCCTGGGACATTTCAAAATTTTCAAAAAATGGCTCCTTTGTTTTTGCTTAAATTTTCTTGTTGGATAGTGTGAAGGACGTTAAGAGAATGGTGCTCATTTCATTTCATTTCATTTCATTTACTTTTTATTGGCCTTGAATTACTTAGATCAGTACAATGGTACTTTTACATAAGAATTTTGATGGCTTAAATTAAACCTTAAAAATTAACTTAATTCTAAAAACTAACTACACAGGGTAAGGGAGCTCATGAAGCGCCTTAGTTATTATCGAACTCTGACTGCATATTTAAGAAAGCTTGGAATGGGAACCTGTTTTTAACTCTGGTACGGGAATCAGGGATTTGGGCGAGGTTGAAGTGGGATAGGTGGTCGTTTTGGTTGATGTAAGAGTAGAATTTTTTGGAGATCTTGGTGATGAACGGGTTAATGTACGGAATATTTAGTTCTTTGTGCAACTGATGATTTGAAACGAACCATGGGGCTTGAGTGATTGCTCTGAGGTATTTATTTTGAACTATTTGGATTTTGTTTAAATTGGTTCTTGAGGCACTTAACCAGATGGGACACGCATAGGTCATAATAGGACGTATGTAATTCTTGTACAGGGCTATTGCGTTGTTTAGAGAGAGTTTGCTTTTGTGATTGATGAGTGGTTTTAGTTGAAGAATCTTTACTTTTGCTTGGTGTGTTTTTGCATTAATATGGTCTTTCCAGAGGAGCTTAGTATCCAGATTTAATCCTAGATATTTGATGTTTTGATTACGTGGCGTCCAGGGAATTGGTGAGTTATTAATTTGCAGGGGGAGGGGTGAACATTTGTCTGAGTGTGAAAATTTTTGCGTTAGATTTTACGGCATTGAGTTTGAGTTTCCATTTTGAAGCCCATTCATCTATTTTGTCAAGATGTCTTTGAATCTTATTTCTTATGATGTTGCATGAATAACTGGACCCGTATATGATGGTGTCATCTGCGAATTGCCCGATGTTTGTGTTGGGTGCTACTGGGATGTCAGCTACATAGATATTAAAAAGGATGGGAGATAACGGAGAACCTTGAGGAAGGCCTGCTTGTATGTTTCTGGGGTTTGAAGTGTGATTATCTATTGTGACCGCAAAGGTTCTGTCTGATAGAAAACTAGATATTGTGTTGAGTAGATATACTGGGGTGCCTATAGATTTTAATTTGTGAACGAGACCAATGTGCCAGACTCTGTCGAAGGCCTGTGTTAGATCTAGACATGTGACGATTGTGTGGTGCTTTTTCTGGAAGGCTTCTTGAATGTATTCATTGATCCTTAGTAATTGATGCGAGGTTGAGATGGAATTGGTGAATCCAAATTGATGGAGGGGAATAGCCTTAGTGTTATTAGTGTAATGTTTTAATCTTTTAAGGATAATTTTATCTAGTAATTTAGCTAGTGTGGGTAGGAGACTGATCGGTCTGTAACTTTCCGGATTGTTAAGATTTTTGTTGGGTTTGGGTATCGGAATGATGATAGAGTACTTCCAGTTTAGTGGATAGTAGCCTAATCTGAAAATTGAATTGTAAATATTGTTTAAGAAAGCTATAGTGTTTTCTGGGAGATTTTTGAGGATGATGTTAGAAATTTTGTCATGTCCCGGGGCCTTTTTATTTGGTAGCAACCTAATCAGGGCCTTGATTTCTTGAGGGGTGGAAAATTTGATTCTGTTCGGAACATTAAAATTGGGTGCGAGGGCTGATTGTTTTATAGAGTAGTGGTCGAGCTGATTGAGAGCCGAGTGCGGTGAGAACGATTGAGCAAAGTGATCTGCTAATATTTCGGCTTTTGCTAACGGGGCGTAACACTTGCCTGTGGGCGAATTTAATGGAGGTATGATTGTTCGTTTCTTTAAAATTCGTTTGGTAAATTGCCAGAGTGAATTATTATGAGTGTTTAACGATTGGATCATGTTATCGTAAGAAGTGTGGTAATAGTTCTTAATAGCTTTTTTGGAAATATTCGTCAATGTATTTAGTTCTTTTTTAATTAAGGGGCTTTTGGTTTTAATCCAAAGTCTTCTGGTTCTGTTTCTTGTTTCGATTATGTTTAAAATGGATTTCGGTAGATCGTTGCGAGGTTTTTTGTATTTAGCCGGCGGGTTTTCTTTTATTATTGAACTGATTGTGTTTGAAATTAAGTTGTTTAGTACGATTATCGATTGTTCTATTTCTATTTTTTTGTTTAGAATTTTAAATTTTGGCATAGACTTGCTTAGTATGGTTTTGAAGGTTTTCCAATTGATATTTTTTGTATTTAAAGTATGTGAGGGTGAGTGAGAAGCTGGGAGTTGCTGTGTCGAGATTATTACGGGGAGATGGTCCGAGTCGAGTTCCCAAAGCGTGTTTGTGAAAAATTTAATTTGAGAGTTGCATATTGCTATGTCGAGTATATCCGGAAGCTTATTTATGTCCTTCGGGATGTGCGTTGCTTCGACTGGTGCTATTATTTGCAAATTAAGATCCGAGATGGTTTTTTGAAGAAACCTACCGGCTGGATTGGAAGTTCTACAGCCCCAGGATGTGTTTTTAGCGTTGAAGTCACCTAATATAATAGTGGGGACTGATTGGTTAATTAAATCGATGAACTTTGTTGTATGAAGCTTTATTTTAGGTGGCTTATATAGAGCTAATAGAGTGTGAATTTGATTGTTTATTGGTAGGTTTATCGCTGTGCACTCGAGACCTGGGCTAGGAGGCAGGTTCGTTTTGATATATGGGATCGAATTATGTATTAGGAGTAGTACACCTCCGCCTGTAGTTGACAGTCTATCCTGTCTTTGTGTGCTGTATCCGGATATTTTAAAGCTGTCTTTAGGATTTAGATGCGTTTCGGTGATTGCGGCTATTTTTACATTGTTGGCTCTTAAGAAATAGAATAGTTCAGTTTTCTTGTTTGAGATTCCATTGGCATTCCAATTCATGAGGACAAAGTTATTGTTGTGTTGGTGCATTACCAAAGTTATTGATCAACGCTGACGAAATTGAATTTTGAATATTACTGATTAAAGAGGGGATGATTGAATTTAGTAAGTTAATAATAAAGCTAGAGATGGAATTTACAATTGAGTTGATGAGAGGGGAGTTGTGATTGTTTGAATTTGTAGTGTTGGGGGTGGGGGATCTACGTGTGTTTCCAATATTTTCTCGAGCAGAAGTATATCTATTGTTGGGGTTAGGAGGGGCGGGGTTGAAGTGTGCAATATTTCCTGTGAGAGGGAGAGATGGAAAGCCTTGGTTTGAGAGTGTGGGAGGAGGATCATTGGTTTCGCTAGTTTTTTTTGTTCTGGTTTGACGGCTTTTGGTTGCCGACTCTATTAAGTTCTTGTAGTAAGAACATTCTGGAGTACGTAGGTCGGCCCGATGAGCGCCCTTACACAGTTTGCATTTATGAGCATTCTCCTTATTCGGACAGTTAACTGAATAATGACCTTCTGCACAGTAAATGCAAGCTAGTTCGTGATTACAATTATTTTTTGTGTGCCCGAAATCAAGGCAACGCAGGCATTGAATCGGGCCCTTAGTTTTGTTCCTTTTTTCCGGCTTTACGCACAGGTTACAGATTTGTTTGGTTTGTAGAATAGATTCTATGTTCTGAGAGCCACTGAATTCCGCGGCAATCACCGGTATTGCACAATTGTTTTTATAAAGTCTGGTGACACTTAGCAGGGAGGGGTGTTGTGATTTGAGGTCTTGGTATAGTTCCTCTTGGGTAATAGATACATGCACGTTCTTGAATATTACCGAGAATTTCTTGTTCCCCGGATCTTTGTATGAATGAAAGTTCCTTTTTGTTTTGATGAGGTATTTTATGGCTGTTCTAAAGTCTGCAACGGTTGTAAACTTAATTTTAAGTTTGTTGTCGTTGTAATCAGAGGTGAATTGTGGAGTTATGTTATTTTTTATTTCCCTATTAAACTCAGCTACATTTGAGACGAATTTCACATAAATTGGGGGAATTTTCACATTTTCCGAGTTTTCCGGGTGGTTGGCATCGACAAACGAAAACCTATTGTCACGGTCCTCCATATTTTCAAGGGGTCCGAATGGGTTGTCAACTGGTACTGAATATTGGTAATCAGCGTCTTTGGTGGGCTTTTTAAGAGGTTGTTCTGTTTGGTTACAGTCTGCATGACCTCTCTTACCGCAGTTTCCGTTTACAAACACAAATTCACTTTCACTGGGAGACACGTTCACTGCGCCATTGCACGGAGGTTGGTTACTAACCTGATGGGGGCCACCTGTGGCCAAGTCAAGGTATGAAACGTTTGTACCGACTATGCTGCTGCCGTGAAACTGCACGTTGGGATGGCTGTTATGGTGTTGGAGTCCCATGCTGTCGATGCCGGGGGGTAGGTTTTGAAGTTGATGAGTGGAGTTTACCTCCATGGCGCTCTCTGGGTTGTAGAGAAGTGCCATTGATTCTGCTACGGCTTGGCCGAGGCCAAGGCCTGCCGAAGTGACTTCACTGTTCATGTTTTAGGTACTAACACTTGAAGAAAAGAATTATGACTAAATCACTATAGAAAGTACTGAACTAGTTAAGAAGCACTGTTAATACGTAACACACTGCCAGACTGGAAGACCGCGAGAGTAGAGAGTGAAAACACAGCTCGACACTGGCAGAATTTCCGTTAGCCGCGCTGCTCGGAGCTCCACTGGGGACGACTGTTCCCGACCGAGGCTCGATGCGAAGTGCCCAGAATGGTGCTCGTGCTCGTTAAAAACCCAAATTTTTCGAAAATTCCAAAAGTTCAAAATTTTTTCGGCGTCTTCCTACAACAATTATGAAGATAGAGATTTTTCTCTTAATGAAATGAGTTCCTTAAAGATAGATTTTGAAATAAGGGCATGTACAATTTCTCAGAAATTGTAGTACTTTTTATGCATAATTTTGGGTGAAAGTGCGGGTGAGAAAGTACTGTACTTAAAAGTGCTGTTTTAGCACCACTAGTTCAACTTATAAAAAAAAGTCTTCTCAGAAATTCTTATACGACATAGACACATCTATTATTTCAAATGTATCCTACTTCTAACGAAGTAATTCTTCCACCCGATCCCGATCACAGCTCCTTTCTCACCCCACCTCGAAGAAGTACCAGTGTTCACCTTTCAATGCTTCTTTTGTTTCTTACTTGGGAATTTCACACCAAATGTACAGAGCAACAACTTGAAACACATTTCAAACAGACCATAACTATTTCATTTCTTATGTCCTTCACTAATAGAATAATTTCCCCATTCTCACCTGCAAAAATACGCCCGGCCGCAAGGTTCGTTATCGAGTGTTCACGGCAGTTCAATATTGTCGTTTCTTCAAGGCCCGTCCCCATCACGCCCTCAAATCTTTCGCCCTCTTGTTCTAATTCTGAGTGATGAATCATCGTTCAACCAAAAAAGCGCTCACGGGCGCAATTACGAAATCCGCCGCTCGGCAACACGACTTCCACGCAGAAAGTTAAAAGCGGCAGTCGACCACAAAATACATATTGTGAACGTTTAATAAAAGTCGTGAAATGGAAGTCTCCCCTTTAATTGATTGATTGTTAGTAATTCTGGGCGCGTCAACTACTAGGGTCATTCGTCCCGTAAGTGTAAGGCATGTTTTCTCTCTCGGGAGGTGATGGTGTTCTTCTCCCGCTGAATAGCGAGATCCATCGCCGACCAACCGTCGGCTAGCGGGATTTTCCTCGACCAGGTATGACCCACCAGCGGGGCTCTTTTGTTTTCAATTTACTCGTCATTCACGCAGGCAACGATAATAATGCATCATTATCTAATAAATCATCATCTAGGTATCGAAAAAAATAGTGTGGCACATTGGTTTAAATAATATTAACGTTGCAAATTTAATGTACAGTTAAATTTCATTTAACATGCAATTAAATTTAATGTTTTGTCTCGACGATATTACCTAGTATTCCTAACAAAGGAAGGTGCCTATTTTTTACACCGCCATCTTTAGCAATTTTCAGCCACCCTTTTCAAACACAGAAGTTTCTTAATATTATTGATTATTAACACTATCCATAAAATATTGTCATTAACTTATTATATTATATTAACATTAAACAGTACTTCAAACCTCAAAGTGACACATGCATTACATTTTTTCAATTAATATTAGAAAATGAGTGTGTATTGTTAATGATGCCTGCCACGCTATCAATAAATAATAATAATAATAATAATAATAATAATTATTATTATTATTATTATTATTATTATTATTGTCTAAAATGTAAACGAAGTACTTTGGAAGGAAAAAGTTTGCGTTCCATTATTGTCTTTTGCAACGAATGGAAATTCTTAAGAACACATTTCTACTATGACGACTCGTCAGACTAATTATTACAATTTTCAAATTTCTTGAACGCATCTAGCCGTTAAGACATACTTTTATTTTGATACACACAGGCATTTCTTACGAATGAATGAATGACTATGAACAGGAAAGTCTACAATCGTCTTTGCGAATTATTGACTTTTTAAATGTCTTTTTTTAGTTTGCTCCATATTTGAAATAAATAACAATTTTGTGTTGCGACCGTTAAGGTAGTGTGCCATGCTGCTCATCTATTTGCTCTGTCCTTTGTTAGTACTAACAAAGTCTTTTCACTATTCCTACAATCCTGTATTTAATAATTGTAATGAAAGAAATTGAAAACAGCACTATTTTAGTAGTGGAAATTTCTTTCTTTGCTGACATTTCCAGTCGCATATTAAAAATAAATAGCCATTCTTATAGGCTCAAACCTGGATATTTTCTGATTCTATAATGTATACATTTTGTTAACAAACAACCTGCGTTTCCCACGCTCCCAAACGTTTTTGCAAAGCTGTAATCGCCAGGAATTCTATCAAGAGGAAATTCCTCGCGAAAACTTAAATGAATGTAAGTTATTTTTGATGGAATTCACTGAATGATACAGACAAAATCCAAGAAGAGTAAACATTTTTTATCATCAAAGAACTTGATATCCTTCCTTCCTTCTTCCATTGATGCCGCTATAACCCGGATTGGGGTTGGCCTCGCCTCTTCTTGACTTTACGTTCGAGATAACGCCCAAAAGGATGTGGTTAACCAAATGATTTAGGGAAAAATGTTTTATCTTCCGGTTTTCTATCCGAGGAAATATTTGTAACGTCATTATTCGGAGATTGGAGCTCAAGTCTGCATATACAAAAAAGAATTTCTTGCCAATTAAAAAATGGCCAGGTTATTTAAGTTGAAAATGCATCTAGAATTTTATGCACTTAATGACAATTGAAAGTAATTGAATCAATTTGAAGTAACTTTTCAACTTCTCGTAGTCTGTCAATAATAGAATGAAATTCAAAATAAAATTTGGATATTTGTGTAGAATTTTAACAGTTTTTATTCAAAAGCTTACGATTTGATGAAATTTAACTTTTACTCCTCCCCAAAATTTATAATAATTATTTTCATAACTTTTCTTTCATATAAAGCAAATTTAGTCTGGTTTGAATGTAATGGAGCTATTTAAATTCACAACGCTGCTTCCTATTTACCACCTTCAAAGGAAGAGTACTATACTCTTCCACCGACCTGACGTCGAAGACTTCACATTACGAGTATTACTTCAGATATAGAAAGGCTTACTTATTTTGACCCCGAAAGAACGATCATTAGGATATCATGGAAATGTTAAAGAAGTAAATATTTTAAATTATTTTATTTATTTATCGTAAAAACGGTACAAACTTAACATGATGTATGGGGAAGTACCACCTGCGCACTTAACTTTTTGTTCCGAGAATCGGCTTAGCGGAAGGAAATGTGGATGTGAGTAAAAGAGGTTACACACAAAGGAAAGTAATTTCCTCATTTTTTTAAAATAGACGAGTTCTGTGTTTTGTTTCTATTAAAATTTCCGGACACGCATGGCGATTAGTCGCAACCAGATGAAAGAACACTAGAAATAAGTGAAATGACTCTCAGATGGGCGTCAAAATATGAAAGTATGGATAAAGTAGGAAACGAAATTAATTCGCCATTAATGAATGAATGCCTTCAGTTCCCATTTGCCTGTCAGAAAGACTACTTTTAAGTTTCAATGCGGAAGATTATTCCTACGGAGATTTCTGTGCTCGAAAGGGATCGGAGGACTGAATGAATGCCTTTTTTTACTCAGGCCATGAGGCCTGCTCTTCCGTCTCACCACGCACATTTCGGCAACCTCGCACTTGGGCGACGAAACAGCCAATTTCAATTAAGCTCAGATGCTTGATTTAGGCTTGAGGATCATTAACATGCAGTAAATCTACTAACATGGGACAGCCAGCTTTACTTCCCCTCCGAAGAAAGGCGTACGAAGGATTTTTTTCGCCCTTAAAAATCCACGGCTACAATCGGGTTAGAACCCGCAAACTTCGGCATAACAGCCCGATACGCTAACCGTTACACAATAGCTGCCGCATTGAAATGAACGGAATTAATGAAAGAATTGTAGAATGTAGAGAAAATGGAGGAGGTCTGCAATGGGGATGGATACCTCAAGAGCACCAGAAGTCATATTTATTAACGTAACAGTTGGAAAAGGAGGTGTTGTTGAAAAACCAGCAAAAGGTTTGAAAGAATACTAAAAGACACTGTCGTGGTGATGAAAATTATGAAAATATGCTTGAAAGTGGTAAATAGTTCGATATTTCTTTATAAAAACCGAATGAAATTGATTAACGAGCATTTACAGAATTTTTATATTTGGACTCCTGCCTACAGCGAGGCTACAAGTACAATTATGGCTCTATAAAATACAATTTAACGTGATAAATATCATTACATTATAATGCTTGCCTTCTCTCTTCAGGCATTAAACTTCGGCCCATTGCTCATCCTATTCAATAATTGCATTTATCACATCTGAGGCTCTACAATCTTTTTCAACAAGTTCTGCAGATGAAGACTTGTCGTCGTAGTCGTGCTGTTAGCTTTTTATTTAAGTGATCATGATTCATTATTTTGTAGATTTGTATGATTTCATTGAAAAATCTAGCTCGTAGTGACTTTCTTCGTTTGTAATAATATTTCAACATTGAGAAACACCACTGGCAATTATGACATGAATCTCCAAAGTGCAATCTCAAAAACCTCACTTTTATTCACATGCAATATATAAGAATTTGGAAATTCTTATAGAATAATTTGGTTGTAATTGTTATAATTAGGCACATTATTGAAGTGTTTGATTAACACGTATCGAATATACCAGGAACGACAAAGACTAATCTCGATTACTATCATCTTCATCATCACCGTACTTACAAAAGTCATGCTTCTAGAATCAGAATACATAAAGACTATCTCGGCCGGAGTCAACAGATTCTTGGCTCTTCAGGCCACTACGCATTCTTGGATCAAATGCAACCGTTTCGGCCGTGATCATGGAACCTTCCTCAACATTTTGCCCTGAGGAAGGTCGCAATATCCCGCGAAACATTGATAACTGTGCCTAGGCCACGGCGTCTCCCAGACAGCCTAGTATCTACAGACTACACAAACGCGTCCTGGAGAGGATGTGGACAGATAAGTCACGTATGCAGTCTGACGCATTTCGATTCACGTCCGCTCAGCAGAATCTCGTCTGTTGCACCGAGACGACGCTACGAAAGCGCACATCCTGCGTCGTCGATGCGTGCGTTTGTCACGCGTGCCACGCTTTCCGCGTCACGTGGCCATCGGAAGAGCGAGCTGGCGGTGGACACGGGGCGTCCCGAAAGTTAAGTTGGAAACGCTGTACTGTGACGTTGTTTCCGACCAACACGACGTGGTTCGCCTTGACTGTCGTGCTGAATAAGGTGGCTGAGGTGAACTGTGCTAAAGAGTGGTTTTGTTAGAGTACGAAGAGAGCTAAAAATACCTATTTGCGTTATTCAGCGTCACGAGACCAAGCGAATGTCTTCAGGTTTTCTGTTTTAACGTTCAAGTGCGTTGTAAAAACAGGCATGTTTTATGAGCACATCTAGGCAGAATGGGTCGGAGCTCAATGTTCCGATATTAGAGAAGCGCAAACGGGGAGAAAAGATTACTTACTTTAAAAAAAATATTTTTTTCATTAAAAGTTATTTGTTGACAGTAGACGAAATATAAATATCAGCATTCGTTGTAAAATATATCTAAAAAGCAAAGATTTAAAAGATGAGTAGTACGTCCACCAAGCAATTTCTACAAAATAAAGTTATAAGATTTTAATTTGCGTTAATATTTAAGACAAGCTCATCGTGACACATACGACTTCGCTCAGAGTAATTGGAAGACATGAAAGGTTTATACAATTTTATTGAAAGAGAATTGGTGCATTTGAAATTATTTTATTTCCTGTGGGAACATGTGATCTTAAAAAAAGAGACCTTAAACAAGGAAACTTTTATTATTCTCGAGTAATAAAATTGTAATTACAAAAGAATTTCATTGTATTGCAGGAAAGCATTACATCATTTCCTTAGATAACCTTTATATTGCATCCTCAATGGTCCCATTAGGTCATTCACACTTATATTTTATCTTGAAGGACGAAAAAATTCTATATGGTGTAACTAATATCCCAGCTTTGGTAGAATATAATGCAATACATAAAGAACGACGAAACCATAATGATTCAAAGTTCCTGAAAAGTAAATTTAAAACACAGTCACAAAATAAAAGTACGATAGCTGTTTACAGGCTGAGAACTACTGAGCCGTGAAAAGAGCCGTAATGGAAAGACTGACTGTGAAGTAATAGAAATTCACATTAAACCAATTCACCACATTCAAACATTAAACCAAGTAGCAGGGATACTTGGCCCCGCTTGCCTGTCTACGCAGTACAAATGTATCCTACATTGTCCGGATAAATTCTAAAGACGTAATGAACATGTAGAAAAGAAAATGTATTGTTTGTTATAGATAAGAATAGAATATAGATATTCACAGAAAGAAAATCAGAAACTGAAACAATTTTCTGCTGTACTGACTGAATTAAAAAATAATCTTATTGTAATGAAAAATGTCCCACAAGAGACTTCTTTAAACATGAGTAGAACGGGGAAAATTTGAGTGATTAGAAACATTTCAAAATTTAACATTTTCGCTTCCAAATCATAGAAAACTTATCGCCCTCCTCCAAACAAACTACAGATTTGACTGTGTAATATCGGTAACAAAATAACAACTCACATCCACCGCATTTTAAAACAACTAATAAGGAGTTCAACAAAACGTGTACATAGTGAAGCAACATTGATGACAGGGGTTAAGGTACATTTCTCTCAATCTTTCACCTCTCCGTCATAATCCTTTAAAACAACATTCTCTACAATGTTTCTAAATTGTGGTCTTTTTTCACATTGCCTTAATACGGTTATTAGCGTTTAAAACATTCTCATTATTTTCTATTATTTATGCCTTTGCCATGACTTTAAAATGCTTTCCTATTTCGGAAGTGAACTTGAAAATCATGTGACATGACATGTTTCGAATTGAAGTAAAGAGTACGATTTTAGAAGATGTTGTATTTTCTTGTCTTATTCAAGAAATAGTTTTCCGTGAAATGTTTAATTTTCTCAGTCTAGAAGGAAACTCGTGTTTAAGTGAAATGAAAACGTTTCTTTCCTGGGTGCGGCCTTAAAGTTATACTTCGTAATTGTGTCATTGTAGGCGATACCATCGCTATATCGAGTCCTTCATTACTACTCTATATTTGCCTAGGAAAGCAAAGTTTCCTGATTTTTTTTCCAACAATATCACAGGCGGCACTTCTTCGTCTAGTGCTAAATTCCCAACGGGATGGCGGCGTCCAAGACAGTAAACAGATTCTTCGCTAACTGGGCAATTACAAACGATTCATGTTAATTTAGATTATTATATGGGATAAGTGGTACTTTTCTACAATCTCAAAGTGAAAACATGTCTTACGCGAGGTTGAATCCATCAATACTAGCTCACACAGATTACCGAAGTCGCCCTCATCCATATAACTGTACAAATAATATAAATAAATGTCATTATATTGTAATCATTACGGCGTTTTTGGCACTAGAAGTAAATCATATATTCGAAGTTTCTCCGTAACGGAATGTTAAGTGTATGTACTCGAGGGTCCGCAATTGAAGCATAGCGAATTGATTATTTTGTTTCCGGAAGTTACAACTTCTGTAGCCATTAGTTCCGTAAGTGTAGTACATTTTATATCCGGGGAGGTGGCGGTGTTCCTCCTCACCTGGAACGTGATATCCGGATAATCTCCGCCAGCGGGTACCACCCCAGACGGGACAAGCCCTAAGCCCCCCGACTTATGTGGTAGTGTAGTGGGAATACAAGTGTATGTGTAAGGGAAAAAAAGAGAGTACAAGAATGAGGAAGGAAAGATCGCGCGTGGTCCGTTGCCCATGTGTTAGGGTATTGTATGGACATTCGCTTTGTATTGATCAGAGAAAGCACATAATACTACCGATCAGAGTATCCGGGCGTTACAATTCTCCTCCAGACAGAAATTAAAGAATATAATTCCATCACCATCGGGATACGAATACTACGACATCACGATCAGAAACGCTGCAGCGGCAGCAGCGGTGCTGCCCTGAGACATATCACCCAACCCCGCTGGATGGCGAGATCCGGCGCCGACCTACCGTCGACTAGTGGGATTTTCCCCAACCAGGTATCTCCCATCAGCGGGGCACCGCCCCAACAGGGACTAGCTCTAAGCTCGCGACAAGTCTCCCGGCATGTGTGGAAGAGTGGTGCATGTTAGTGTAAGTGTGGGTGTGTGTGTGGGTGGGTGTGTAAGGGGTGAGTTTAGGGCAAGAAAGAGGAAGGAAAGATCGTGCGCGGTCCGTGGCCCGTTTGTTAGGGTACTGCTCCGGCATTCGCCTGGCGTTGATCAGAGAAACCACTGAAAATTACCGATCAGAGCAGTCGGCCGCTACAATTCTCTTCCAGACGACTGTATTCGACCTAGCTAGCATCGAAAATCCTGCCGCGCCGTCGGGTCTCGAACCTAGAACCTCCCTGTCACAGGCACTGCAGTGACATAACTAGATGCACTGAGCCACCTCTCCCGGTCCTATGCTCTGAGACTATGCCTGGAAGTGGTGAATCATTTGTTAGATAGGTAATTATGGTATAATATTAATGATGGTAAAGCAATGGTAGAATAAGAGGCGTGAAAAATGGAAGAAAACCTGGCGTGGCACAACCTTGACCACCACAAATTCCACATGTATCGAACCGGATTTGAACCCATGGCCCAGCGTTGAAACGCGAGAAGTCTGACCGCTCACCACGGGTCGCCCCAGCACTGGCAGCTGGAGGAAGAAGTCTGATGCTGAATCTCCTTGTACACCCCTTGTGGCCGCCTTGTTGCATGCCAGAGGCGCGCGGGGCGTTTGCAACCTGCTGGAGCAGCCGCGTGTGGGCTAGGATGAGTCTTTGTGTTCGCGGCATGCGAACTTGCAACGCCTGGAATTCCTGCCTCGGAAAGCATGGCTACTTACGTTCACTCCGCTCACATCCTGTGGCTGGCTCACAGCGTACCACAAGCCATTGTTTTCAAACTGTCAGGACAATTTTTGTGAATGCCGACTTTTGATATGTTTATATGAATAAGTGAAATGATTACGTCTTTTTTTCGTGAATAGACAATTATAATTAATAATTAATCCATCAATCAAACTCAAATTATTTTATCACATTTTTTTCTGGGGCTTTTATCCAGCCAACAGCCGGTAACCCTTTACGTCCCGATGGGACGTATATTCGACCATACACTAAACCAACACACTTGCGGACTCCTCTGATCTGGGGTCAGCAGAACGCGAGGCCCTCCGCGATAACACATACAAAGTCAAGGGACAAACAGCCATGGCCAAGGCGGGACTCGAACCCACGACCCTTCGGACCGAAGCGCTGAGTCGGTACTCGCTCTTAGCCACCTCGGCCATCCAGTTCGGCACAAAACTATTTTATCTGAATAGTATCCATCCAATTTGAAGTAGAAAATCTCTTTCTTCACTGGAGTCTCTGACTTCCCAAAATTGTTCTCATGTATTGTAAACTTTGTTCTGATCTTTGTAGCTCTATTCATCTCCAATTTAATCATGGAACTTATTTTTATTTTTATATTATTCAGAATACAGAATCAAAAATTAATTTAAATCTCCATCAAACCAATTTCCCAACAGCGACACTGAATTCATGAAAAATTTTTAGCATACCTCATCTTCTAATATACCGATTTTAAATCGCATATTTGTGTCATATCTGTTTAAACGTCTTGCTTTCGGAGCAGTGCGTCACCAAGGATTTCTTCACATAGTATGATGCACGAAAATTAACGTGCGTTGCTGTTGCACATGGGGTTCATTATGTGCACTTCCTCTTCATTAGCACTCTTCAAAAGAGTCTTTGTAAAGCTTTACTGCACCATTTCGCCACTGCACAACAAGGCCTTATTCATTGGCCCGACTTTTGACGTTTTCCCGTCCAGAGTGTCGTACTGCGCCACAGTAGAAGCTTTATACAGCAGTTGGAAAGAGAAGTTATAACTAGTACACTCGAATATATTGAGCGAACTGTTCACCTGCTATTTTATTCCATTATTATTGAATATGGGTTATCTGGTTTATTCACGTCTAAAAAATTAAGCATTTCTAAATTTATTTTGTAAATTTCTTACGCTTTGATATTCTAGGTTATTTATGTCCTCGTAGAAAGTCTCAATTAAAATCCTCTACAGCGTACACCTTTGTGACTGTCATTAAGTCATGCCATCAGTTTTTCTTGTATTATTTTCTTGGCAAGGCCAAAGAAAGGAAATATCACAAAAATAATGGTGAACCAGACGGAATATTGTAGTTCCTAGTGAATTAATGCAAAAGTTAAGTGATGTTAATGGAAATATTATTCTTTGCGAACGGAGATTATTTAGACCGTCACTAAAAATCCACATTTCATTCTTCTTTTATATTTCACTGTTTAGGCAGCAAGATTTCATCGTTATGACCTAAATTTCTGAATATTTTATTTTCCACAAATCTTATCATGAATGAAAATGTTTTCACAGGTGTATTTATTGTTTTTTATCATTACAAAAAAAGAGTTCAAATTTGTTTCTATCACATTCCACACCGTAATGCCTTGTTCATATTTATCTCAATTATCCCCACTTGCTTCACTACAGTCGAACTAACGCACATCCATTCCCAAATTGTATTTAATTTTTTTACTCTACTGTAAATACCATGTAAAACTATGAAAATTTGGGAGAGGGAGGAGAGAAATGGAACAATTTACCCTCTAAAAAAACAAGGAGACAAATCCGAAATTGTTTTATGAAAAAGTCAAGGATTACAGACTGAAAAAAAACGACCTTTTTGGGACTTTCGGATAAAAGGAAAAAGCGTTATATTTTCAGTCACCATGAGTAATCGCGACTGAAATGATATGAAGGGCTTGGGCTCGGAACAATCTAAGAGATACCAGTCACAGGAAGTCTCTCGCCATTCGATAATCTTTATATCTCAATATCTCAATTTCGGGCTAAGTGCTGCTTCCCTTCATAACGCTCGAAAACCGTGAACTAATTTCTTCACATTTATGAATACATTGTTACAAATAAATATACTAGCATTTACAAACAGCAAGAGACTACCTGGGACCGGTGTGGCTTATTTTACGGCCCCAATCCATTCTTACACCGTCTCTACGAAGGGAGACACATGCCGCTTCGAGAAAAGACACGTCCAACTTAGCAATGCGGAGTTTTAGAGGTTTCGAGGTTATTAGCAATGCGGAGATTTTGAACAACATAGCGTACAATAATCGACCGCAATCTCCGTCTTCTGCGCATGAGCAGATGTTCAGCAGTGATGTTTATTTATTTATTTATTTATTTACGTCAAAAAACAGTTAAAAACTGCGTATGACGGGCTATGGGGAAAAGTGAATTGTGTGCACATTTTCAAAATTCTGTGATCCCTACACTAAATCATATACTACTTAAGTTTTGAATTTTGAAAGGGAGAAAAAAAAACAAAAAAAAAACTCCCATGTAATAAAATCGATTTTCAAGGATAAATAAGCAATAAATGATGCGAAACGAACAGCGCATGCGGAGATCATCGATAGCCCTGTTGGTTACTCTGACGCATTGCCGTCCTAAAACCTCCTAGTAATGGAAAACCCGAACTCAGAATATTGTTAGTGTAGTCCAGTGGTCGCCAAACGTAGAAGCTTGTAAGCAACTATTCAGTTTTCAATCCTAGTGTGAGCTACCAAGAAACAAAGATTGTTTCCAAATACTAACATTTGTATATTGTCTATAAACTTACATTTCTATTAAATATGAAAGAAATGTTAACAAAACTGTACACTAGAGACATTGAAATGGAATTTTACATTACAAAAATTGAAATTCACTTAGTAACAAATTCTAAATGTAAGAATAGCATTTTCGAGCGATGCCTTTTTTATTGAATTATCATTAGCACAAATCTAGTTTAGTAACAATAGGTAAATCACTGCGCGGTAGTATGCAGGAAGCTCTTTCCGTGAGTCGTGTAAATGAGCTCTGTAGAACAAGTCCAAGTTAGCCAACCTGAACGTAATAGCGATCTTTTTTCTTAATAAAATTTCCAATAATGACTTTTTATAGACAGTCACAAATACATTTATTAAAACATAAATGATTTTTTCATTAGAATGGAATCTTGAAACAAGGAACATATGGTGTATAAAAAGTAATTATTGGAACTTTTATTAAGAAAAAACTTAGTAGCAGACAGCCTATGTTTCATCTTTATAATAGCGATCTACCGAAAATTGCCCCGCGAGCTACTGGTAGCTTGCAATCGAGGTATTGGAGGTCAATGGTGTAGTCGGTTGCTACGTTTCCCCAAATGAAAAAACTCCCTCTTCTCGCACGTCGGCAGGGAAAGTGTTGTATTTTCAATAGCCTGACATCGTCGGGATCGAAATGAGAGAACAAACGGTGGCGCGCGGCGTGGGGGGGGGGGCGGAACCACGACCTTGGGGCGACCGTCATCCGAGGGCGCGCTGCGCCGCGCCGTCGCCTTTCGCTGCGGCTGTCGACTGTCGAATGTCAGGCACTCAAGCGCGGCGCCGCCCGCCGCAAGCTTCCCGCCTCACGCCTGCCCCTCCACGCACAGCGACGCCCAGCCCTCAACCGAACCACGAAGTTCCGTCAGTGAACTTGCCCCACGAAACAGATCTACCCCACGCCGCACCGCAAAGCCCAGCACTGCCCCGCCCCTAATCTAATTAGGCCTCATTCACAATGCAAACTTAAAAGTAACGTAATGCTGAAAACGTATCCGCAAAATTTACACGTAAAAACAAGCATTCACAATGACGAACGTAAGCTGGAACGTACGTTTTGCCTGAAACAATCAGAATTCAACGTACTGAAACTTGATCGATTCGTTTCTAGCACGGAGGAAAGATCTTTCCACCAAAATTTCTAGCTTTTTCTTCGACATTTCTAACGATTTGTCTTAATATATAAGCGAGAACAGTTGTAGTAGTGCTCGTATTTTCTTCATAGCATAAACAAGGATTCTCTCAAACCAAATTCACGAGTAATTCGTCGAACATAATTCGCCATGTCAAGTTAAAGTCACAACAAAAATTGCCCAAATTCTTACTTTGAATTCACTACACGCATCAAAACTGTTCGCAAACTAGTTTTCTACATTATAATAACAAAATGACATAACCACCAACTATCTCAACACAATCTGAAATCCATCTTCCACGCTTCTCTCTGACTGGTGTTCGATAGAATTCCGACGTAAACTTGACGTAAAAGCTTGGAGCTTGCGAAATCTTAAGTTTACGGAATTACGTCTACGGTTACGTCAAGGTATTGCGAATGGTCTCGCTTAGTAACTTATTTGCAGGTTTTGCGACTACGTTACGTTTACGTTTAAGTTTGCATTTTGAATGAGGCCTTACTCCGCACCGCTTCACATCTCAGAGCACCGACCCGCCTGGATCTCGCAATGCACAGCAATGACTCGCGTGAACCGTACCACAACCACATCGCACGTCACCGCAAGCACTGTTCGTGTCAATCCCGCGCTGTACGGCATTGACTCCCCTGAACTGCATCACGCCACATTGCTCAACACCGCTCAGCACCATACCGCTCTGCCGTGAATCTGCAACGCACAGCACCGACTATCCACAAGCAGAAGCACGCCTTACCACAATGCTTCCCTTCTCTGCGCCCGCACAGGAGAGCACCGACCACCGCACAGGAGACCCTACCGCACGATTTCCGTTCTTCACAACGCAAAGCTCACTTCCGACCTGCCACTAACTCTTATTTCTCCACAACAGGGCATCGACCCATCGAGGATTCGAACCGCACCCCCTGTTCTATACCACATACAACTAATAATAATAATAATAATAATAATAATAATAATAATAATAATAATAATAATAATAATAATAATAGTAATAATAAATTGTCTTTATTAATAGCAAGGCTCCGGCTATTAGGCTCAACAGGTATACAAACCAACAAAAGAAAGCAATTTAAATTATTCAAAAAATTACTTGAACAGAAATTTGTTATAAATAACCAATAAATTGACATTAAATAAATATCTATTGCACATATTACACAGCTCTATCTATCTACCTACCCATATATGAAAATTGATAAATATTTAAATAAAAAACACGAAATTTTCAGAAATGGAGCTCATGTTCAATTTCAAGCATGGGGAGCTCGGTCGTCCGCCTACCTTCAGTTAATCGTAAGTCTTCTGCCGTCAACGCCTGTATTTATCCAGGTGACATAAGTGCCTTAGCGTATGTTTTCGGCTTTCTTCTAACTGAACCCTCATTGTTAAGCTCTGTTCGGCAACATGTAAATCAAGCTGTCTCCGTGGCCAGATGATCTGGGAGTTCTCCCCTTCTTTCCTGCCTCACATTCTACTATTGTTCCAACATCATTCATCACTAGGGGGCAGATTTTAATGAAATGTCATTTTTTTCTTTTCACTTTAGAACAATGCCGTTTAGTGTAGAAATTCATTTTATGTTATGAAAAAAGGTAATGACTAGACATCGGATGTTTAGGGAAATGCCTATTTTTTTCTAGAGAACTTATTCAAAGGCTGATAATATATGTCCACGAATCATGACAAATGATGACATATGACGAAGTTTTATAATGCTTATTTTTGCTTATTTTAGCATAAATGCCTATTTTTTGCATAAATACCTTTTTTAGGACTTTTTTTGCCCTTTATTTGTTATATTTATATACAATGCTAAGATACCGGAAAATCGGTGATGGTCCAACGTGACCATTCATTACGAAACCTTAAATTCACGACTTGAAATTTAAAATTACGAGAGAATTCCTGAAAGTATACCAACTGATTTTTCTCCATTTCCCTATTTTATAAACACCAGCCATGATCTAAGAACATGGACGATTGACAATACACCGAGGGAACCGAAATGTTAAGTGGATATAAATATAAATTCCCAGAAGGTTTCAGTGTTGCTAGTGTTGGACTGCTAAAATATATGCTGTCACATCGTTCAGATATCCTTGTCCGCATTCAAACTGATTTTGTCTCCTAGTCGTCGCAAATTTGAAATTGTGATCCTTGAAAAGTTACTAGTAATATGTAAACATTACTGGTTAATGGAAACTATTAAGAATAAAATGTGGAAGAGTTGTAAATGTGTAAATCTAGTTTTACATTCAAATATACAAACTGGTTTTGTGCATTTAAGTTTACAAAATAATATAGACTAAAAATACAATTTTTCCATTTTATTGTGTATGTAACTTATGACAGTGCCTTTTTTCTCCTTATTCTTGACTTTTTCAGCGCCTTTTTAGGCGCCTAAAAGACGATTTTTTAGTGCCTAAACATCCGATGTCTAGTAATGACCCATTTTTATGGGTCATTATTTTGCATTTTTTGTCGATTTCGACTAATAAGACATTTTTTACTTTTTCCCGTCATTTTTAATGTATTTTTTGCTTATTTCAACGATATTAATGTCGTTTTTAATTATACTTGCTTCAAATAATTCTTTTGAGACGCAACAAATGTTCTTCACAGAATTACTCAGTAGTCTATTCCATTTATTCGCTCAGAAATTGTTTTGACAGCCGTTGTATGTAATTCTTGTGACGTACATCAGCGCCATTGCCGGTTCGGCCGATTTAGAAATAACTAAAGATTTAGAGATTTCCCGTCCAAACCCAAAGTTTGCAATCTGAGTTCACTCAAACGAATGGAAGAAGCCTCAATTACATCAGTAACGTATCCAACAGCTTGAGTTGTTCATCCGAACTGGTTTTGATAAGATTTTTTACGTTATTTTTCTTTGGTTTCAGGGCATTTTTAAAGCATTATTAGAGCATTTTATTGATCATTTTTGCCGAGTTCAGTCCTTCCAGGAGTTATTTTGATCAGTTACTGGCATCATAGAAGAGACAATACACTTGGCTTTACCTCTCTCATCTTCAATTCATGTGGACTCGCCGAGACTGTCAAAATGTACTTTTTTCTATCTCTCTCATTATCTGGAAATGTAGCTTCTGATTTCAATTCATGCTGTGTCGCCAAGTTCATGTCCAGAAAGTAACACAAGGCGGAAATACGCTTCAATAAAGGAATTCGTATGTCGCTTTCTACAGTTGGAAACAAGTGAGCTCGTTTGTATTAAACCACTGCTACGTGTATATTCAAAACTTGTGATTCAAATCATTTCATTTATTCAAATCATCTGATGGAACACTGGTGTCAGTCGGTGGAAATTTTGCCTAGAGCCTGGAGATAAAAAAGCAAGGTTGTATGAATCGACTAGTAGCAAGTTACATTTTATTTAGTGTGGTACCTTTCACAATTCGCTCTAACTGCGGAAAAACTTCGAAAACCTCGAGTCATGCCTACCATTATCTTATTTCCTGCTATGAGACGAGGTTAAACGCCTTTCATTAAAAGAAAAACTCCAAACACAATCTGCTACAGAGTACTGTCGCATGACGTAACAAGTACAGGTCTCAATGTGGAGAATACCAGTGCAGCACACACCACATTTCAAAGAAAGCGTATAAAAACAGCGTGAGTTTATTTCAGATGTGGTGGCAGTTCAAATTTGTAGGTGGTTGCAGTTACGACTCATGAAATTGACGATCTGACAGCTACAATGAATTTACCCCATAAATATATAGTAAGACAAAATCAAAAAGTCTGCTTCCGGTTAGGGTGTTTGAAAAGAAGATATTAAACAGCAATGTAAATTAATGAATTACTCGCGTGATATTACATTGGGCCATAACGTAACGTTCTCTCATACAGTTAACTAGCTGCACCCGTTCGCGGTTTGTTTAAAACGCGTCACAGTTTGTTTTAAAAGTGAAAATAGCTTTTTACTGGAACCCAACAAGCGACCAGACTGTTCGTTACCTCGTACAGATCCGATACTCTTCATAGGCAAAACTTCTAATATTTCTAAACCTTAATTAACAAGCAGAAAGACTTATACATGTGCGATTAAATTGCGAATATTACCAAAGAGCAAAGATTTTGAGATTCTGGACGTTTCGGACCAACTACCGAGCTACGGAGTGACGATACCCAAAATAACTAAAAGCAAAAAACAAAACAAAAAACCAACAAACAAAACAAAACAAAAACAAACAAAAAACAGAGGAGGCAAACATTTTTGTTTGACAGCCACTAGGAAAAGCTGTTACTTTTAGATCAGACGCGTCTATTAAAAGTTGATTTTTTAGCGCTAATGCTAGAAGTGAAACGATGCTCGAATGTTCAGATAAAACTGTGAATGCAACAAAGAAAGAAAATGCTTTCGTCTGATCATCAGCAACTGATATTAATTAGAGGGAAGAAGAGATTCTTAGTAGCACTTGTATGTCGTTGGGAATATATGTTATCTTGTGAGTTTCCTTGACCCAACCCATCCGTTCTGAGTTAAATCTGTTTTACGTACTCATAATCTGTTCTGCAGTGCAATACGGAGTTTTCTGAGGATGGCGTCTTCTAGATAGTACAAAATTGTCATTTTTATTTAGAGGAAAATAGTTTATAATAGAGGAATAATTACACAGGCATTGGCCCCTTGGCCCCTTGTTTTGCTTCTGGACATAAATGTAACTTCATTTTCTGTGCACGTCTTCTAGAATTCAGTGGGAAATACAATTATTCAAATTATCGTGTCCATGTTGTCGCGGCAGGAAGTAATAAGAGCCAAAATTTATTGCTTATTTATGTTGAAAATAGATTTTATTACATGGGAGTTTTTTTTGTTGTTTTTTTCTCCCTTTCAAAATTCAAAATTTATTGCTTATTCACCCTTGAAAATAGATTTTTTTACATGGGAGTTTTTTTGTTTTTTTTTCTCCCTTTCAAAATTCAAAATTTATTGCTTGTTTATCCTTGAAAATAGATTTTATTACATGGGAGTTGTTTTTTTTTTCCCTTTCAAAAATTCAAAATTTAAGTAGTATATGACTTAGTGTAGGGATCACAGAATTTTGAAAATGTGCACACAATTCACTTTTCCCCATAGCACGTCATACGCAGTTTCTAACTGTTTTTTTGACGTAAAATAAATAAATAAATAAACAGGCACACAAAATAAAAAGAGTTGCCAGACCTAAAGACTTGAAATGCGTTGCTCTATTTTTGTCGACGCGCTGAAGCCGAATCTGAAGCCAAACTTGCGCCACCACCTTCCAGTCGTTCGTTTTTAAATCGTGAGAAAACACCATAAAATTTACAATTTACAATATCAATTTTAAATGAATTACTGATAAAAGAATAAAAATGTTTTTGGATAAATAATATTCATTTAAAATAACTTGTGAGTGAACTTGACAATGTTATTTATATTCGTGTTCATACTCATTGAAACTTCTTACAAATTCATACCACTAAATCGTCCAAAATATTTTGATTTTTATCGCTGTAATCACAATGATGTGTATTTGTTTCGTTTTATTTTATTTTAAGAATCCAATAAGGTTAATTCGCAAACTAACTAAATTAATCTAGTAATAACTGAATCGCATAACATTAATTGTCCGTCACTTTTGTTCTTTGATATTTTGCATTAGTTTACTAATGCAGTATTTATACCCGAAAAAGTCACTTCACTAACTTTTTCACTTCAACACTCACTACACTCGAACTTTTACTTTTACTTACACTAATTACACTCGAAATTTTGCAGTCAAATTCCAAAAATTACTCGTGGTATAACCAGTTGTCTTTCATGAAGAGACTGAGTCCAGTTTGGGGGAGTTCTTTGAGCAAAACTTTCGTTTCCAAATTTACTGTTTGTGCTCTTTGTTTGCGTTTTGTTGGAGGTCATCGTTTCTCGTTGACTTTACACTCCGCCACTTCTTTTTCCAACAATTGCAAAGGACAACACTGTTCCACTTTCCATGTTAGCCTCTTGGTGCTCTTGTTGTATTTCGAAAGCTGCTTCCGCTCCTTTGGAAATTTATCAATAGTCACATTTAGCCGCATTAAGACTGTCTATAAAGAAGAAAAAAGACGCCTACCCTTTCTTTCAATTATTAAAGAAATTTCGATTATTAAAGACCCTATTTAACCTTAAAAATAGGTGTCATACAAGCTCGTTCAAAAGAACGCGTTTGGACGATTCATTTTAAACACAACTAGATTTGACTAACAGTTACGAGATTTAGGGATTAAAAGGTAAACGGACATAGAGTAAACTAGATAGTAACAAACAGTGAATTTGAAAGTTAGTGATCGTATTTTTAAAGAAAATCCTTACACAGCAGAAAACCAATACAAATTACACTATTCATTTTTTACTGCTTATTCAGGCTTATTGATTTACTGCTTGCTATTGACTCTTTACAGTTGACAATATTAAGATGTTATTTAAATTTAAGAATGCTCTTACCACATCAAGCAATGTGCGCTTACGCATTCAACTGTGAGAAACGCTTATTCAACCACAGAATTACATTACACTGATACAAGTATTCATTTCTGAAAAAAATAGGGTGATATACAGCGGTAAGATTGCTTGAGTAAAAAGTTTATAGAATTTCTAAATTTTCCAAAGGCCTTGAATTAATCACAAAATGAATGAGTTACAGTCTTTTAGATACTACACTAGTTATCTTAGAAAATTATTATGTTTTCGTAATTTATAATATGTAATTGAACCCCAAAAGAAGTTTCAGACATTTATGAGAACGTTCCATACTTTTAAATTATAACGATTTATTGATGAAATTTAATTAATATTTATAATATAGTTTGTAAATATTATGTATAATTCCGGTAATACGATAAAATAGTGAAGGTACTAAACCATCTAAAAGACTGCGAAATTGCTCATTCGTTTCGTTATTAACTCAATATATCGGAAAATAATAAATTCAATGTCATACGTCAGTCAAATGTAACATTTACATCTCACATGAAATAATAGTTATTTCAATTCCACTATATTATAATGGAATATTATTATTATTATATTATATTATTATTATTATTATTATTATAGTGTTATATTATTAAGAAGAAGAAGAATACAATGAGTTTTATGTTAATTCTAGGCAAATGTAGTACCTTCAACAAAGGGCTATGGACCGCACACGATTCTTCCTTCCCAAATCTGTCCCCACTCTTACGTTACATTAGTGTTGGTGTTATTCTCCGTAGCCGTTTTGTAACCGTGAATGCAGCTCTTGCAGAAATTCTAGTATGCGAGCGTTAACCGCCTCCCAAAGTGAACTGCAGCGCAATCGGACATAATGTAAAGATATGTTTTGTTAATGTCTTAATGTATAGCGCAATAGTTGACCATCTTTCTCTAATACATATCACTTGTTTTAAGATAATTTAACTTTCGGTCGTGTTTTCATTATTTGTATACAAGATTATTATATAAAAACATGTAAAACTGGTCACATTCCTTCCCATGAGTTTTACATAGTAAGTGTGTGAACAAACACGTCTTTCCCTGTTTCGTTAATTAATTTCCTCCTACTGCGGTTCTACTACGACTACTACAATTCTAGTAACGCTTGTGTAAAGAGTTTAACTGACAAATTTGTAAGGATGGGAAGACTTCTACTATATTGTGTAGGAACAATCGCGTGTGAGTGTTAACAAATGTGTTTGGAAATTTATAATGAAACATGGATGATAAAGTACGTCCGTAGTCTCAAACGAGGGAGTTTCAAAATGGAATTCGCGATTTTCGAATTATGTTACATTATATAATATGTTATATGAAATATATTAATGAAATACATAAAATGTAATATATTCCATAGATAATACTATTCTACATACAGCTCCTAAACGGTAATTCATATTCGTACATAACCACTTTAGGCTGCACACATCAAAATTGTAAGGACCTCTTCTTAAAATGGCGTGGCCAACACACACTACACTAAGTTGTAACAGAAAATTGTTGCACAAATAATCTATTTATCTATCTATTCGTTACACCACATATTATTCTGGATTGTTATGTTATTTCGCTATACTTTCTTCCAACAAGGCACATTCTGAGGGCTGTTTTCCCCAATTGGGTTTCTCGCGCTAAGAAGTACCCAATCCAGACACAGACTGAACAACTTTCAAGCCTAGCCGCTTTTAAATTGTAAGCAAATAGGTAGCACCCAAAAGCAACAACAACAAAACATGTAAGGGTGAATGAATGAAGCCATGAAGAAATGAAATGAAAATTCTTACATTTTGTTAGATTACATGAATCTGTAAAAGAAGGGTATATACGTAAAAAAACTAGGTTATATCTGTTGTAGCTTCCGCGTGCATCTGCTGAATTTAAAGCTCTCTTTGCTCTACTATCCTAATAAAGATGGCAATGAGCACACAAGTACAAGTATATACTATTTTTGTACTAAATTATTGACAGAAAAATTGTTTTAACAATGTTATACGGTATCTTCACAAAATGGAAATCATTTTTTATCCAACTCGCCATCATCAGAAATGTACATGCATTTTCGTAATAAGTGACATTTAGTTCCGAGTACGGAATGTTGTTCCTAAACGCACATATTTTGTTCAAAGGGATTGAATTACTTTGTCTTCCTCATGTGTAGAAATGAGCTATGCAGCATGCGTTGTTCTCCAGTGCTGAAATACTTTTCGATATTCGAATCGGAATGGTCATACTTCTATATATACACCGAAGTACAAAAAGTTTACGAACTACTACGTCCCTTCTTGACCTTCGCGGTAGCTTTTTGTAAATTATGCAACGTTTCTTAATGGAAGGAACTCCACAAGACCATCTTGGCAGAAATTTTTAAATGCCAACAATACCACAATGCAGTAATAAGCAGCTCTAAAAGCAAAACAAAAAAATTATCTAAGAGGGAAAAAAACAGATGAGAAAAATTTCAAATGTCGCGGCCAAGGTTGTTGCAGTGGATGCACCGAGTATGGCCGGAACGTAGTGACATACTCCCAGTGCAATGTCTTCACATACCCATGGAAAAATAAAATTTATGACGAATTTATGATGAAACTGACATTGTTACCTCGGCAGTTTTAACTACTTTCTCGTTCAAGATTATTTTTCTCTAAGTAGTCTTGCCCATATTATACAAAAACTTATTTTATTACATTGCTACTAAACTCGTTTCTTATAATACTTTCCTGTTTTTGTCCTTTAAGTCTTGATCAAACTCCTTTATAAATTATTTATAGAATATTTTAGAATTTTAGAATTATTATTTATAGAATAAATTATTTATAAAATAGTTTATTCGTGTTTTATACAAACTTAATAATTTTAGTATTTTTTCCCGCGAAAATAAACCCCTCTGCAACTAAAGGAAATTGAATCACTTCATAATATTGACGGAACGCTGTAATAAGAAGTAAGTGGCGCTGTAGATACTTAAGAATTCATCTGCATAATATTCAGGGTTGGGCAGTATATAAATACTTGTATTTGAAATAGTATTTAAAATAGATTTTGAATTTGAAAAGCTGTAATTTTGAGTTTTTTGGGCATGTATTTTAGAATGTATGTAAATACATAAAGTTGATTATTTAAAAAAGAAATATTTAAAATACTTCAAATACAGACAAAGAAGAAGATAGTTTAGAACTACAATAGTTTCTTTTTGTTTGATTCCGCTAGTTAATTCACCCCATTGAAACAAAAAAGCACCTTTCAGCTGTTGAATTTGGATTCTCTTCGTTTTTAATGATTAATATATAAATCATAACAAATGCCACACAATTATTCGACTATACAAAAAAGCGTTTATTCGTTATAACACTAGTGTATGTTCATCCGGGCCAGTTGTTTCCCTTTGCAGGTTTTATATATTCGCCAATTAGGGGTTTATTGTCTGATGATTTGTTTAAAAAAATATTCGTTTTAAAAGGAAATTCCATTTTTTGAGTTAGACATTTTTGATATCGTTTTATATTTGAAAATGTTTATACATTTTGTTACAATACATTACAATAGTTATTGTTCAGAAATTTTTATAACTACAATTACTAATTTACTGTAATTGACAATCACAATGTATTGTTGAAAAAAATATACTACATGAAATTATGTACTTACAGTATTTTGAGTGTTTGAAGTATTTTAAATACGTATGTATTTAGCACATCAATTCCTTATGTATTTTGTGTATGTATTTAAATACATATTTATAAAGTATTTTTGCGAAGTATTTTAACACGAAATTGAAAGCATTTTGCACAACCCCGATTATATTCTTAACCTTTAGCTTCGCAATAAAGCTCTTTCAATTTTGCAATTTTTCTTTGGTATGATTTTTTTCGGCAATGGACTCTGAAAAACGTGTAAGTGGGTCCTTTGTGTTTTAATTTGTTATTGACATCGCTACTGTTATCCTCGAAACCTTTTTGTCAATGCCATACTCTAGATGTCTTTGTTTCTTGACTTCAATGTCGAAATCTCGGGCATTGCGTCAACGGACAAATTGCTTTGGAATGTGTTGGTAAGCCCGAAACTACTTACAGGGAAAGTCAAAAGGAATAAATGCAAGGAAATGTTATTTCAATTTGCTCTGTTCTCTCCCCTAAAAATCATCATTTTTTAGACCATAAAATTCCTATAGAATTACTCAGCGCGTAGATTCATATGTTTTGGAAGGGAAGGTATTCACAGGTGCCAATCAAAAGATCATCGCGGAGCCTCCTACCAAGCACTCACCCGAAACAAGGTGTACACAATTGCACATTCATTACATTCATTACCAGAATCGTTCAAAATACGGTGTAAAAACGATTGTTCGCCAGTCTTTCATAAAGTTTGTAAAACCATGCTTTTGCCACGACCCGGTTGCATATTTTCAGTTCAATACACATTCTAAAACAATGTAACTGGATAGAAATTTGCATATTATATAGACATGCGGTGTGTGGAAACATTTGGCTTTGACACACTCGCTCACTAAATGGAGCGGAACGTTTGGAATATTTCGGGAATACAAAAAACAGATGACATCGATAGCCTTTCGTTCTCCCCGAACAGACGCCCCTATTGTTCTCGCAGCAACTCTACTCAACAATATTTTATTCGATAAGAAAATGGAATTTTTGGAGTCTGAGTCAGTTCTATTGATACTCGTAAATTATTAGAAGAAAATTTGATAGATTGATGCGAGTACGAAAAAGATGTACTACCTTCATTTCTCTAAATATGTCCATTTTAAATAACAAATATTTCTGTCACTTTTTGCGCACCGAATTTGCCGCATTCTTGGTTGAGAAAGACTGAACGGGAAAGTTTCGTTTAAGAAGATATTTAGTGCTTCAGGTCCTTGCTTGCTAGTGCAAAATTGAGTGCTGTCTACTTAACCATTGTCAGAAGATTGATATAAGAAGTGTAACAATTTCTTAAATGTTATTTTCTAGAAAACCAATATCAAAAAAGTAAAAAAATCTTAGAAGTGAAAAATTTATTCTATACGTTTTATTGTGGCAAATAATCAATTTTTCCTGTGTCTATGTAACTTGTTTTATGAATGAACCTTATTACTGTAAATACTTTGAGGCACCAAACGCAAAGCCGCAAAGATTGTTCAAGATAGATATAAGTTTATTAAAACCTACTTTTTGGTTTCAATAATCTTCAAAACATTATTACTTCTATTTTTATTTACATTTATTTATTTACTTAAAATCTCGAGAGCGAACAAATACTTTCATATAACGCTTTATTCTTTTTTGAGAAAGTAAAATGAGTAAAGTGACAAGTGTCGAGAACTAACTGTGCTTAGTACTTTAAAACCCTCTTCATGAATTTGACGTAGAAAAAGGCTCCACGTTTTAATTATCGCCCCGTATCATTCAAATATGTTAATTTCGGATGGTTTTTGATTTGTTCAATAGCTCTGAGTAAAACAACAATATATTAATAATAAGGCGGGTTACCTAACAATCTATTTACTACACATACTTCTATCACATTAGCTTTCTCTCTGAAGTAATTACTAACATAGAGGAAAGCCAATATTGGTTACGATTTGTGTTCATGTCCTTTTAAAGTTCTTATTCTGATACCTACACCATTGATACAACATTTTGGATACAGGAAAATAAAAATAATAATTGAACATATTTCATTTCAAGATAAATTCATCAGAGAAAATAGATGAAGAGTGAACAGCAGAGATCTTCACTCCAAAGAACACTGGATCATTAAATAATTTTATTTAGCCCTTTTTTCACACACAGGTACAGCAACCAAATTTCCATGGGTTACCCCTGCCTCACAACTAAACAAAATAATAAGAACGCGATATATACCGAAACTTTTCGCCCTCTGAATGTTATTATCCAACAATTTTGCAGATTTGTTAAAAAGTGCATGACATCATTCAAAGAAAGTACAATTTGAATAATGTTGTCAACATCCAAGTCTCTAGAGTCAATATGTCTGAAAAATGGCTTGGAAGTCGAGACAATCTTCAAATTTCCCACAACTTGGATTCACGACAAAAATTATATATCTTTAGTATATTGCTGTTTAAAAGTTCTATATATTCACTATACGAAAAATAGATAACCCTAAAATCATTTTTTCATGTCGTTCATGTTGTTAGTAAGTCTCGAAGGCTAATAAAATGAGGGAGGTTCACAAATTCTGGAACAATGCAATTACTATTCAGTGCGAACAAAGACTTGAACACGTTTCTGGATATGTAATTGAAATGTTTTATATAAACAAAGATCTGTACATTAGTGAGAATTAGTATATGTACATCTGAAAATTAGTATATGTTGTGGGGAGCTTTGGCAAAGACATCCTGTTATTCATCTTAACTTAAAAATGTAGTGCACTTTATATAATTACATAAGTGACGTTTTTGTGAAAGTACACATGTGTTAGACGATTGCAGGGCATTTGCGTTGCAACAACACTCATCTTTCTATTTGAAAATACGATTTTAAAAACACATGGTTTTTAAAATACTGTACATGACATTATTCAAAGTGCTAATGTTGACGACCAAATTGAATTAAGAAATAATCTTTAGCTTCAATAATGAATGGGATGGGGAAATTCGAAAAAATTGAATTTTTTACATTTTTGGACATTCAAAAGATAATATAATAAATGGGCCATGCACCATTTTTATAAGAACACTTTTATATATTTATGCTAGAATTGGAAATTTAAAAACCAAGAAATTTTTGTGAAAATTTTGATCCTTGGGGTTCGGTAGAAAATATTCACTAAAATTAATTAATTCCCAGACTTAAGTTGAATCAATTAATTATTCAGTTTGGAAAACTTCGTGTGTATGCCCGATGGTATTGTTCGCCCGTTAAGTATTGTACAATTTAATTATTTCTTTATTACATCTTTGCATCGCATAATCAGAATATTAACTAATTATCACAGCTTCACCGGAAGATAAAACCCTTCAAGGCAAAGAAGAATTATTTAAATGGCTGATCATTTGCCAACGTTCTGATTCAACAAACAAAGAGTATGCACGACTAATTCTACACCTTTAATTATCCGTTAAAACGTAAGAAGTAGAAGAAAAGAGGAAGAAAAAGAGAAAAATAGGGAAAATGTAGCGATAATTCATTTTAGGAAGATAATTATCTCAAGTGCATTGAAAGACAATGGCTCATAATTTTGACAAGAATAGCGGGACTCAACATTACAAAGATTCACGTATCCAAATACAATACAAGGCAAAGAAAAATAAGGAAAGTATCATTATTAAACGTAGATGGAAATCAGTATCCAACACCTTGAATCGGGGATCTGCTTGCGGCGAGCTTGACATCTAATAGATAAAGGGGGTAAAGAATTAATAGCATTAGCGGAGCTATGGGAATACGTAAGTGAATTTACCGAAGAAGAAAAAGAAGAAAAGGACTTAGAAGCAGACGCGCACGAGCAGCAGCAACTACAAAAAGAACAGCAACATTATCAACAAGAACAACACCTTGAAGTCGCCGCAAGAAGATGCATTTTTAAAACCATAGTGAACGTATTTTCTTTTACAAAGGACGTGTAGGACAAAGACCACAGAGGTTGATTGTCATGCGTCTTAAACTAGGTGTCAGCAACCGTTTTGTAACTGCGGGCCCATTTATCATACTCCCAATATTTCGCTGACCACACATATCTCCAACTTGCTTTTTATTCAACAAATTTAAAATATTAAGTTACAATTCAATAATTTTATTAGTAGGTCACTACTACCATGTCAAACCGAGCTTGGGATTCAGGTATAATAATACAATGTGGACTAGTAGAGGCGATTGATTGATTTTTTCATGTTTCCGGGCGCGTCAACTGCTTTGGTCATTAGTCCCGTAAGTGTAGTGCGTTTTTTTCTCGGAAGATGGCGGTGATTTTCCCCCGCTGGATGGCGAGATCCGGCGCCGACCTACCGCCGGCTAGTGGGGTTCCCCCCTAACCAGGACTCTCCCACCAGCGGGGCACCGCCCCGGCCGGGACGAGCTCTAAGCTCCCGGCCGGTCTTCCGGAATGTGTGGTAGTGTAGTGCATGATAGTGTGTGTGTAAGAGGTGAGGTGAGGATAGGACAAGGAAGAGGAAGGAAAGCTCGTGCGCGGTCTATGGCCCGTTTGTTAGGGTACTGCTCCGGCATTCGCCTGGTGTTGATCGGACAACCGATCAGAGCAGCCGGCCGCTAGATTTCTCCTCCAGGCAGCGACTGAATTCGACCTAGCTGAAAAGCTAGTGTCGAAAATCCTGCCGCCGTGGGGAGTGGGAACGTAGGAGCTCTCGGTGAGAGGCGCTGCTGTGACATCAGTTGATGCACTGAGCCCCCGCTCCCGGTGCAGGCGCTGGAGCTACTCACCGCAGGGAGGTGTTGGTCCTGTGCAGCGGCGGGTGGGAGCGGACGGGGCGGGGCGCGAGGCTCCGCACAGCCACCAGCTCCCGCACCTCCAGGCTCTTCAGCGCCTCCTTGCCCCAGCGGAACTTGCGCCGCACCCACGCGCTCATGGCCGCGACTCCGGATCACCGGCTCACGGACTCACCAAGTCACCACTTCGCGGGTCACCCACTCATCACTTGGTGGCTCACGGACTCACCACTCAGCGGTTGACCGGCGCTCCGGTTCGCCACTCACCGGCTCACACCACTCGCTCCGCCCCGCGCCGTTCAGACGGCGTCCTCGCGCGCACTGCCACGCACCGGCGAGAGCCGCCGCCGCGCCACTCCGCCCCCCTCCCCTCCCCACCCGCCCGCACCTTCCGTCCCGGGCCCCCCGCTCCCCCTCCCGCTGCGCCGCGCGCGGCCGCGAGGCACCGGCTGACGTACGCGGACGCACGCCCGCCGACTCACCCGGAGGGAACTCGACGGAAATTTGCAACCTCCTCGCCGGCAGGACACGGCAGCCAAGGTCAGCTCCGGCCACTAATAAACAAACACTGCCGACCTGGGTAGACGAGTGAAGTCGTAGGCTTCCGCGGCCGGAGTCATGTGAATGATCTTGGATGTCCGGGTGACGCCACACCGAAGGCTGTGTTGCGGACGTTTCGACCATCTTTTTGTGGTCTTCCTCAGGGCTGGTCTGGGAAGAAGACCACGTAAAGATGGTCGAAACGTCGGCAACACAGCCTTCGACGCGGCGTCACCCCGACAGCCAAGATCATCCACATGGATAGACGAGGTCACTAAGGCTTACGGGCCGCGGGTTCAAATTCCGCCTCGGGCATGGATGAATGTCTGAGTTCGTCTTGCTCTTATGTGTTCTTCCTACAATTAAAACAATCACAGCGGATGCTGTATGACAAAGTTGTTAAAAAGCGACCTAAAATAATTAAAGAAGCAAAAAAATCGAACACAATTCTCTCTCATATACAAACTCTTTCATCATATATAAAAGGCCACTAATGCTTTACAAACATCTACAAACACCAATAAACTCCCAATCATACAAAATAAAAATCTCGGATTAATCTCAAACGACCCTTGGTTCATAGGTAACAAACAACTCCATTCTGAATTAAACATCAATACAATAATAAACCAATTAGCCTATATATCGCACAACGTCTATCAAAATCTGCCAGACCAGCACATACTGACTTCACCAGCAGTATCACTTTTCAAACTAGCGAAAAACCAAACCCACATCCGAATAAAAAATATATTACTATTTGAAGCCCTTCCAGAAATGAGAGCCAACAAAGACACATAACCCCAAGGTTCTCCCCTGGAGCATCATCTTTGCTTTGAAGATTAATTTAGCCTAGATTTGTAACTAGCATAAGCCTGAACAGTACATCCCATCTGTAAAATGATTAACTGATCGATGCATTCCTGCGAAAGTCAGTAAATGGTTGTATATAAAAAAGGTCTAGCGACGATAGTTGATAGTCAACAACTTGATAGTCATGATCGTGATCGTTCTTCTAATGCCATATTCCTAGTGAGATGTCACCCAGTGCTAGTAGCGCCTGACGCGTCAAGAAATTGATGATGATGATACGATCAGTTTAATGCGTGGTGTTTTCTGCTTAATTCCACTCCGCGTTCACGATCTGGAAATATTCATGCCCCAAGAGAGATTCCGATTCTCTATCCTAATGTAGAATGGTACTGTCATACTCTTTGTGATTTTAGGTTTTCTAGTTCAAATTTCATTTACAATATTGTAAATATGTAATTATTATAATACTATATAGCCGAAACAAATAATACATGAAAGTCTGATATATATATATATATATATATATACATATATATATATATCACACTGCAAGTTGACGTATTTTCACTAGCTGAAGCCAATCGCCTTCTACGCTTAAACAGAATGTAGTAGATACTTCGAACTACGCACTAACAATCTTGCTGCTTTCTTAGATGTCAAGCCAGTAGAGAGCGAGGCCATGTGTGGCACTCGCTCGTATATTCAAGTTCTTAACCAAGAATGAAATGTCCTGAGATGTCCCTCTTCGATTTTAATGCTGTAAGGGAATTTTATGTCGTATAGCAGAATCCATATGCATCATAAAAATCACAGGAAATACAGAAATAAAACAAAGGATTAAAACGAAATTAAATTTTTAAAACGGATTGCGAGAACTAGCGGGAGTGTAATACAAGGCAGGCGCTGAAAGTTTGTTGGGCGATATTATTCTGAAGTTTATAGTGTAAACAGAAATCTCTCGTAAATGATCTTGGCTGTTCGGATGACGCCGCGTCGAAGGCTGTGTTGCCGACGTTTCGACCATCTTTTCGTGGTCTTCCTCAGGGCTGGTCAGAAATCTCTCGTTTGTGTTTGTCACAATTACCAGCCAGATAGAATTTTCAGGAAATAACACTCATTCATTTATATAGAAAAAAATCAATTAATAAAGGGAAGAGCAATTTTGCTGATGAAGATGACGACTACTACTAATAGTCACTTTCATTCACATTTGGTAAATAGTCGGGAATATGTTACCTTTATGACCAATTACTTCCCAAACACTCGTTCGTTTGAATTAACGTGTTGGTAAACAGAGAAACAGTGGCCTTTGAAAACGCTCGCAATTATGCTACTAGAAAATTTATTTACACTTGAAAACCCAAAACTCAACAACTACGTAGTATAATACATCACTCAAATGACGCACTGTACACAGATAAATTGATTTCATTTATTTACCAACTTGTTTACATTGAAACGAAATAGATTTCATATGATATAGAATCGTATTCAGTCTTTCAGCCTAGAATCTCTTTACAAAAATTACATTTTAGACCAAAATAACCTGCTTATTCTGAAGTTCAAACAAAATAGCACGCATAAATTGTACGAAAAATGTTATTTCCAAATATGTACGTGCATTATTATAAGACGTAGGTGCGTATTTCATTTCTGCGTTTGCGAACTTTAGGAAGCTGCGTCAGCGACATTTGATTCTCTTTTGTTACATTCGCCGAATGCACACAGCACTGTACAGTTATACCGTAATATTAATTCTGTTGATGTAACTACAATTACAAAAATGCTCTTCATCTAAGTTTGTGTGTACAATTAAAGTAAGTTACAATTAACTCCATGAATTTCTAATGAAAACAAATAATTAACGAGAAATCTTAATACACTGTCAGAAATTACATTAAATTTAATGTACGACTGTAAATGAATTTTAATGTACTGTGTACATTAAAGGGAGATTCATGTTCCTGTATATTAAATCTAATGCTAAAATTAAAATCAATGTAGATTTAATGTACCACTGTTAACTTACTTGTCTTCATTCAATTTAATTGTACTCTTACAGTAAAGTTCCTATACGTGTACATTAAATTTAATGTGCGTACATGATAATTACTTTCATGTACTTTACATTGAAAGTAATGCAGAAATTTATGAGAGTGTACGATAAGTTTGGCTAAAAGAAACGCCGTTATGGGGTCAGATTCGTGGCCGAGAATGTCGTCGCCGCGGCCAGCGTTCTCTCTCTCGCGGCCAAACACCCGCGGCCCTCTCTCGCGGCCAAACACCCGCGGCCTCCACCAGAATCCTTGGGCCGCGTTCAAGGACGACAGGAAACCGCTCCGTTCCTCCTGCAGCGCTCGACGTCGAGTTTAGGTAACACGTAGTATTTATGCATCTTGCTCCGTGGGAGTTCCTTTGAGAGGCGAGGATATTCGTCCATCTAGGAACACGGCGAGTCTTCTAGCATAAAATATACAGATCCAACGGTACCAATACGGATTTTTCAAGAGAAATTTATAGTTGCTTTCATATGAAGTGGAATAATATTTGTTATCACTTCTAAATTGGTGAGTAGATACCTCACTGTACACATTCACGTGCTTAATAATCTAGTAGAGCTAAAGATAATATACTTTCTCACATTATTTCTATCTTTTGCAATTTTCGAAAATTCAGAGAATTCAAGAAAAATGAGATGTGGACCATTCTTTGAAGCATCCCTTCTTCTATTCGTGTAAAAATATAAATAAAAATTTTGAACCAATTTTGAGAATTTTTTTTATAAATTGCATTAATTTCAAGCAGATATTCCCCCAAAACTACTCCGTTTAAAAAAATATACATTGCGTATCTTCAATATTTTAGTTGTACAAAAACGTCGAAAAAAATTTGAACTTTTGCAAATTTCGAACAATTAAGGATTTCAACATACGAAACATATGTCGTTCTTTAACCGTCCTTAACTTGCTATCTAAGTCTAATCACAACATTTGGAGCCGTTTTTGAGAACATTTTGAAAATGTCTGGGCTTCATATAAAGTACCCCCATGAATTAAAATGTCCGTCTCAAACTCACGGAGCTTTGAGTTCGTTCAAAACGATCAGATAATATTATTTTTGGAGAAAATACTTTGAATGGTTTAGATACAAGTGTTGATCACACACTGACAGACGGATAAACGTTTTCCGTCGATCGAGTTTGCTGAATCAAGGACTCACAAAACATGGATTCTGACTACACAACGTGTAGAGGAAGTCATTTTCCATATGAACAAGATTTATCCACTTATTCTTTACCAGGACCCGGCAATAAGAGTTTTTGTGTCAAAAATTTGCCGTTTCCTTTCTTTACATATGGGTGAGAAAGTATAAGGTTGGGAATTAATGCTCTATCATGTTCTGTAGTCTCGATTTGTGGGTCCTTGATACCGGAAAATGAGTGAGGAAAGTTAACACAGTCATCTTCACATCCCAGTCCCATACCATTGAATAAGAGCACTGGGTTCAGGAACTTGCGCAAAAATTTCATTCATTTCATATCTGAGAATCCATGTGGTCGTCACAGGAAGTACTAATAACATAATCTTCGTTACAATATTGTTCAGAGAAAGATAACGCCCTTTGCGTGGTTGACCGCTCATAGTATGAAACTCATTTGGTTGCGAAACTTTCTCAGTTCATTGAGTACATAACGCTCTACTCTGCGGTCATTTTGAGGTCTATAAATCTGTGATAATAATTATTTGCGAAACTGTTTAACGTTTGAAATTTAGTTTATCGCACTATTTGGGTGTTAATCATTGTTGCTAAACCACCTCATTCAGAGCTGAAAAGTCTCTCTCCAGAACTACTTCACATTATGACAAATAGCCTAATCGTTGGTTATACAGTTTAAATTGTATTGGAAAATTGTAGGATTTACTTTCTACAATCTAGAAGATAACATTCGAATGTAGTTGCTAATCTCAGTTTTGTAATTTATTTCAAAACTGATAATTTTACATCATGTCGATAAAAGGGAACCTTAGACATTAAAATAAAACACAAGAAACTAATGTAACTATTAGAACAAAATAAATTTACTACTGTGTCTTCTATCAACATCTGGCAGACATCTTCCGCCAGATCAATAGTCAGAATTAAAATAATATTATGGTATCTACATTAAAACTAGACAGAGAATACGTTGTACGACATTCATATCGTACAATCTTATTAATGTTTTCGTATATAACTATTCAGTAGTAAAATGCTTACAAAAAGACTGTTTGATGAGGAATACGCAGTACCAAGTTTTCAAGAAAAACATGAAACTATTTTATGTTTAAAACTCACAAGAACAATGAGTGCATTGAACCCTTGCAGTATAATTTACAAAAAAAATGATAAATGTAGACCAAACGTCATTTATTCATCTATTCGTCGTGAACAGAAAGTAAATATCGATGATAAAGAAGCACAGGGAAAAATCACACGTCAAGGAAAGACGAGAACTCTCAGAAAATCAGTCCTGTACCTGCTTTTTGCACTCTTTTGGAAGCATCACCGCCAGTACCGAGATTTAGAATGTGAAGGTTCATTCACCTAGAAAACACTGACATTGACATTAGGATATAAAAAGTGCTTTTAACCTATACATTAATTTCCAATTAACAATATCAACGTAAACGTAGAAAAAGTTATTCATTGATTAATAATAGCCTACCGGTACAATTATTAGTGGACACAAAAATATAATATAGAAATCAAAGATAGAAAGCACGTTATAGCACGTCATACGCAGTTTTAACTGTTTTTTGACGTAAAATAAATAAATAAATAAATAAATAAATAAATAAATAAATAAATAAATGTAATATAGAAATCAAACATAGAAAACGGATGCGATTATGAAAGAGTGAGCGCGTTTCATCTGCAATAATAATGAGGAAGTACAAGTTCATTGGCTTGAAACTGCATTGTCTGAACTATCATTTCACATTCCTGAGAAAATCAGGGTCATTCTCAAATCACGTAAATGTGAACTTGAAAGCGTGAAGTTCAGGAATTTTCACCTTAAAGTCAACAAGTTTCTGTCGCAAGACGTTTGAAGGAAGGACATTGAAGTATTTGTAGTCACGTTGCCATTCTTTTGACGTCGTTCTTCCTCAGTGATTGCTAATTCTGTAATATCTTCTTCATATTTCTTAATCAGATAATATGATAGTTATAATATTCACTCTTAAATTTCCCTCTTATTTATTTCGTATTTTACCCTTACCATTTAACTTTTTCAGAAGTTGAATTCTTTTGAGTGGACATCTGAAGTGGAAAAAATGATACTCAGTATGAAGGATGATTGGTTTAGTGGTGAGTTATAGTTGACATTCACATAATTGAAATGATTGAAGGCGTTGTCATTGTCAACAATACTATTTATTTCAATAACAGCAGCTTTCGATGGCTTAGCCATCATCATCAGTTTGGTGGCTATATGGCATCAGTGATGGCTAAGTCATCGAAAGCTGCTATTATTGAAATAAAGAGTATTGTTGACCATGACAACGCCTTCAATCATTTCAATTATGAAGGATGTTATTGATTTGCTGAAGGAAATCATAGAACATATTCTCTTATCGGACCACAGCAAGTGAACTTTAGTAACTGATATCATTGTAAAGATTTCTATTAAGTCCTACTATTCCGACCATTTTGAGTTCCATGGTGTACCACACACTCACGTATCGGACAGCGATTTATTGAAACAATTAAGGAACACCAACGCATAAACGCATGGCTAACTGATTTGTTGAAAAGCTTAGCCATTTATTTTGTACAGATATTTGTTATTTTCCAAAACAGTAAAACCAATACCACCAAACACCACTACGTGGTGTACGTGTGAGAAATATGAAGCAAATGCCAAAAGCACTTCCCATGACTTAATGATATCACATGAACTACATTTACAGTGCCTAAAATACCTATTTCAACACAAGAGTGTAAAATCGTCTGTTAATATTTCAATTTTAGAATTAGTTAATCTTGGCTATTTACACTGTTATTTCACAGTTTAATCATAAAACAACAAGGTAATCTGTTATTTGAGTGCTCGATATGTCATCGCTTCCTTATCGTGGGTAAAAATTTCTAGGTCTCTGCGCCGCCCTCACAATCCAGAACATGAAAATGCCAGGAAGCGGAAACCTACTACTTCGCACCTTCGCAGACTCTACAGGAAGGGTACTCACAAAAGCAAAACATTTCGGCCCAGACAAAGGCCAAGACGTGATGCCCGTGGGCAAAACACTACGACATGACTACGCCAAGACAGCCCAGAGCTTTCAAAAGGCCGGCTGCGGAAATTGACGCTAGTCGAGTTTCGAGTCAGTACTCCTTTTTGGAGAGGATTCTATAATGAGCACTTCTGCCCTGAGAAAAGATGATTGATTGATTACTAATGATTCCTGGCGCGTGAACTATTAAGGTCATTCGTCCCGTAAGTGTAGTGCATGATTTCTGCTCAGGAATCTGCTTTGGTAGGGTGCTGATCCGACATTCGCCTGGTATTCATGCGAGAAACCAACCGATCAGAACAGTCAGCAGCAAGAATTCTCCTCCACACAGCGACAGAACTCGACCCAGTTATCTGGGTTCAGAGGTTCTGCGGTGATATCAGTTAATGCCTTGAGCCACCTTTCCCGGTCTGAGAAAAGAAACGACGGTAGCCAAAACATCAGCCAAATTGCGACGCGTTGTCCCTTGGAAGCGAATATTTTTGGACAAACAGATTAAGCGTTTGAATAAATAAAATATATGGAATGCGCTCTGAAGGTAGCCATTACTCAAGTCATAATGTGTAATTACGGCTAGAGTTACATGTTTACAACAAAATTATGAGAAGACTGTCAACGGTATGTTCTGCAAGGAACAAAGCAAATAAGAAAATAAGAGACCTGAAGGAGGCAGACTGGGAAAAGTTCACAAAAGATATGAAAAAAGACATGTATGGTACTCAAACGAAAGTTTGGAAGATGTTAAGGAATAGAAAAGCTGAAATAAACGAAGTAGTAAAAATACCCATGATTGAAATGTCCTCATAGGAAAACTATTTTCAACAGTTGTATCAAGGGACTGAGGAAGAAATAAAAAAAACAACGTAAATGTGGGTAACAACAGAGAGAGAATATATAAAGAAGGAAAAAAGAATGGAATAACCATATCACACGAATGAGCGATGACAGACTGATAAAGATAGCCAGGGATACGATACCATTAGGAAGAAGAAACCCTGGAAGGCCGTAGAAAAGATGGAGAGATCTGCAGTCAACTAATGGATCTCCGGGATCAAGTGTGAAGAAAATCAGGTGTACAACCTACATGAAAGAAGAAGAAGTTATGTGTTTACGTTAGTTTTATGTAAAACGTCTGTAAAAGAAAAGTTCGTAAATGCGACTTAATACGTGAGTGCACAGAATTGGTTTGTAATCTAGAAAATATATGAAGATTTATTTGTCTTAATTAAGAAGACAAACTTAGTGTTATGCGAGAGAAGCGAGTCAAGTTAAATCGTACCTGAATTTTGGTGTAAAATACGTTTGAAATTTATGTTCGCTGAAGACAAGGATGTTGAATTGCGGAGACCGAAAATCGCAACCTCGCCGTTGGCTTGGAAATGCGCCAACGAAGGGAATTGGCGACTTTTATAACTGAGAACTTTAGCCAAATTCCCTTCACACGTACACCTTTCTATCTAACCGCCATCTGCATAAAGCATTCTACACACGTTCCGTAGAAATATTATTTAACTGTGTGTCAAAAGAGACAAAAATATGTTTGGTCTCCAGAGATCGCAACATTGTCTTTGGCTTGGAAATGAGGCAGGGAAGCGAATTGGCGATTTTTATAAGTGTGAAATTTACTCAAATATCTTAACACGAACACTTTTTTGTCTAACTACCATCCTACAATTCACAAATATGCTTAATCTTTGTGTCAAAAAATGCTCGGTCTTTAGAGATCGCAACATTGCCGTTGACTTGGAAATGCGCGAAAGAAGCGAATTGGCGGCTTTTATACCAGCGAACTGTCCCCAAACACCCTTAACACGTACACCTTGTAGTCTAACCGCCATCTGGACCTACAAGTTCCGTATAACTATGTTTTAGCTATGTGCCGAAAGAAAAAAAAATTCTCTGCCCCCAGAGAGCAATCACTCCCTTGAGAAAAAGCGCGCAGCCGCGAGGTTTTTCACCGGGGCTTCCCCGCGCCCCTTTTGTCGCCTGCCGGCGCGCGCGTCTTCGCCAGCGGAAGCCAAGTGCCGAGTGCCGGTGGCTTTCGCACGGTTGCACTCGTTCGCGGCACGTTCGCATTCCGCGTGGGGCATCCCCGGCCAAGAGAGAACTGGAAGTAGTCCCGTTACCTCATTAGTGACTGCATCAATACTGTTGGAGTTCACGCGTGTTTATTGTCACGCCTGCGGGCGAGGGAGCATTGTTGGAGCTAACTGGTAGCATCGATTGATTGATTTTTTTGTGTTTCTGGGCGCGTCAACTGCTTCGGTCATTAGTACCGTTAGTGTAGTGAATGTTTTTTCTCGGGAGATGGCGGTGATCTTCCCCCGCTGGATGGCGAGATCCGGCGCCGACCTACCGTCAACTAGTGGGGTTACCTCCTAACCAGGACTCTCCCACCAACGGGACACCGTCGCAGCCGAGACAAGCTCTAAGCTCCCGACCGATCTCCCGGAATGTGTGGTAGTGTAGTGCATGTTAGTGTAAGTGTGTGTGTAAGCGGAGAGGATAGGAAAAGGAAGAGGAAGGACAGATCACGCGCGGTCCGTGGCCCGTTTGGTAGGGTACTGCTCCGGCATTCGCCTGGTGTTGATCGGAGAAACCACGGAAAACTACCGATCAGAGCAGCCGGCCGCTAGAATTCTCCTCCAGACAGCGAGTGAGTTCGACCTAGCTGAAGAGCTAGTGTCGAAAATCCTGCCGCCGTTAGGACTCGAACCTAGGACCTCCCGGTCAGGTAGCATCGATTTGCATCTTTTAATCTTCATCTGTTGTTATGAACAAAATTAGAGCACTATACTGCGTGACAAGTTATGATTAACCCTGATCATATGCATAGAATGCCTTCCCGATCTTGGCTACTCAGAAATTTCATAACTTGTCCATAAGATTCTTTTACGATGTTTATATCTATTAAAATGTAAACCTTATCCTCAAATGACGATATTAGTTCTTTCTACAGAGCTCAAATTCTAAGCTATTTTGGCCATAAAACACTTTTCGTTTAAGAAAATATGCATAATCATTCAATGTCGCAACAAAAAATCACCTTTTTTAAAAGCTCAAAATGTTTTCCTTCCTTTGACGTTCTAGTCCAGTGCGACCTGATATTCGCGTATAATATTAACGTTGCAGTGATAAAGCATGTTATGTTTCTTAATTAAATAACATCATTTAAAATCTCGAGAAGTTTGAATACCCCTCTCCCCATTCTACATAAATTTTCTAATTGATTATGTAATGCTCGCAACGACCCCCCCCCCATTTACTCGTACAATACATTAGATTAAATTATGTAACAGTAAAACAATTTGTATTAATTTTATCTGTGTTGTATATCAGAATATATGATAATTTAAGTCAGAATTAGTTGGCAATGTTGCCTGCAGGAAACACTAATATTTGTGACTTTCTTAGTGAATGAAGGATGCGTGGGCGAGAAAATTTCTGACAAACCGTGCAAAGGCCGTGTTGGATGGCTACTCCATCTACGAGTCGACAAAAAATTACATTACAATGAAGAGGGAGGGAGAGATGTTTTAGGCGGCATTACACTGCTTAACATACGGGTAGGGGATGTTAGTTTAGTGTTACAGAACGCTGATATATTTTTTTTACTGTTCAACATTTGCTGAAATAATTTATTTTATTCAATCTTACAATAAAACATTAAACCATTAACCATTTAAATTTTAAAAAATATAAATAAATTAATAAGTTAGTATGTATAAATTATTACAAAAAATGGAAATATTTGTTCATAATTGATATATTTATTGAATCAGTTAGATTGCGAAGAAAATGTTCCAAACTGATCTACAGTGCATGTTATGTATGGAAAAACAGCAGGTTAACAATAACAAGATTTTTATTACAGTTTCGCTGTCGTTACAAAATGTACCAAAATCCAAAAGAGAGAGAAACCAATATAACATAGCCGAGTCACCAGATGTTCCGTAGAGGTCCAAGTCCAAAGCCGAAGTCACACAATTAATCAGTCGGAATCGCCTAGTACACTGTCGGGTCACATCACTATACTCAACACTATCAACTCTCAAATTTCACTCGGTACACTGTTCTGCCACTACCCCGGCGGCTGCCCGTTATATCTTCCTGCGCGCTGAAGACTCGCCTCCTCGTAGAGGCTTCGCGCGCCGGCCGTTCCGTCCCCATTGGCCAGCTCCTTCTTTGCTCGGCTGCCCAGTTTGCGCTCGCTGACGTCACAGCGCGCCGACTCTGCGGCGCGCTTTTTGGTGTAGCGGACACCGCCGCAACAGTGCATTCAAGAATCCAATTAAATTACGCAGTAGATGCAGCAGTAGATACGATAGCCTCTGACCCAAAACCCAAACAAGGAAACTTTGGGTATGTGAATATTCTAAACGAAGGATGTAAATAAAGCAATGCTTTGTCAAGGGGAGCTGGGAAAATACGAAGTGTTGATGATTATGTTTTGGGATGCTCACATCCTTTTGAATACATCGACATAATAATGAATTTGTGGGCAATCCATTGCTGAAAAATGTTTATGCTGCAACAAGCTTTGAATGGCAGGTTCTCAGAATATGTAACGCCATTAATGTGAAAGAGTGTGCAAAATCATTCGTGCGCAGTTTTTATTTTGATTATATTGTGGGGCGCTTATTGTAAAAATAAATTTTCAAAACGTTCCAAACGGACTAACAATCTTCTTTTCATCTAATTGTGTATTAGGTACTTGGAAGTTTGCTGGTCAGTAGAACCGCCATCTTAATAACTTAAATAGACACGTTCTTTCTCTCATAAAAGTGTATGATTATCGTACATTATCCACCATTCAGTGAATACTTTTCTTTTCAAAGTACTATCTCTTTCCCAAGAAAAAATATTGTAATACAGAGATTTTCCATTACTTTCCTCCATAATATTGGTTTTATGACGTCTACCTAGAACGATGTTTACGAGTGTCATAAACAAGCTTTATTCCCCTCTAATTAGAATTTCACTAAGTCAATAAATCTTCCAATATCCCTGTATACGTTCACGAGTACTTCCAATAGTACATTTCTCTGTGGTTAGGTACGCTTCTTACAATAGAAAATGTTATTATCTGTTTGCACAGTTATATTCAAGGCTTTAAACAGAGAATGCATCTCCAAAAGTTGATGAGGTTCATTCAGTCGCCAAAAAGGTTTATTTCTAGAACATTATTCTGAACTTAATATTTTATACAGTCGGTATTATAGAAATTCCTCTCTGATAGTTTTATTTATTTTAAAAAGTTCAAAACGACATTGACTCGATAACTAAACATGGAGAGTCTTCACGCACAGAAAAACTATTGCACAACTTGAACACTAAGACATCTGCTCCCATACGTAAAATATATTTAACGAAAGATCAACGAATTCAGAACTTTACGGTGGTTCAAACTAAAGGATAGGCTTCATGAGCTGCAGACATCTGATCTGAGACAGATGAGCTTTTAGTCAGTTTTAAAATACCCATACACATGTAAGAGCGAAGAGAAAAAATCGTGGTCATCTAGAATATTTCAAATTAATCCTATGATTATTCATTTCACAATAACAGGGTCTTATTTTTAAGGCTGTTAGCACATTGGCGGCCAAAATTGATTCAAATTTGGCGCCGTACTTTGAAACCCATCATTATAACAATTACTTGTCGCTAATTAACAGGAAAGAGCATGCATTTTTAAACGTACCGCGTCGGACATACAATATTTTTTTCTCCAAAAACAGCGCGTTTGCTTCCAGAGGGAAAGACAAAAACATCTTTCACGGAAATCTCTTTGGAAGGACAAAAAGAGTTGAAGAGTTGGACTGTTTTAGCAGAAGCCCGGTAGGCCGCGCCAGGTACCGGATACACTGTGAAGTATCAACATTTCAAAAATTAAAAGTCCTCCAAATGAAGGCGCGATAGAATAGCATTATTTAAAAGGGTAGTGGCCGACTCGCCTCGCGCAAGTAAAACACCGTTAAGATGCACGTATATATGCTACCGACTATTAATTTAATTATGTAGGGTTGGTATTGCACCTCAGCTGAGAAGTTTTAGCACTACTTCAAAATCCAAGTAAGGTTTTATTTAAGTAAAAAATATTCTAGTATATTTGATTAGTACGAATTTCATAAAGGCAGTTGACAAGACAGACTATGTATAGAGCAAAACTCTGTTTTTGTTCGCGAAATAAACACATCTCCTCACGATAAAACTACTCCATCAAAACGACAACATTTGAGATGTGTCTCGTTTTTGTGCACCGACCTAAATAAAAATCATTAAAATAAGGGTACTTCTTCAATATACATCAATGCCTCAGTGCCCATAGTACAAAATAAGCATACACAACACTGATGCTTTGAATTAGGGACACACACTGATGAATATATTGACATTGTGGTTTATTTTAGTTAATTTAATTTAAAGAATAATTAAAACGAATAATTTTATTTTATTTTTTATGTTATTCTATTTTTAAGATCGTCTTTTTATGTGAAACAAGATGAAAATCCAATAGAGTGTTCGAATGTAGTAAATCATCATCTGCTTAGCATATCGAGTCTGTTTCTTTTGGTTACATTTACAATTATTATAACACGTACAACATACTTTAATCGCAACATTCTGTTATTAACATTTATCCTAAACCGTAAAAAATCCTACCAAGTATATTGAGCAATCAGTCCTGTTTCCAAAAAGTAGTGTTGAAAACTCTGGAAAAATTACTATTAAAGATTTTCCGTAAAGTTATAATCCAAAATAATCTTATTCTTCCCTTCAAATTCAGGTTCTTTCAAAATCTCTCCAAAAGTCACCAATTATTACAACTAATCGAAAACAATCACGAAGCATTTTCCACATCTCATTTACTAGCAATCTCCTTCGCTATATCCCAAGCGATTGTCAAGGTTGATATGAAGGACTAAATTACAAAATGAGAAAACTAAATATTCCGAAATACTTAGGTGATACTCTGTCAAATTTCATAAGAAATCGCACATTTCTAGTACAAGTGGCTTCCGTCCCACCATCATGAATAAGTTCACCAGGAGTTACACATTCCAACGCATCCTTATATTCACACTTTTTTCATCAGGCGATACAGACATCTTAGCATCTGATTATTATCTCACCTTCATCGGCTCAAACATTTTTCATAACACTGAAAATTCTTTCTAGCATTGGAAATTGTTTCTAGCATATCCGGAACTGATGCACAATATTGAAACGATTACAGTACATTTAAAGCCGAAATTAAGACAACTGCGCGGACTTGAGCAATAGTCACGATTCCCAACAGGGCAAAGCCAGCTCTAATCGAGTTTAAATCTTTTTACGTGTTCACTATTCTCATTTCCTATTAGTGAATCAATAATTGAAGTAGTGAACAGTTCAATAAAATAGTGAACACTTCACTCAAATAATGAACAATTCGCTTAAATAGTGAACATATCACTCAAAGAAGTGAACAGTTCACTGAAATAGTGACCAGTTCACTCAAATAGTGAACAGTTCTCTCAAATAGTGAACAGTTCTCTCAAAAAGTGAACAGTTCACTCAAATACTGAACATCTGGCCACCCTACCAACCAACCTGGACCCACCTTGTTGGTCCAGAGGTTGACGTAAGTGAAACCCTGAAGACAGAAGGAGCACGCGGGAAACCCGCAGCGAAGATGTCGCAGCTAGCGGCGGTGGGGGACTACTTCCTGCCAAGTCACGCTCGCGCAGTGGTGACGTCAGTCGGCAGGTGCCTCCGCGCTCCAGAAACGGCTGCGGGGATGTCTTCGGCACGCATTTGGTGCCGTCAATGAGTCGATCACTTTGAGAAGCAAGTGTGTTTGTCTGGTGAAATATCACTAATGCCTGCTTACAAAGGTAAATACCATGGGCTTGTTTGTTTATTTGAAGAGCGGGAAAGTACACGCATTATCTGATGGATTGATTGATTGATTTTTTCGTTTCCGGGCGCGTCAACTGCTTCGGTCATTAGTCCCGTTAGTGTAGTGCATGTTTTTTTCTCGGGCGATGGCGTTGATTTTTCCCTCGCTGGATGGCGAGATCCGGCGCCAACCTACCGTCGGCTAGTGAGGTTTCCCCCTAGCCAGGACTCTCCCACCAGCGGGGCACCGCCCCAGCCGGGACAAGCTCTAAGCTCCCGACCGGTCTCCCGGAATATGTGGTAGTGTAGTGCATGTTAGTGTAAGTGTGTGGGTGTGTAAGGGGAGAGGATAGGACAAGGAAGAGGAAGGACAGATCGCGCGCGGTCCGTGGCCCGTTTGTTAGGGTACTGCTCCGGCATTCGCCTGGTGTTGATCGGAAAAACCACGGAAAACTACCGATCAGAGCAGCCGGCCGCTAGATTTCTCCTCCAGGCAGCGACTGAATTCGACCTAGCTGAAAAGCTAGTGTCGAAAATCTTGCCGCCGTCAGGACTCGAACCTAGGACCTCCCGGTCAGAGGCGCTACAGTGACATCAGTTGAGAAGCAAGTGTGTTTGTCTTGTGAAATATCACTAATGCGGGCTTACAAAGGTAAATACCGTGGGCTTGTTTGTTTATTTGCAAGAGCGAGAAAGTACACGCATTATCTGATGGAAAACATCAGCTCCTTCCGCGCTTTTTCTAATAAGATTATTGTTCAATTAGGCAATAAAACCCACGTATTTGAAGACGTTTTTCTAGAAGAGCGTTTACCATTGAAGACGTGAATAGTGAGTAAGTGCAATCATTCTTGAGCCTTATTGGGTTCTTTACGGTACTCTTGTTAAGCAAAGATTCCAGAAATCAATTTCAGTACCTCCCCTATAAATAGTTTTCAAATGATAAAGAATTAACTATTATCTTGAAATAAAAAAGTTATTCCCAAAGGAAATTATATTTTGGATTGTGATGAGACCAATAACAACTGCCGACGGGAAAACACGGCTGAAAGTTGGAATAAACTATCTACATCACAAGAAAAAAGTATAGAACTCACAATAGAGCAATGAACTATATTAAAATAATATCAAATTCTCATTATTACAACTGCTACGCGAAAACTTTCCCCAGGATGAAAATAATTGTCCGTATTCCTAGATACTTACTACTGAAAAAGATGAATAAAACCGAAATAATTTCAGAGACATTGCCTTGACTTCATATTGACATTTCGTCTAATAATGAAATATGCATCTTTACTTACGTCACAGTGCTACAACCAAAATGCACACTGCACGTACCTGTTAGTAATATTAGTAAGTGGAGCTCTTCTGTTGGTTTGCCGTGTGTTAAAAGAAGTCGAAGGGCTTAGTAATAATACCAAGACATGAAACAACTGTGCAAGGACTATTGTACCTTCGCTTGGTATATTTCCTCTGTCACATTATACGTGTATGCACATACTACACATTCAGCTACAAAGTCATTTTTATATTCCCGGCTCTTCAACGTACAAGAACGGGAAGATTTATTAATTAATTATTCCACTTTTGTTGAAATGAAATTATAATTTTTTGATTCTAATAAAAGGTGAATAGCAACTATTTTCAAATTTATGTTTTGTTTAATTTTTTAGAAACTCCATTTGGGAAGCAACTAATCAAAGCGAATATTGTCCACTGGTGGAAAAAATGAGTTTGATATGAAATCGTGTAGTTTTTAATATGCTCTATAGGTTCCTGCTTCAAGATGTTTTCAAAACGCATTTTAACACATTAAATTAAATGTGTTTTAGAGAAATCTGAAAGCAGGGACGTGTAGAGCGTATTAAAAACTACACGATTTCACATCAAACTCACTTTTTTCTACCAGTGGACAATATGCGCTTTGATTAGTTGCCCTTCATTAAAGCTATGATGTTCTCGCGAGACACAAGCATCCAAGAAGCAAGTTGGCTGAATGGTTTAATGAATAATCATGAACGTCATGTGATGTGATGCAATAAAGTAATAATAATAATAATAATAATAATAATAATAATAATAATAATAATAATAATAATAATAATAATAATAATAATATTTTAACTTATATCTCGGAATCTTAAAATGAAAGTTAGTTATGTAAAACAAACGTTGATGCTAAATGTTGTGTAACTTCAAGTAACACATTACTTCTCTGTAATACAACATTTATTTTCAAACAAAATATTTTCAAGACAAAAGTGAGTGCATCTCTTCTTTTTCAAGAATAAGAAGCAACAAGAAGAATAAATAAACGAATGTCTTCATTTCGACCCTGTCATAGGTAAAAATGCTTTCTCTCATTTCAAAACGTAGTATTCCCCATCATCGTGAGGACGAGAGTAGAAATACTACACATATGATTACAAGGAAGATTCCACTCCTACACACTTTAAACCAGTGACCCATGTATAGACTCATATAAGTGTCATTCTGGTAATTTATTTTCAATTTTTTAAGCATTATTTTCATTTTTCATTTCAGTAAGTCGGCACTTAGATATTTTCTCTGTTTTGGGTCTGTGGAAAGTGTGCAGTTGGAGTTAACAAAAATGAGATACACAAGCCTTTACAAAAACGTCCTTCCTTGATTTTCACAAAACTAAACAAGTGTTACGCGACAATTTTGTAGCCAAAACTACGCCTATATTACGTAACATTGTGAAACGGCCGTTGTATCTTAAGAGAATGATTAAACATAGAAATACAGTTGGCATTATAATTGTACAAAGTTTGATTGCTATTACATAACAAGACGTGCATGTTGAAATATAAAATACTTATAATTAAGCATGTAGTTGAGTGTAAGAAACTTGCTCCGACAAGCGCAGTAAAAACAAGAAACACTGGATAGAAATGGGAAGCAAAAATTCTTTAGATACAGGAAGTGTTTGTTGCAAAACAAACGCTCTTTTAATATCTTGCAGGATAGCTCTTTTCACGTACTACAGCACGTAAATTGGCGTTTGTGGCATATTTGGATTGAAATGCTTGCTCCATTTTTCTTCTTATACTGTCTTGGGACCATGTTTGTTTGCAATTTTCGTTTTTCTAATATTTGTTTCCACGATGCATCATAAATGTTCAATAGAGTTTAGATCCTAAATGGGGAGGGGGCAGTGTGCATTGTTTTGGTGCTTTGTTCAAGATCCAAAGTTTTCTATTCAAAGCAGTATGCTTAAGGTCATTAATGTGCTGAAAAGTGCAGTTGTTTTCTAAATTCATTTCAACAGGACTATCTCGCAAATTTGGCTTTAGAATGTCAGAGAGCATGGATTGATGTCCCTCATCACTGGAACTCTTACGTTTTCACATAGGCACCGATTCACCGCCGTGTTGGACGTTGGAAATTAAGTTTCGCCTTCCGAGCACTGTATTTTTCTTCCTCCATACCATACGTCCACCATCTGAGCCAAAAAAAAAGAAGAATTTGCTTGTTTGAAAATACAATCTTCCTGAAAAACTCATACCCAAAATATACATGATTACCTGCAAATGCTACTCGTTTCCGCCTGTCTCCTTTCCTCACATAAATAGTCTTTTCGGAAATGCGTCCATAGTAAGCACTTGCATCGTAACACATTGCGTGCCGTGCTAGGCGAAAGACTTTTCCCACTATCCAGCGGGTCCCGCCGCCAAATCCGGAGCACTTCCATGGATTAATCTTCCCTGCAGGGACAATGATCCGTTCAATTTGCAATATTAAAACGCGAAGGCGACTGCTGCGCAGTTAGTTATCTAATGTTTTCCCCTCACCAAAACGATCCACCATAATGGGACGTGCCTTTGATTTATATATACCAGTCCAACGAGATTTTTACCGTATCGATTCCCACTCACTGTGTCACTGGATGGCCCTTTTGCATTCTTCAACAGTAAATTCCCTCCTCGGAATCATTTCCCCACAGCGATCCTGTGTCTGCAGAGCTCAGATGGCAACTGACAGACAGCGAAGGGGCGCGGGCGATGCTGCAGGAATGTTGAAGAATGACGCAAGCCGATTACTTCCTCATTTTCTATGACGAAATGTGTGGTATTAAATATCTACTTTCAGGTGTCCAAATACTTCTAGCACCCTTTTCTAGGAGCAGATTCTTGTTTTCATTCCTTATAGAGGTATTGATTTAGCCTTTTGCAACTATTTTTGTGAAAATAAAGGAAGATTTTGTTGTTGGGATTGTTGTATCTTATTGATATTACCTCCCACTGCACAGTTTCCACGTACCCGGAACAGAGAGAATACCCAAGAGTCCCAGCACACGAGAGTTGCGTTGACGCGCGTGAAGTAACGCGCGTCGTAGAGTAACACTGTAACTTACGCGAAACGGCACACAAACGCTTTGGCCGTTGCGCGTAAGAAACAATGTTGATACGCGTTTCTTAACGCGCGTCAACACGACGCTTGTGTGATACATGATTGAGAGTCCACCCTTTTTGCACTGACTCTGGGTTCCTAAGTTTGGGAACCCCTGAAAAACGGTTTCAAGGGCATCCAGTAAAGAACTAACAGGATTGTAGCACGTGCGAGAGGAGAATAAAAAAAAAGAAAGGCACGTTGAATATGTAATGTAGACCTTTTATGGGAGCCCCAGAGCTTGAACCAAGACTATCTGTCAGGGCCATGGCAGCGGTGGAATACTCTGAGATAGTTGATGACCGACCACTTGAGGGGGGATTTCTATGAGAAATCATATTTTTCACTTCATGGTTCTTAATCTTTTAAAACATACCCTTAGTTTTCTAAAGAAAACAAAATAGTTTTTATTAGGTTATAAATACGAGCTTTGTGTTTTAATGTTATATTAGCATATTTATTTCTTAAATAATGTATTTCCGGCACTGTCCATTGAAAAATCATTTTATAATTAGTTTACTGAGAGTTTACCTTTTCAAGCAAGTCTTTCTGAGGATGATTTAAAAATACCCCAATATTCCAGTAAATTGTTGGGCAAATTTCTTTCCATAACATTTTTAAAAAGCTCTACTTTATTTTAATTCTAGTGCAATATTTTACAAAAATGTGTTTTTCAGATTGGTGCAGTATATCCCTTGTGTTCTTAAGAAGGAAATATTGTAAACAAGGTCTATAGAGCTGCAAGGTTTTCTTTTAATTGTTCTTACCTTTATACTTCCCATCTTTCTTTTTAGTCTTGGAGAGTCTTTTAGACCTTTTAAGTCTTGGACGACCATTTAGCAACGTTTATTGACATTCAGTATGTATATTTAAAAACCTAATGTGAAGGATCCAGTTAGTGATAAATTGATGTGTTTCGTTCAAAAACTCAGTACAAGCATTGCAAATCTTTGAAATCTGAGACTCAATTTCTTAGATTAGGTGCAAAGTTCAGTGAAATAGTTCAGTAAACTTTTTTATCGAAATCCACTCTCTAATAATGACTCACTCGCTCATAGTTTTGCAAACCATCCTTCACTCTAGAGCGCCCACAATTTCTCGGTTCACATGATCAAAAACATTCACAATTAAGACGTACAGTCAACCTTGCGCTAAATTGTAACGTACCTCTTCTTTTTTCACTCGGTCAATATCTCGCATCAGAATGGTAATTGGATGACGTATGAATAACCAACTTCGAATGTCACGTTTGCTCACTAATTAACTGGCGCGGTACTTCCAATATCCTGTTCACGTTAGTTCTTTTTATGACGATTCTGCTTATGACAAAGCAGTTTTACGACACTTCCTGTAGTTAGTTAAAAAGTTACTGCTTATGTCCGCACGGATTGTGTGGCTATTCTCTGAAAAACTATAAAAACTAGTTTACCTACAAAACAAAGACATCTGGTTATAGCTATAAAACCAAACAATCAAAACCTTAGCATCGCATCAAAAACGACTTGAGAAAATATTCATAAAATAATCAAACTTAATGGCAAAAAATCTGTTTTTTAATAGATGGCCGTAGATTTCTTTGGGGCTGCTCTTAATTGTATAATACTTTATTTACATGAAACCTCTAGTTCAGGGGTGTCCAACTTGCAAGGCTTCAAGGGCCACAGCCAAAACTTTTAATTTGGTTGCGGATCATAATTACAGTACTCGAGGTGATACACACCTGACTGTATTGTTGATCTCGGCTGCTCTGAATGGGGTGGGAACGAGGAAGGGAACCATGCCTCATATCAGACCGTACCGAAGAAAACGTAGGGAAACACAGTGGGATGATTTTGAATTTCTGAATTACTAGAAAAAAATCTTTTACCGGTCAGATGCGTCTTTAACTTCTATTAACATGCAACCCTGCAGGTTTGTTAAGTGCACTTGTACCTACCTGTATGTTAGGAAATTTAACATTCTTAGCAAGGTAAATAACCGTCGATTTATCACAAATAAAATGTTTGTTAAGAAAAAACATGGAGATGTACAAAACAAATCAGATTCAAACAATTCAAAAGTAATTCACATTGGTTTGGGGAATAATTATTCTTAATTGTAATATTATCAATAGTACATTAGAAAAATGTATATTAAGTAAATTAACCTCATTTTCCTCACTTTCCACCAAACGAAACTCTACTCCGGAATTCATATTTACTGACGATGTGAAAGTGTCGCCACTGGAAGTTAATGCGCCAATTTACTAACCGAACGTCGTTTCTTTAGATATCTTTAGATTCAGGAGAATTATTTGCATCCATCTTTTTCGAAACACGGTATACGAATATTGTTTATATAGATATATCGCAATCAACACCCCACAATATCGTACTAACGTGCTTCAGCAAAAGAATTTATGCGTTTACTATCGCAGTAATGTCGTAAATTTTCGCATAATTCGTGAGATTTTATGGTGAGCGATAAAAGACTCAACATACCACGAAATGCTACTGTGTTATTACGGCCTCGTCAAAATTAAAAATCACTCCTCCGCTACGCTCCGCCTCGATTTTTAACTTTTGGTCTCGGCAGTAATAACACTCATAACATTTCTAGGTATGTCAACATTTAAGCTCAGATAATACTTCCTATTGATGATTCCCCGATATTTATGATCCCCTAATTTATTATACAAATTAGTTGTGGATTTAATTGAACCTGACAGTGCCTTTACAATTCATCTCCTGTAGCTGTCACTGCTAATGTCGTTAGTCTCATAAGTGTAATGCATGTTTTTTCCCTCGGGAGATGGCGGTGATTTCCCCGCCGGATGGCGAGATCCGGCGCCGACCTACCGTCGGCTGGTGGGGTTTCCCCAACCAGGACTCTCCCACCAGCGGGGCACCGCCCCAGCCGGGACAAGCTCTAAGCTCCCGACCGGTCTCCCGAAATAAGTGGTAATGTAGTACATGTTAGTGTAAGAGTGTGTGTAAGGGGAGAGGATAGGACAAGGAAGAGGAAGGACATATCGCGCGCGGTCCGTGGCCCGTTTGTTAGGGTACTGCTCCGGCATTCGCCTGGTGCTGATTGGAGAAACCACGAAAAACTACCGATCAGAGCAGCCAGCCGCTAGAATTCTTCTCCAGACAGCGGCTGAATTCGACCTACTAGCTATGTAGCTAGTGCCAGAAATCCTGCCACAATCGGAATTCCAACCCTAGAACTTCCCGGTCAGAGGCACTGCAGCTAAAATTCTTTCACCAAACTTGGAAATGATCTGAACTCAACAATCGACGATGCCTGGGGTCGAACAGATTGGTTATCTCTAGAAATGTGGTCCTACACTCTACTTGAAATGGTGCTTTTTTACGTAGAATTAGAAGAGTAAATTCCATTCTCTAAACTCCAAACACCATGAGAGATGCTTCTATATTCATCCAAACCTCTCTGATTAACAAGACGCCTGACATTAACTGACAGAAGGTGGCTAGCGACAAAATAACTTCTGCGTGTTCGACATGTCAGATGAACTCGCGATGTGGTAGGAACCTGGCGGCTTTTGCTTGCAAAGGTGTAGCCGCCACTAACGTATAAAACAAATTTCGAGAAAAAAAAAATCTGAGATTCACTGATAGTGTGCATTATACGTTCACTGACCTACATACGTATTTGTTAGAGTAGGCGAAGTAGTACACTTATGCTATTCTCTATTCTGATAAGATGATCCCGATGGTGGTTTTCTTTGGCCTTCCTTTTTGTCATTGAAGGATGATCAAGTGATCACTAATTGGACGATGATAACAGATGTATGATAACAAATGAAATATTTTTATTATGACCTCAATGCCTAAGACTTATCTCTATACCTGGAAATGGATGAAAAAGTATGATAGAAAGATGTTTACGAAAATATTAAGATATAAATATTGATGGAGCATTGATGATTGATTAATTCTTTTTGTTTCCGGGCGCGTCAACTGCGTTGGTCATTAGTACTGTAAGTGTAGTGCATGTTTTTTCTCGAGAGATGGCGGTGATCTTCCCCCTCTGCATGGCGAGATCCGGCGCCGACCTACCGTCGGCTAGTGGAGTTTCCCTCTAACCAGGACTCTCCCAGCGGGGCACCGCCCCAGCCGGAACAAGCTCTAAGCTCCCGACCGACCTCCCGGAATATGTGGTAGTGTAGTGCATATTAGTGTAAGTGTGTGTGTGTGTGCGTGTGTGTGTAGGGGGAGAGGATAGAACAAGGAAGAGGAAGGAAAAATCGCGCGCGGTCCGTGGCCCGTTTGGTAGGGTACTAAACCGACAGTTGTCTGGTGTTGATCGAAGAAACCACGGAAAACTACCGATCAGAGCAGCCGGCCGCTAGAATTCTCTTCCAGACAGCGATTGAATTCGACCTAGCTGAAAAGCGCTGCAGTGACATCAGTTGATGCACTGAGCTACCACTCCCGGTGAGCATTGATGAATTAAGAGGCAGGGGAAACTGTGAGCTCCATGACAACCCGCTGCGAACTCGCTTTGTCCACCACCAGTTCCACGTGGTTAGATCAGACCTTGAACCCCAGTTCCAGCGAAGGCAATCGAATGCACTGACTACCACACCTAGGGTCGCTCCTTGAAAATTATGAAGGTGATGATATTCAGAGAGCGTACGTGTTTTTTTTTACGTGTGTAATTTAAAGATGAACTGAACTACAATAAAGTTATTTATGTGAGAACAGTGCAGAATTGTTGCTTAAATAGCTTGAAAACAACCCTTTGTCATTGGCATTAAAAACATTTCCACAAATTCTTCATACCCAAATCAATAACTATCACATGATTATTTTCACACTTTCTTGACTGCCATTCTTGTGTGTTCTAACAAAACCTTAAACCCATTCATCTCTGAAACCAACTTTGCTCAAACGCATGAAATTAAGAGGCGATTGTCACGAAATGAAACATCAAGTTGAACATAGCACATTCAAGCTATGGAATGCTTTCGTTCCCGCAGGTTGCTATGTGTCCTCTCTTATTCTCTGATCTTGCGGCGAGAGGGTCATTCGAAAAAGGAGGCAAGTTAAGGCAGGGCGGCTAAAATACAAGACTGCCTGCGGTACCCCACTGCAGTGTCCCGTCTGCCACTCGCTCTTCACTATACTAGATCCGATCGCTCCTCAGCGCCTCCCGTCCCCAAATAGTCACTCGACACGTCCCCGAGTCACCAAGCAGCGACCCACACTGGTGGCCCGCAAGTAAAAGTTGAGCCAAAGCATGCTTGGTGAGCAGCTCATTTGAGCAACCCTGAGTTCAAATATAAGACCCATGCAGCTGATTTGGCTCAGGGCAACAACTCTTGCCACTGCAGTGTCCTTGATTGGAAGGTCCTGTGGTCCGAGTCCCAAAGGCAACGGATTTTTTTGACACTAGCTACGTACTAGATGGGTTGAATGCATCCACTGTCTGGAGGAGAATTCTAGCGGCCGGCTCCTCTGATCAGAAGTTTCAGGTAGTTCCCCGATTAATATCAGGCTAATTACGTGACATTGCCCTATCAAATGGCCTGCGGACCCCGTGCTATCTTTCCTTCCTCATCCTTGACTCCCCCTCTACCCTTACAAATACACACACATATGCACTAGACTATCACATAAATCGGGAGACCAGTCAGGAGCTTAGAGCTTGTCCCGGCTGGAGGGATGCCCTCTGGTGGAGATACCTGGGTGGAGAAACCCGTTTAGCTGACGAAAAGGTCGGAATCGATTCTAGCGGGGAGAAACACCGCCACCTCTAGGTATATAACAACTGCACTTACGGAACTAACGACCGTAGAAAATGACGCGCTGGGAAACACAAAATAATAAACCAATAAGACCCTTTTTGGGGAAGAAATTGCCTCTCACCGCTTGCGTGTGCGAGTGACCCGCGCCACCGCGCCCTTGAAGAGCCAGTAGGCGGAGCCGTGGCGCTGGAAGCGGAAGGAGCCCAGGCGCGTGGAGCGCTTCATGGCGGCGATGCCCGCTGCCCCGCTGCCCGGCGGCCGTCGCACTGAGGGGCGCTGGGCCGCGGAGAGCAGTTAGCCCCTCGTTCACACTGCGCTAACCAAGGCGGCCACGCGCTCCTCGCTGCGCCGGGCGGAGGATGATGCAGGCGGAAGATGGGATCACGTCAGGCGGACTGCGGTTGGACGAGGGCAGCTGCAAAGAGGCATGGCCCCTCCTCGGGAAGTCACCAAACTCATGAAAATGCTTCCAAAAAATATATAGGCCCTAATTCATAAATTGATTCATTGATTGGTCATACCAAACGCGTCAACTTATGTTATTGGTTCCGTAAGTATAGTACATGTTTGTTTTTTGTATGTGGCAGTGATCCCCCTCCCCGCTGAATGGCGAGATCCAGCGCCGACGTACACGTTGGCTAGCCTGGTTTTCCCCAACCAGGTTTCTCCCACCCGCGACGCATCGCCCCAGCTAGGTCAAGATGTTAGCTCTCGCCTGATCTCCCGTCATGTGCAGTAGTAAATGTAAGTACATGTGTGTGTGTGTGTGTGTGTGTGTGTGTATGTAAGGATAGGACAAGGAAGAGAAAGGAATGATTGTCCGCGATCTGTGGCCCATTTGTTACGCTAATGCTCCGGCCTTTGCCTGGTGTTGATCGGAGAAACCATGGAGAACTACTCATTGGAGCAGCTGACCGCTAGAATTTTCCTCTAGACAGCGAAGAGGAAATCGATCTAGTTGTGTAGCTACTGTTGAAAATCCTGTCCCCGTCGAGACTCGAACCTTAGGACCTTCCAGTCAGAGGCACTGCAGCGACATCAATTGTTGCCCAGTATTTTATAAATTTATTTCAATGCTATTAACAATTGAATTTTTTAAAACATTAATATTTTAAACATTGAAACCTAGATTAAATTCAACATATTTCTTGTTGACTGCTATAAGACAAATAAATAAAAATACAGTTTATTTGTTTATTAAACTTCAAAACAGTGTGTTTGAAAACATGCTTTGTTTTAAATTAACATACAGAAATATAAAGTCATAAATTATATTTAATTAAATTTAAAAAAATAAATTATTATTTTTTAATTGTCTACCCTCTTAAATATTTTTTAGTATAGCTCTTGGGGTGAGGCTTGTTACTGTGACGGCATCCCTCTCTAGTAACCTCAACGGTGAAATATATGGGTACAGAGTTTCCCTTTTAAAATTCAACTATTCACGCAAGACTTCATGCAAGTAGCTTCAAGCATGTATTTCATACAAGACAACCTATTTTATAAAAGGGAATTTCTAGGTGGCAAAACCTTAAGAAGCACTGGAGTGATTCCTCCCTAATTTGGCACGAATACAAGCACGAATACAAGCACGAATACAAGCACGAATACAAAGTATAATATTACTTATACTTGTACTTTGGAGTGGTCAAAAATTTAAAAAAAATGCATAAATGGAATTCAAAATGTTACCCCAATATGTCCTTTTACTTTCTCGCCTCAACCACATAAAAGAAAGTATTGTAATCGTACGGCGGTTATTGGTAATTTTTCGACACGAAAACTCTTATGTTCGGGACCTGGTAACGAAAAAGTCGATATACCTTGTAATTATATGTAGTACTATTGTAGTTGTATTATATGTTGCTTCCTCTAATATGTTGTATGGTCAGAATGCATGTTTTATGGGCCCTTCATACCTAAAAAGCGATTGACGAAAATCGTATGCCTTTCCATCTGTAATTAAGGCTAGCTCATTAAGCTTCCAGATAATATTCTCAAAAATGGATACTATCCAAACGCACTCATAGCCTTGCGAGCTTGAAACGAATATTTTGATTTTTGGAGGTACTTTACATAGAGCCGCAACAATTTTAAAATTTTCACAAAAATGGCTACAATTTTTAAAATTAAACGTTGACCTCGGAGAGCGTAAAGAGCGCTTAAAACGGAAGAAGTCTCATTTGTGTTGAAATCTTTGAATTTTCGAAAACTGCAAAATTTCAATTTTTTTTCGGCGTTTTCCTTCAATTACAATATTGAAGATAGATGATGTTCAAAGATCGATCTTGAACAAAGGTTATGTAATTTATTTCGAAAATGCGAGTTGTTTCCCGTGAAATTCAGTCAATTTTTAAACGACTATTTTCTCAAAAACTGCTTTCAATTTTTTCTTCAATTTAGTTCCTTATATGTAGCAGAAGAGGTAAAAAGGGGCTAGTCTCATTTTTGGCGAATTTTCTGTATTTTAGAACATTGCAAAACAGGATTGCAAAAGCAGGGATTGGAGACAAAACTTAAATCTTTGAAACAGTCTAATACGTTTAAAAAACAAGTAGTTTTTGCATAACTTATGCTTCATGTTAATGCACTTTATAAACCAATGTAAAATGGGTAACAATTTCTTTCTTTAATTTTTATTCACGAATAGAGTAAAAGATTATTTAAAAAGTCGGTCCCATTTTCACCAAACTCTGAAGTTTTGAAAATTACAAAAGTTAGAAACAATGCGAGAAAGTATGAGCTATTCGAGCACCATCAGCGTTATCTGTAGAAGCGAATATCTGATCATTTAAAGTTCTCTCCGCACACCGTTTCTTGAAACATTTTGTGGTCAACCTTCCCAAAAGTAATGAGATGCAGTCGAAACAAAAAATGTTTTTTTCATTATGTTTTACTATGAAACGCGACACAAAAATTAATGTAAATAAGTCAGCCAGTAATATTTCCTGTGTGTTTCTGAAAATCTGTCCAGTGGATTGATTCAGATTCACCGGAATTCAGAAGACTGAGAGGAACGTGAACCTCACTACCTAGAAAGACGTTCTAGCGGTTCTGCACCGGAGTTGTCTATTAGACGAGATGCTATAATTTTCTAATCACGACACGTATTGAGGCGTTGCACTCGACAGCCTAGAAAAGAAACGTCTAATTCTATGTAATATATATTTCATTTTATGACACTGACGAATATTAGGCAAATACATTTCGTTTTTATTTTCTCGTATACGTACGTACGCGGAGTAATAAATGTAATATAGGGAAAGTTATATACAGTTCCGTCGAAAATTGCTATTTTTTTACAGAAAAACTCATTTAATAGCTCTCTGATATCGCAAGAAGAATTTTTCTTACTCCTTGTATGTAGTAAATTCCTTTCTCTAATACGTAACCTAGTCAGAATCCACACTTCGAGATTCCTTAAAATCGAAAAATCTGTTTCAAACCTTGCATCTCTGTTCATCCATTTGTTCGTCTGTCTGTCCGATCGTCCATCCGTCTGTTCGTCCGTTTGCGTTTCCTGTCCGTCCGTTTGCGTCTGTTCTTCCGTCAGTGCGTCCGTTTGTCCGGTCGGTGCTAGCGCCTAAACTATTCGTAGCATTTTGCCAAGATAAATAATCCCCGATAGAACTGGTCCGACTTTAAGTCCCTGGCACTTGACAACGGAACCCCTGGGACACTTTTAACATTTTCCCAAAACTCTCGTCACATTTTTTCTTTAAATTCCTTGAAATAATGGAGTGAAATACTTTTATAAAGAAGGGATAGGTCCGATTTCCACTGTCAACCCTGGATATTCGAAAAATGAAATATTTACCATTTTGAACTGTCTCTTACAACTTCATTATTGAAAAAAAATCTTCAAATGAAATCAGTTCTTTAATTAATGTCATGACCTTTTTTTAAAACATACATGTAGAGGTTTTAAAAAACTTTTAGTGAAATATGGGCCGTGTTAAAATGATTTTCTAAAACAATGGCGTCAATGTTTAAAGAAAAACTTTTTGTTCTGATAGTACTAAATGCACTTAACAAGACATAAAGGCCATTTCGATGTATTCTTTTGATTTTTTTAAATTACACAAATTTATTTTAAAAACACTCACGTCGATACAATTTACATTATAGATGTATTTCCTTGCATACTTTTGTTAACACTTAAGCTTAAAAGTGTCTCTAATGATGGTTTTTACAAAAATACCTAAGTTTTTTTAGTATATGTGAACTAAGAATGGCGAGTTTTCGAAAACGTTCGAAAAAAGTTTCTCCAAAAATTGCAATTTTTTTCTCTCAGAAATCTCCATAACGGAAAAGTGTTCAGGCCTCTACGATTCAGGCCTGAACACTTCATGATGGTAGAGTTTTCTAATTTTCTTGGTGTGGACTGGTTTTACAGTCTTGCCTCGTCCTCTTCCCAGCTGCCATCTATCGTCGCCCAAAGTATATTTTCTGACATTTTCTCAACTTTTCAGTTTTTTTACAGTAGAACCGAAATATTACTTCAAGGATACTAAAGAAGAGTAAAAAGTCCTCCTAAATAGAAATTTTAATTGAAAAATTTTAAGCCATTTTTAAGAAAATGGCGTTTAAGCATTACTGTAAACGCGAAATTAGAAGCTATTTTTCACTGAAAATGTTTGTTTTCGAAAAACTTCATTTGAAACACTTCCACTTACAAATGCAATAATGTATACAAATCGAAGAAAATGTGTGTACTAATGACTTTTACATAATATCAATCAGTACAATTAGATATATCCATTGAAACAATTGGAGTCATTTTTGAGAAAATGACGTTTCAATGTTTCTGAAAATTTCATTTTAAGAGAAAACTGTTGAGTTTTCGAGAAACTTTATTTGACATTATTTAAATCACATGTACCGATAAGTACAATAACGTGAAGAAATTGCCTCTAATGTAAAAATTACCGACGTGAGAGACAAGTAAAAAAATACATTTTTGTAATTTTTGAAAAACAAACAAACGAAAGAATAGAGCAATATGGCATTATGACATCGTATAGGGTTTGTTTGCCACTAACACTACCAAAAGTTTAAAGAAAAAACTTGAGCCGTTTTTGAGAAAATCTTGTTTTTGTTATTTTTTAAAATTGCAAATATTGCACGCACTACTGCACGAAAACTACTAAAATTTTTAAAAAAATGACTTTTATGAAAGAACAATTTAAGGAGAACAAATTTCATTTGAAGGGAAAATCTGTCTTTATTTTTTAGTTGTAGGAAGTCGCCGAAAAAATTCAAACTTTCGCAATTTTCGAAAATTGAGAGTTAACTCTGAAAATAAGACCTATGGCACCTTTATAAGTGTAATTTCCTGTATCATTACAAGAAATTTAAAGAAAAAATTTTGAGCCGATTTTGAAAAAATTTTGAAAATGTCCGGAGGTCTTCATGTAAAGAACCTCCAAATTTAGAAGAATGTTTTACAAAATTTCAAAGCTTCAACTAGAGTCAGATGGACAAGGGTTTCTTCAATTTGAAAAAAAAATCCTATGCACGGTTTAGGCTCTAATAGTGTTCACAGATGGACGGACGGACGGACTGACGTTTTGCTTCCAATTGGGTTTTCGGCATCAAGGGCCCACAAAACAGGGATTCTGGCTACACCACATATTCGAGGATTTTTTTCTCTTAATTTAGCGACTGGTTTTATGCACTTTTTCGTTACCAGAGTCCGGCAATGAATTTTTTTCGCCGAAAATCCGCCGTTTTTTCGCGCAGACTTACATAACGTTCTCTATACTACGTATATTACTTCGTATATTCGTACGCATACGAGAAAGTTAAAGCAACGAATTCAGACAGCGTATTCAAGACCATAATACAAAGAATCTGCCTTTTACGTCGATAGTCGTCGAAACGAGCCGATCGCAGTTAGATGTGGACGTGATTACTTAGGAGAATATTAAATATTCTAATGATAATATAGTACAAATTTAGTATTCGAATAATGGACAGGAATCCGATTCGTAAAATATTGTATCGGGGGCGGCAGCTGGCTGGCGACTGGTCCGCACCCGCGCCCGCGCCGCCTCTGCGGGTGTCCACCGCAATCATGGATTGGTTTTTTTTTTTTTTTTCGTGTTTCCGGGCGCGTCAACTGCTTTGGTCATTAGTCCCGTTAGTGTAGTGCATGTTCTTCTCGGGAGATGGCAGTGATCTTCCCCCGCTGGATGGCGAAATCCGGCTCCGACCTACCGTCGGCTAGTGGGGTTTCCTCTAACCAGGACTCTCCCTCCAGCGGGGCACCGCCCCAGCTGGGACAAGCTCTAAGCTCCCGACCGATCTCCCGGAATATGTGGTAGTGCATGTTAGTGTAAGTGTGTGTGTGAGGGGAGAGGATAGGACAAGGAATGGGAAGGACAGATCGCGCGCGGTCCGTGGCCCGTTAGTTAGGGTACTGCTCCGGCATTCGCCTGGTGTTGATCGGAGAAACCACGGAAAACTACCGATCAGAGCAGCCGGCCGCTAGAATTCTCCTCCAGGCAACGACTGAATTCGACCTAGCTGAAAAGCTAGTGTCGAAAATCCTGCCGTCGTCAGGATCTCAATCGAACCTAGGACCTTCCGGTCAGAGGCGCTGCAGTGACATCAGTTGATGCCCTGAGCTACCGCTCCCGGTCCGCAATCATGGACGAAACGTGTGGCCCTTCAATGCCAACCGGACCACGGCCTATACCAGTCCAGAAACATTCTCTTATGTTGACTCTGGCTACGAAAATCTACGATGCTACGTAAATTGTCACTGTACTTTGTTTTCTGCCTTCTTATAACCCTTGTCGTTTTTCAAACATTGAGTAGGTCACATTATTTAATTGTTTCAAGCTTCACAACGAGAACTTTAACTTGCCATAGGCAAGTAAGGGAATGTTGTAGCTTTAAAATACAAAGAAAGAAAAATAAATCTTAAAAAATAAATAAATGATAACTCTTTAGAAAATTAAACATCATCAGTTCATAACAAAAAGTTGGTTCCCTTTCATGTCTATTAAAAATAAATCATCTTTATCACAAGAGGAACATCTAGAGGAGAATTCTCCTCTTGAGAGAGGTTCTCCATTGTGCCACTGCTGGGAAAATCGCGGGAGAGCTCACATAGTGAGTCCACTGCTTGGCTGTGCTTCCGGCCAAAATGTAGGCTCACAGCACACCACCTCACTAGACATATGAAAAAGTTGGTACTTTTTGAAGAGACATTTCTGCTCTTGAAAATGTCATAAATGATACAAAATATTATTTTATAATGTGAAATTCTTTAACACTGATTTATTAAATTTAGTTTCAACTTAACCAGAGTTAATTCTTTAACACTGATTTATTAAATTTAGTTTCAACTTAACCAGTTCGACATACAACCAGAGAGTATACTAATGCATTCAACATAGTATTCCTTGTCTGTTGCATATGGACGTGTAATTCTCTACAGAATCACGATTCCTGGAAGTTCTATTGTTTGAAGTCAATTATTAGATTGATGACAACTACTATAAATTATCAGCCTTTTTCAACAATGAAAATTTAACTCTTATTCTTATAAGTATACTACAATTTCTTCCTATCTCATGAGAATTACTTTTCGATCTAGATCACTAAAACACAGTGCGGGTTTGATTATAAGTTCGTAAGCTTACTATATCTTGATAGATGGCTGACTAGCAGAATGTTATCCATGGAATCCTTGTTACACCACTTCTTGCGTTCTTGCCTCTATAAAATGTTCCAAATGTCCTCAACGATTTTCTATTAATATGACTTAATATTTCCCACAAAAGCAATACGCAGTCGCGACTTTCCCTGTGTTTCGTATGAAACACCTACTCGCGACTGACTATATTGAGATACTTATTGAAAAATTCTTCCATCTACGGAGCTGTCATAATGTATATTTCCTCGAAATACCGAGTCTATTTTTCCGAAACTCCAACTACTACATTAATAAAAATTCCAATTACAATTTAATAGTTCTTAAACAATAACGAGCTCTCAAACATCAAACTAATCATAAATTCCCGCCTTACTATCATTTACAAAATACCCAGCCTATGCTGAAAATCCGTTCGCACCTCACCAACCGCTTACGTGCGTTCGCTTCAATGTTTTTCTAAAGAATGATCCCATGCGTCCTTTCACAAGATCCTCTTCACAAGATTCCAACGCCCTCTTCACACCTGCACATAATGTGTTCGGGACCGTGTCCATCTGCACAGCGCAAGGAGGTTATAATATGTGGAGGTGGCATGGCCGACCTTTCCCATTGCGGAAATCCGTTGCAATCCCTCGCAAGCTCGACCTTTCCCATTGCGGAAATCCCTTGCAATCCCTTGCAAGCTCGGTTTGGCTACCCGCTAAACAGTGTGACCAAAAAGCCTGAAATCTACCTTTCCACCCTATATTTTCTCTATTCATATTTTGATATTTCCGCAAAGATAATGTTTTATATATAATTATTTGTAATTATCAGGCAGAAATAGTCAGAGAATAAAGCAAAACAGATCTGGAAAAATATTAAATCTCCCCAAAATTCATTAAATGGCAGAGGAAATATATTTTTAAAATTGTTTCATTTGTGTGAAGCTGATTAGAATTTAATTTATGTGCTTGATGACATGTATTCTTAAAACACAATTGTCCCTTTCACTTCATGGAAGTGAGAAAATACAATATTTTGAAGTAGAGATTGGAAAAAAAAAAAAAAAAAAAAAAAAATCAACCAGCAGTGAACACATTCTGAATGCAGGAGCTTCTACAATGTGTTGCATTCAACATTCAAGGAGCTGATTTTAATGTCACATAAATTGATACTGTGAAAACTGCTAATCAAGTTCCAAATTTGACATAAAGTAATTAAGTCTGTCTTTATGGAAGCATCTTGAAAATTGAAAAATATGAAACGAAAAAGTTACCAATTACCAGAGCAAATCCAATAATATGTTTTAATTCAAATTGCCCTGAACAGAAGCGCTCAAGGTTCAATAATGAAACCAAGGTGAAATTTATAGACAAGAATAAAATTATAAATCAGCTCAAATTTAGTTTTCCTGAGGCCAAATCAATTTAATCATACTTTAAAACAAATATTTTTCAAATGTAAATTCATTATTTTATTTGAAAAATCAATAAATATGTATAATTAATATAACATTTCTTACAGATCAAAGGAATAGACAATTCAAAGAGGGAACACATTTAATTTTTTTTTTCATGAATAAGGTAAACAAATAATACAAAATATTTTTGCAGATGAACTGTTTGATTTATTTCAATGTGTACATTTGTGACATTACTATTAAGTAAAGCAAAATAATTTTATAAAAATAGCTTGAAGATAGCTTGAAGCTTTTAAAAAAGCTAAAGCGTAAAAAGCAGCTGCTAATATGTAATAAAAATAGGCCTTGGTTTACGATGTGCAATTACATCTGGCCCTTTCGTTAAATACTCTCTTTGAGAAATATACCTCCAAACAATTTATTTCTCAGGACAAAAATGTGTATTAAATGTTTTTTCCCCAGGAATAAAAATAAATAACTCGTGGTACAGTGGAACACAAAGCAATAAACAGAAAGAAACTAGGTAGCAAGCCGGAATACACCGAGATGCACTCTGATGTTTTGGTCAACAAAACGTGGTGGACACACCAGCAATCAGTTTCACTTTCTGGGGCCGATGTCACCTCTATATATTATAACCTCCTCTGCACAGATTTATGACTCCAAGCATGGAATATTAAACTTTGTTGATTGGTTGTCCTAACAATGCTTATTCTTTGACTTCTGAGTTTGAAAACAATCCCATTATTCGCTGGATGCTGATTTTATCATTTAAACTAAACCCAGAGTTTTTGGCTTATCACAATAAATATCATTGAATGGTAGGTAGTAGTAGTAGTAGTAGTAGTAGTAGTAGTAGTAGTAACTGCACCAGTAGTGGCCACTTCAAGCACAAAACTTTTTTTAAAAAAATTGAAATTTGCTTCAAACTTGCCAAACATGGAGTTCATGCCTTCTAGTGGTGAGAATTCAATTACAGATCATTTATTTCTTTTCTCTTATTTTATTTTTAAAGAATAATATTTCACAATTTTTACACAAATATTGCCCACTTTTACAATTTTTATCCATGTCGAGCAACATTGGTTCTAGATCATGATACATTTACCACAACTCTCCATTGACCCCTTGACAAGGGTTTCCTGCCAATGGCCTGTTCCGAGACTCTGACTGCTCTGACCACCTCATTCTAGGTCTACCTACATCTCTGTAGCCCTAAGGTTTATATAAGAGAGCTAACTTTGGTAGTCTATTTGGCTCCATCTTGTTTACACGCTAGAATCATTTCTGTTCGTATTTTTTTATGTCATTTACTACACTGTCAATATTTAACCTTGACTTATGTCTTTGTTTGGAACTCGGTCCCTCAAGGTTAGACCCAGTAGAGCTCTTGAGAAATTAGGTAACATTCTCTTGCATTTTAGGGTTGATGTCATTTTATATTTTGCAACCAAGGTAAGTGAAGTTGGAAACTTGTTCAATAATTTGGTTGTTGATAACAATTTTAATTCTTCTCAAATATTTACCTTGGTATGCCATGGCCTTAGTTTTTTGACTAGATATCCTTAAATTATAACTTTGTTGCACTTGGTTAAGGCATGTTATATTTTTTTGGATATTGTCTTCCTAGGTAGCCAAAAGAACTTGATCATCTGAATATTATTGTCATCAAATGTTGACGACAATTAAAATATAGTGAATGATATTAACCCACCAATCAAATCTGCCCTAAACCACTTAAAATCATATCCAAAAATGTTTCATGAAAGCACCAAATACATCATCAGGGACAGTAACCTTCCACTTATATCAGTGGAAAGATATAGAATACTAAAATATCCCTCCTGAGTCACTCCTAAACTTACTATTGATCCCTTTCCCAAGAATCCCTCAAACTCCAACTTGAACAACTCCAATGTTGACCTCGTCCTTAATGAAATTATCAATAAATATCAAGATCACTATGTCATCCATATCCAAGACACATTTGAAACTGATAAACTGGGCTTATAGATCCATTTTCAATGGAAGACTTTTCACATCAAGTTTAGGATCTTTGCTAACAAAAATAGTGCTTACAAGCAGTGCTGACACGAGGCATGGGCAGACCAGACAATCGCCCAGGGCCCTGCAAGTCAAGGGGCCTGGTGATGGGACGTGGCAGAATATTTTAAAAATTGAAAAAGCAATTGGAACTTGAGAAAATTGTTATTGTAATTTTATAAGTCGCAGTATAGTAGTCTGATATTTCATAAAATTTTCAATTAATCTTTTACCTTAAAAAGTAAACTATAGTAGTCATTGCTTATAAGGTAGAATTCTACGAGATATTTTAATACACATATTTGTAAAATTATACATATTAAACAGATATTGGCCATTGAGGTTTAGGACTAAATATTCCAAACTGAATGTAACTCATATAGTTTCTTGAATTAACTTTTTCATTTTAATTTCTTTAGCAGAGGTACGGGGGCTACATTTCAGCATTGCCCCAGGCCGAAAATTGTATAGCTCTGGCACTGCTTACAAGTATGCTTTCCTGATCATTTTCGGGTATCCCATCAACTACAGATGCAGCATTTTGATGTAAAAATGGTAGAATTTACTTTTTGAAAGATTGTATGCATTATGAATGCAATGAATTTACAAATAGTTTAGTAAAAGCTAAAAAATTTAATTTAATGTTATTGAATGTACAGTGTGATAACAATTTATTTATTTATTTATTTATTTATTTATTTTTTTATTTATTTTACGCCAAAAAACAGTTAAAAACTGCGTATGACGTGCTATGGGGAAAAGTGAATTGTGTGCACATTTTCAAAATTCTGTGATCCCTACACTAAGTCATATACTACTTAAATTTTGAATTTTTGAAAGGGAAAAAAAACTCCCATGTAATAAAATCTATTTTCAAGGATAAACAAGCAATAAATTTTGAATTTTTGAATTTTTGAAAGGGAGAAAAAAAAACAAAAAAACTCCCATGTAAAAAAATCTATTTTCAAGGGTAAATAAGCAATAAATTTTTAATTTTGAAAGGGAGAAAAAAACAAAAAAAAAAACTCCCATGTAATAAAATCTATTTTCAAAGATAAATAAGCAATAAATTTTGGCTCTTATTACTTCCTGCCGCGACAACATGGAAACGATAATTTGAATTATTGTATTTCCCACTGAATTCTAGAAGACGTGCACAGAAAATGAAGTTACATTTATGTCCAGAAGCAAAACAAGGGGCCATCTCAGCATTTGCTCAATGGATCAGGGAAACTGGACGAAAAACCTGATCGACTCTAACCCAAATGATTCCACTCTAACCCAAATTACAAAAGCGTGCAAAATAAAATGAAATAAAATAAAATAAAATAAATGATTTTAGTATATAATTTTATACCAATAAATGTAGAAAATAAATTCTATAAAATTAAGGTAATATTTAGACTTAAAAAAAAAATGAAAAATTATCAAGAGAGCATTAAGAAAGATTTGGGCATGTCTCTTCATCTCATTCCTCAAATATGAAAACTACAATCTAGAAACTATAGATGATTTATTGAAGTTCTCTAATCAATATTAAGACCTTTATGAGGGAATGGTGCCAAAGCTATTTATGAAGAAGTCACTATAGGTTAAAAAATAAAGTTGAGTTAGAAGAGCTGAAACATAGTAACATGGTGATGGAGAGCAGAGAAAGTGGGAGAGAAAGATAGAAAGAAAGAAAAAAAATGTAATGAATGAAGATACAAAAATGTTAATCACTAATGTAATGCGTAAATATCCTCATTCAATAAGTAATTATGATATCAACAATTGTATTCAAATCTTTAAAATTCCACATTTTCAATGTGTATGATTGATGAATATTCTGATCAAGTAAATCAGATTGAGCGTGATGTGAATACAGATACCTGAAAAAATAGTGGTGCCTATTGAATTTTGGATTTTAAAAATAAAGAAAAAATATCTATTTATACACCAAGGGAATTATAAGGGTTCTAATGATCATACAGAGATAAAACACCCAAGGGTATTTTGTCTCCTGAGGTCATTAGAAACAGTTAGTGCACATAATACAAACATAATTTTTTTTTAATCAAATTTTATTGATTCAGATTTACTTATTTACTAATTAACTAGATGTTCACTTGACTTGCTTTGTCTTTTTATGTTTCCGTCCCATAACTTCCTTTCATAATTCCATCCATAAGGGAACATGTAACATTATTCAACTGTTTTCTTATTTCCCTCATAACCACGGTCCTCTCAATCCAGGCAAGTTATGCAGCATATATGAAACTCAGTAACGAAAACAATACCAAGCTATAACATGTCAGTAAAAAATAATGTATTTTTTTTTATTTATTTGGTGGTTACCATCCATCACAATTAGTTCACTACCTTCAACAATAATATTTATTTTATAATGCTAAGAGATTTCTAAATGTTAATGAATTTTTTTGAACATTTACGCATATCCTTTTAAAAAATGATACAGAAGATTATGAATAGGCTGAACATTTTAATATATTAAATGACACAGGATATATTAACGTGGTCTACACATCAATAAAGAGGTAGATTCAAATTCTTATAATGCTAAAAGAAAGTAATTAAGTCAGTCTGAAGAAAACATAAAAACTCATTGTGAAAATCTTTTGAAAAGTCTTACTAAGGAGACTAAATCACTAATAGCTTCTTTAAATATCATTGGTACACCAGGAAATTGTAGTTTTCATAACAAATTATTATGTAAAGTAGGTGTTGATATACAGGACGATTATGTGACCTACAAACAAATAAGATTATTAAAAAATTGCTCATAGAGGAGATTGATAATTTAATAATTAAAACCTGTATTGGTCTGTATATCAAAGAACCTAATGCACTTTTTGTTTGAATTTTTTTATTAATATTTAAAATTATTTAGTTTTTCAATGGTGACAAAAACAATTTTTAATGAGTAAAAAATAACCAGATATATCTAAATATAAAAAGGAAATAAAAAAATAAATGTATGATAAGAAATTATACTTGAATCATATAAACCCACAAGACAAAATTTCCCTCAAAATAAAGTTATTACTTTAGATATTGATGATGTATGGCAAGCAGATTTAGTAAAAATGAACTATGGTCAACTCATTATATCAAAAACAAAATCAAGACGATAGTGATATTTGAACAATTATAGATATATTTCCAATATATGCTTGGGACATGCTGTGAAATATAAAATGAGTAAAAATGAAAATGAAGCCTAGGACATTGTATTTCAACAAAAAAGAACTTCCAAATATTTACAGACTGATTTGCGATGATGTAAAGAATTTTATAAAAAAGAATTTCAATCTCTTGTGAAACAATATAATTTTCATCATGACTCTAGTTTCTCTGAAATTGAAGTTTCAATGGATGAAAGATTCAATTGAACATTAAAAGAAAAAAATGTGGAAGCTGTTTGATATACAAAGAAATTATAAATGGGTGGGTTTACATCCTACATTAGTGAGTATAACCAAAACATTCAAATGAAATACGTTGAAGTGAATGAACATAGTGAAAAAATATTATTAAAACCCGTTTATAATAGAAATAAGAGATTTCTTTTATGTAACTAGGATTGGAGATAGTGTGAGAGGGAGTAAATTAAAAACAATATTCAATAATTCCTATAATTGGTCTAAAGAAATATTTGATGAGGTTAATATTATTCATTCCAATCCTACCTTATACCATCTTAAAGATATTCAAATATCTATTTATAAAAACAAAACAAAAAACAAACACCCTGATATCTATTTTGAATAAAAATGTTTTGAAAATGAAAAGAAAGTATATGTGAAATGGCTCGAATTTGAATTTTACAGCATTTTGAGATTTCCCATCATAGAAATAACAATGGTTTGTGATTGCATATCCATGTGGAATGGATATTATGGGTATGCTTCCACATATTTCAGATTAATATTCCTAAGTTGTATAAATTTTGATAACAAAGAAGTTTTAACATTCGTTTTGAATAATTTAATGAGATGTCTTCAGCTAGTTGTGCAAGAGGCATATAATTCACTGGATCTAATAATGTTGATAACACATGTTTCTAACTAGATTAATTTTAAAATTATCAAAGATGCCTTTGAATAATAAAGTATCTAATATCAGATAAAAGTCATGAAAAACTCAAAAATTGTAATATTGAAAATGTTTATACACCTCTCATATAAATTTTTATCTGATAGATTTACTTCCTAAATGGAAGACCAATTGGCTTTGTCAAGAGGTAAATCTAGATGACATTTCCATAACTATTCACTAATTCATAAGTTTTCTTCAAATTTAAATATATAAAAAAAATGTAAATCTCCTTCTTTAAATGTTTTTCAAATTGTTTCAAATTGTGTGTAATTGTTGGGTGTTGAGGTGACATTGATGTACCCTTTAACAATGTGCAATTGCTTTTAATTTTTCCATGTTCTTCGATTGGTAAAAATTTTCTGGATGTATTTCTTGTTAAGTTTGGTTTGAAGAACAATAATGAGCATTGACTTCAGCTAAATCTTTTACAGACTGATCTAAACTTATATTCAAGAATCTAGTTGTATCAACAAATTTAAATTCTATCTTGTCGTTGTCCACATGATCTCCTTCTCTTGAATGTGCTGTTTTTTATACAACACTACTTGATAAATTCTTTCCAATGTCATGTTATCAGGGGTAAAACAAAAACTATCAGGTGGATTTTCATGAATAAACTCAACATTTTCTACAATTTTTCGAAGTATCAATTCTGTACCTTCAAAATCTTTTACAGTATAAAAGATGAATTTGTTTAGCACCTCTTGATTTATATTCTCTGATAAGTTGAGGCATTTCAAAGTAGGGTTTTTGATGTACACATTGGTCCATACGTTTGTTTAATTTTTCTTTCTTTGTTTAGTTTTTATTACATTTCGAGCAATAAAAATGTTTTGTTTTTGTGGGTGAATTTGACCTTTTCACAAAACACACATATTTTTTATGCCTACACAATGCTTCATGCCTTCATTCTCTAATACCCTGATATGTTGTGAAGCTCACAATAGTCATAGAGCTGCTTTCTTGACACCTCAATTTATTACAAAAGTTTATTAGGAATATTCTTTTGTGAAGTGCTTATTTTTTTATTTACAAATGGAGATGATTAAAAATTAAGAGATCTAGGATTTTAGTGCTTTACACGTTCCCCCATCTTCATATTACATCAAAAGACTTAGATGTAATGAACATGAATTTTTAGTTAAAAAAAAAATCATGTCTGCAGAAAAAATGTAATGAAGGAAAAAAAATCTACTGCAGATGCTAATTGTACTGAGGATGAAGATAGTACAGTAGTATGTATAAGGAAAATAGTTCGATAGATGAAAATAGTAGAGGAAAAAATAGTTCTCTTGACGAAGAATAGTGAAAAGTAAAAAAAAATTTAGACCCTCAGATGTGAGAATCTTAATAGTTTTTATTGGGAAACAAACTGAATTCAGTCAAACCTAAATTGGAACGTTGATTTAAATGATTTGAATACAAAATTAAGTTAATTATGCTACACATTCAGAATTCTTTCAAATTCAGTCAGCTTTTATTCTGCTCGTTGTGTATATTTTGTGAATGTTTATTTCCACCTGAGATATGGTGTCATTTTCTGGGGAAATACATCTTAAAGCTCCCAGACTTTTCGATTACAAAAAATTGTACGAATAATAAGCAAATTCCACCCATGTGATTCTAGTAAGCCTCTCTTTATTAATCTAGGAATTTTACCATTACCTTGTCTCTTGATAAATGAATCAGTGGTTTTTGTCAAAAATGACTTCCTCCAGGACCAGAATATATTTTCAGCAAATGGCGATATCTATAACTATAACACTTGACATAGTAATCATATTCATTTGGTGACAGTATCAACAGTTCACTAGAATAAATTTACATACAATACATGTACATTATTTTACACTTTGCCAGCTGACAGTAAGTAATTAAAAAAGGGTAAGTCCCAAGGAAAATCTTTAGGGCTGCTTAACTTGTTTCTACACAATTAGCGACTATACCAAGCATCAAAAAGGAAGGTAATATTAATTTTAACAATGACGTATAATGCATTACCATTTGGACTGTATAATTCAAACAACCTCGTCATACGCAGTTTTTAACTGTTTTTTGACGTAAATAAATAAATAAATAAATGAGATACTTAAACCTGTAACAAGTACTGTATCTCATCTTTTGGGGAAATGACTCCTCTCTCCATCAGATTTTCTATTGTTTCCCTAATTCTTTTAGCAAATGCTAAGACAGCCCCCCGTTCTGCTTCCGAACATTAATGCAATCTGTGCATGTCTTCTAGAATTCAGTAGGAAATATAGTTATTCAAATTATCGTTCTCCATGTTGTTGTGACAGGAAATAATATTCCTTTATGAAGGACATAATGAGGGATAAGAGCCCAAATCTATAGCTGATTTTCCTTGATAATAGATTTTATTACACCGAAGCAAAACTTTTGTTAACAATTCTTAGCAAAAACTCTCATTTCTTTCTGTATTCAGAATTCAACTGTATTGCTCAACTTGTGTTGATTTGGGTAGGAATTCCAGAATTAAGAAAACATGCACAGAATACACTTCTCTCTGTAGCAAATCACACACAGTTTTTAACTGTTTTGACATAAATTAAAACAAATAAATGAATAAAAAATGGGCAATAATTTATATTCCTTATATCTGAAGTCTTTTTGAATGTATATCTCTTATTAAATAAGCTCTATTGACCTCCAAACCACAAGCACATTTTACTTTTGTTAATATATATTTTTTCAAACACACTTTATGTATAAATGTGCCCAGCACTTGTATTTTGATTTCTATGAAATGCATTGAATACTTTCCCTTCTTTACATGCGGAACGTTTTTTCATTTTCTACATTTGTCTTAATTTTCTTCAATGAATATTCATTTTTTGATGCCATAAAAGAAAGGTTTTATGACAGTTTCACCACATTCACATTGTACATTCTCTAATTTTTTTTTTTTTTTTTTAATTTTTACTATAATACTTTTTGTTGTAAGCACTTTTGTCAATTGTTTGTAGTGAATAAATTCATTCAATACACTGACAATAAAAAGTCTGTAGTGAAGCATTTAATGCAATGAAATTATGCAAAGATGGTTGTAGAGAATTTAGAAAGTGGAATTTTAATGAATCTAGTGGAAATGTACTAATATCTTTTTATTAGGGAATAGATATTCATATCATTACATATTTTTACAGGAACAAGATAACTGCAATCAATAATATTTTATGAAATTTGCAAGTCATCCTGAATGAATTCAAACCATTTTAATTTTACAAATATTGTTATAATTATGAATTTTTACATATGTTACCCATTACTATATATAAGTATTTCATTACTTTTTAATATATTTAAAAGCCAAAACAAAAAATGTTATATAGAAATTTGCTAATATAATGTTACACCAGATGTTTTTCTTACAAAGCATACTATGCTTCTGGGACCATTGGACCTTCACCGTGAATTCTCAAACTTACCCCCTCCCTCTGCTTCATGGAAACTGCAAATTTCAAATCAAGGATGAGCAGATGTTTGCAAAACAGAGATAATCACAACTACCTGCTTGTTCATGTTTCACAGAGCCCATACACAACGCAATCAAAATCTGACAAATACTTTTTACTGTTATTTTCAGATGTCTTACTGTGTTGTTGAATTTAGGGGAGGGATGCTTGTTCCCTTTAATCCCCCTCTCTAGGATCCATTAGTGGCTGCACGATCTGACTGCACTTAGTGGCTGCACTGTTCACATTCGCACAGACTTCCTATAAATAATTTTGCATATACTATTAACAATTAAAAAAATTTCTGATAAAACTTATATTGGGTGGTGAACTCATGTGCAATTACTTTTGCAAAAGTCGAACTTTCTTTCAGCCACTCCCAATCCATTTCAAAACCTGATTAGCAATTTTTTGTGCTTGGAAATTTGAAAATGCTTTTGTTTTTTTTTTATTTTAAAATTCCATTTTAAACAATATGATGATTTCTTTTTACGAACTTCCTATTACATATTTTGGAAAAAATAACTACATAACTATGTACATATTTTGTTTTTTTTTATTACAAGAAATTCTGATCTCTTCTTATTAAAAATAAAAAAATAAAAAATAAAAAATAAAAAATGAGGTATCAGAATCCTGATACCTTAATGATCTATAAAATTAATGGAAATAATAACAAATCTAATAATTTATTTAATTTTTTTGACAATAACAGGTCTGTAGCGAAGTAAAATGATGTAGAGATGATTATAGAGAATTTAGAAAGTGGAAAAGCAAATAATGGACTGTTATAATAGCAAATCAAGCTGCTCCAATTCTGGCAGCTTCATTACATGTGAAACAAGGGAAATAACCAAGGGCGCCCAGAGAAAACCAAGACTCTGGGGCAGTTGATTCTAGAGGGCGCCTTATTTCAAACACAAAATTCCCTCCTCCCCAATTCAAAAACAGAATTCATTTCTCTGTGCATCAGAAATAACTTATAGCCTTAAATTTGGTTTAGATATATTTTTAATTTCCTTTGAATGGAAAAAGAAGAAAAGAAAAGAAAAAATTAAATGGGTCGCAATTAAATTGGAGCAAGTTGTAAGTTGTCCCAGCTGGATGCTCCTGGAAATAGCAGTCAATTAAATAAAATTGTATTCACAATTTAATATATGGATAATAATAGGGCTAATAGCAAAGTGTAAAATAGAGAAAGCAATGCTTGGAATTCCAATCAGAGCAATGTTGTGTCTGGAGGTAATAAAATTTTTAAAGCAATTGTCTCAGTTTTAGTACAATTGTCTCAATTCAAGAGGAATTACTGCTTGATATATCATCTTGAATATCTTCTTTTTTTATTTTAAAATGTAATAAAATCAAGAGCTATTTAAAAACAGACGGCTGTTTAATCAAATAGCTGTGTGTCTGTGGGGCTACTTTCTCTGCCTAATAAAGTCTATAAAATAGAAACCTAAAATTAAGGGAGAGAGAGAAAATAAACACACATTGAGAGGGTGGAAGAAACATAATTGTTATCAATATGAAAAATACAAGAAAGAAGATAAACCTGTGATCAATACATTCAATGACTTTGTTGGAAACATACAAATTGTTGGCAAGCAGGTGATTCAAAGGATTAAACAAGAAAATGGAAAACAATTGGTACCTTTGCAAACATATTTGGAAAATTTATTAACCACACGTTCAACTCCATCAGAATCTTCATTTGAAAACTATTTGCTAGAAACTCCAGATAAACTAATTAGATTTAGAAGTAAAGATGAAAGCAATTGAAGAGGAGGAAAAGAGAAAAATAAATAACGTTACACAATTTTGGCCTACATTATCACATTATCTAAATATAGCTAGTGAATCTGCATTCGGTTTAAGACTTGTTGGTAGACAAATATATTGAACAAGGTCGCATAGATTTTGATAAGAATGATATTGTTCAAGTTGAAAGACATAATTATATTATGTCTTTGATTATTTTTCACACTCATTATACACCTGATTTAGATCATTAGATCATTATAAAGAAACAGCCACCAATTCACATCTCATATTTAAAGATTACAATCCACATTTAAATCAAGTACTCTTCGAATATTAGAGAGAAATGGAATAAAATATTTAAAGAGTTGTGGGCTTAAAAAAAATACTGTATCCACTCCAAAGACAGGTCTGGGTCTCATTCAAAAATACCCTGAAAAACCTATTGAATATGTATGGATGAACAACGTACAGGATCTCATTGATCAATTATTAGTGATTCATGTAGAAGAAAAGGCTGGTAATGATAATTTTTATAATCAGAAAATAAATAAAATACAAATGTTAACAAGAAAATTGCAAGATTTTATTAACCATAATCCAATTACATCTCATAACCCTATCTGAATCAATTTTTCCACAGTATTCCCAAAAAAATTTAGGAAATTTGAAAAGCTGGTTTTATTAATTTGGATAGTAATCATTTACCATTTTATTTACACCTTACTGGCCATAATTATTGTGGTCCTGGAACACATCTGGAAAAAATATTAACTTGAGGCGATATAGGTATTACCCCACTTGAAATTTGTAAACAACACAATGTAACCTACCAAGACCATAAATATTTGGAATGGAGACATCAAACTGATAAAATATTACAAGAAGCTGCAAAAATAATTTTCAGTAAGGATGCAATGGATCCTTTCTGAAAATTGTGGAAAGGATAAATGCTAATTATTTATGAACCAACACTACTGTATTTGTACCTATGTGTAATAAAATTCAATGTCTCTATGTATTACTGATGAATATGGTAATTAAATACACTTTCATGGTTAAGTAACAGTTATTTAGAAATAAAAAATTAAGTTTTTATTTTTTATAAATGGATTAGCTAGAGAGAGCAGATATTTCTCACCATGGACAAATAAAAAAATAATGTTGGAGGTCCTACATTTTGTGACAACAAAAATATGTATGAATATAAGGGATGATTGGATACATGGAAAAAGAGCAGAACTTTATATCACATACCAAATTACACATTAAAAGATTTCCAATTATTCATCCTAAGAATGTAAATTGAATGTAAAACTTATTGACAATTTTGTCTCCTTTCTTTTCTCTTCTGTTAGTGTTAAAAAGCAATTTCATATTCCCTTTCCATTAGATTATCCAGGTATCGCCTCCATGGTTTTACAAAAATTAATATTTTCAAATTCAAAATTAATTCCGTTAGAAGTAGTTGATATTACTTCCAATCTAAAACTTCAATCGAAGGAAGGAGAGGTTATATATCCATTATGATTATTGGGTGGATTGTTTTCAAAATTGTACAGAAATTTCATGAGAAATAGATTATACATTATTTTTTACTTGTCTCCAATTAAAAAGATGTTTTATATTGATGGACTTCAAGAAAACCTGATGGTAATGCAGGTACTTTACCAGATGAAGGAAAAAGTATTAAAAAATTTGAATTTAGTGTACCTGTTGTTTATTATGAAAATTCTTATTCTATATAATTTAAAGAAAATATAAATACCATATCCTTTTATGACACAAACCTTTGAATTGCTGACAAGAGGAATTTTGAAATTAGTATTACACATAATTGCCATTCTGTAGAAAATGACATGCCTTATTTTGTATTTGATGTATTTCAAAGAAATCATTTAAATAATCAAGAAAAAGATTCTAGTGAATTTGATGATTACAGACTTTAAAAACATCTCTCTCAAAAATGGTAGAAAGGAAGAATTTCCAAGTGAAGCATGGAATATTGATCCACAATGAGTTTAGGAAAAAGCTTATTGAACATTTTCAGAATTTAAATGGATAGTCAATAATAATAATGGAAAAATATTTGAAGATTGGTGTACTTCCCTTTATCTACATCAACAGATATCCAGTCTATATGTTAAATACATATATTTGAAAAAATATAGACGCTACTCAAAACACAACCATGAAATTATGTGCTACTTAAACATTCCTATTGCTTACCTGATTATGCATTGTAAGGAAAGCTTAACATGCAGTTTTCAACAAAGTATAATATGGGGAAATTTTTAATACTTACGGTGAAAGGGAAAAAAAAGGGAGGTTGATGATTTATTGAAAGCTATTTGACATATTTCATTAGAATGTTTCAAGCTGTGAATGTGGTTCAAGTAACAAAGTTGTAAGTTATCTCATACACTTGTGTTCAAGATCTAGAATATCTCCTTTTAGATATGTCCAGCATTCAATAATAGAGCATTACGAGGGCCCCAAAGATATTGGAAATAAACTAGACTCACTGAGAGTGCTGCTGTCATGGAATAATGTCAAGATGTTACCTGCCCCCATTGTGGTCGAAGAAACGTGCTCAGAATATGGATAGAGTATATCCTTTGGTAATTTAAATAATTATTAAAAGATTATATTATTATGATAAATATGATATATTATGATATATGATTTTAAAAAAATATATAATTATAATAAGATTCTCCCTGTTCGTGTGACTTTTTTTTGTTGTTGAAAAAACTAATAACATTTCTTGCATTTGCTGAGAAGTTCTAAGGGGTACACACAGATCTGGAGAGGCTGGAATCCACTTAGCTATCTGATCAACTAATAATATATTTGTGCAGTTGTGAAGTTTCTTCAAAACAGAAAATATTTACAAAAAGGTTATATAGGAAAATAATTTGATAGGTTTCTTCCTTTTCTTGTGAAATGGAATACAGAAATATTAAATATATTTATTTAGAAAAATGAATATGATATCTTGATAAATATTTGTTTTTGTCTCCACCATGACCAGGAAGGTAAGGAATGAGTCTTTGTCTGTTCTATATTTCATTCAGTTGCATTCGCAAAGGGAAAAAATGAAATTGGACTGGATGGAAATTAGATTTTCATATAAAATGTCCTACCAATTGTCCAAATTCATTTTTTCCCTTTGCGAATGCAAGTGAATGAAATCTAGAACAGACAATGACTCATTCCTTACCTTCCTGGTCATGGTGGAGACAAAAACAAATATTTATCAGGATATCATATTCATTTTTCTAAATAAATATATTTAATATTTCTGTATTCCATTTCACAAGAAAAGGAGGAAACCTATCAAATTATTTTCCTATATAACCTTTTTGTAAATATTTTCTGTTTTGAAGAAACTTCACAACTTTACAAATATATTATTAGTTGATCAGATAGCTCAGTGGATTCCAACCTGTCCAGATCAGTGTGAACCCCTTAGAACTTCTCATCATATACAAGAAACGTTATTAGTTTTTCTAAAAAAAAAAAAAAATTACATGACAACAAGTCGCAAAGAAGACGACCCCATTTTCCGGCCCTGCCTTGTTGACATTATGCCAACCAACGTCCATTGTGAAGTGCTTACCAGTTCCGAAGAGGTTTGTTGATTAAATATGGCCATAGAGGTAACTCAACATAAAAATACTGAAACATGAAAATCAAGGGCTTGGTTGAAGGTTTCAGTTAAAAAAGAGTGAAAGAAAAGCTTTCCTTCTTAATAGTACTACACAAGACAATTAATGAACTAACTTCCGAAATAACAAATTAATAGTAAACGAAAAGAAAACGGTTTTAATGCAGTTTTCCATTTCAAATAAACAATTCTGTGCTCCGTTGAAAATGAACAGTGTACCATTGACTGATGTTAAGGCAACAAAATTTTTAGGTCTCTCAATTCAGTCAAACCTTAAATGGAACGTCCATTTAAATGAATTGAACACAAAATTAAGTTCATTATGCTACGCGTTCAGAATTTTTGCAAATTCAGTCAGCCTTCATACTGCTCGTTGTGTATACTTCGCGAATGTTCATTCCCGCCTGAGATATGGCATAATATTCTGGGGAAATACATCTTATAGCTCCCAGACTTTTAGATTACAAAAACGAATTGTACGAATATTAACCAAATCCCACCCACGTGATTCTTGTAAGCCTATCTTTATTAATCTAGGAATTCTACCATTACCGTGTCTTTTTATTTACGAATCAGTGGTTTTTGTAAAAATGACTTGCTTAAGGGCGGGAATATATTTTCAGAAAATGCCGAAGTCTATTACTATAACACTCGACGTAGAAATCATATTCATCAGGTGACAGTATCAACAGCTCATTACAAAAATTCACATACAATACATGTACATTATTTTACAACACTTTGCCAGATGACATTAAACGATTAAATTCAATAGAAAAGTTTAAATCACAAGTGAAATCGTTTCTGCTGCATAACTGTTTCTATACAATTAGAGACTATACTGAGCATCACAAGAAAAGTAACATTAATTTTATCAATGATACATAATGCAATAATTACCATTTGGACTGTATAAATGAGTATAAACAACCTGTAACAACTATTGTAACACAGCTTCCGGGTCAATGACCCCCATCTCGATCAGGTTTTCGTCCAGTTTCCCTGATCCATTGAGCAAATGCTGAGATGGCTCCTTGTTTTGCTTCTGGACATAAATGTAACTTCATTTTCTGTGCACGTCTTCTAGAATTCAGTGGGAAATACAATTATTCAAATTATCGTTTCCATGTTGTCGCGGCAGGAAGTAATATTTATTGCTTATTTATCCTTGAAAATAGATTTTATTACATGGGAGTTTTTTTTTTGTTTGTTTTTTTCTCCCTTTCAAAATTCAAAATTTATTGCTTTTTATCCTTGAAAATAGATTTTATTACATGGGAGTTTTTTTATTATTTTTTTTCTCCCTTTCAAAATTCAAAATTTAAGTAGTATATGACTTAGTGTAGGGATCACAGAATTTTGAAAATGTGCACACAATTCACTTTTCCCCATAGCACGTCATACGCAGTTTTTTAACTGTTTTTTTGACGTAAAATAAATAAATAAATAAATAAATAAATAAACTACGAAGTTCATGGTGGAACGAGTGGAATGTTTTTCACACCATAAATAAGAGGACAAGAAGCTTTCTACTTGTTCCCGTTTCTCGGCGAAAACGAGGTAATGTAATTCTGTAATTCGCGGAGCCCTTTTACACATCGCAGAGATGAATCTTCATGTTCATGCTTCAAGTCCAGGGATATCCTTCTCTTGTGCGCTTATCTCATGAATGAAACTCCTTGACATACTTATTTCTTATCTCTTGGTAGAAGTTTCTGAGTAGCCAATTCATTCATACAAAAGTCTCTTATCATTTCATCGTGTCTGTGATCGTAAACAAAAAAATAATTGTTCTTTTGTATGGGAATTTGCAAAGTAGTCATATTTAGAACGATATTCGTTTTTGCATAATGTGATTACACCTCAAATATTCTTAACACTCTAATAAATGTTTAAGTACTCTATTAGTATATCGTTTCTTCCATCTTCTTGTTGATTAATTTCAAACTTCCAAGAGCAGAAGTACTTCAAATATGAGAAGACTAAACTTCGCAGCCCTGACAGACACGCAATTTAAGGGAAGAAAATCCTAAAAGAAAATTACGGGGGTTGAGAGAACGGGTCAGCTTACCATGCTAAAAAAATAATTAAAGTTCAAAATCTCAAAGAAGAAATCAAGGAAATTAATTTCAAATACACGATGATGACAACGGTAAGAAAAGCAATGTACGAACTTGGGATGCTGGAATATTCAAGGTTTAAGCATTAAAGAAAATGAATTTTTAACATAATATGGGAATTGAACATGGGCATCACAGAATTGAGCGAATCAAAAAAGAAGGGAAATGCAAGAGCAGGAGTGTCCATAGCTGTACATAAAAGAAGGGAGAAAATTATTCAGCTGGGAAGGAATAATTCATGACAATAATTATTGATGAGTAAAGGTCATGTCTCAATTTTATACCTAGAGGGTACATTTTTATACATGTAATCAGAGTTAACGCCTTCAAGGGAAGACCAACGTAATGCGCAAAAAGCGGTGTGCGGCGGTGAGCCCAACCTATATTTTTAAAGAAACTGACTATGCTGCTAGATTCATTAGGAAAGCGCAAAAAGTGGTGCTCTTACATGATTTTAACGGACGTGTTAGAAAAAGAATAATGTTGTGAGACGGTATGGAGAAACTGATAAATGACAATGGAGAGAGACTTCAAGAGGCATGTAAAAAATACGATCGTAAAAATGTTGAACGGCTATTTTTCACATAAAGAAGTACAAATTTATAGCGTCTTCATAAAAACTACAAAACTCTTTGGAAGTCTGGGCACTTAATAAAATTCGATATTTTCCGGCGCACGATTAGATAACTTTCTCTTCTTACGAAAACCTTCGCAAGGTGAGAAAGTAAAAACGAGAGACAAACTTCAGTCAACAGAAATAATGTTTTGGCGAAAATGTTAACTTTCTCTGTAGGACAAAATTGGAAATGATGAAATACGAAATAAAATGAAAGTGCAAACAACCTTGAACAAGATGATCAAAATTAAAGAACACAAATGCCAGGGAGATATTATGAGAAGATTGAAATCATATAGATTTCCACAAAAAAATCGACATGAATACCAAATCGAAGAGGATATAGGGGAAGACCAAGAATGTCATGAAATATAGCAATAACTGAAGTCATGAAAAAACAGGATTGTAGGAACAGGAAACAGGAATTCTAAAAAATATAGAATCCTTGTCCTGACAATAACGAACACACACACACACACACACACACACACACACACAAACACAAACACACACACACACACACACACACACACACACACACACACACACACAAAGAATTATCGAATTGGGTGCAGTGGTTCGAAAGTTAAGCGCTTACATACATTTTGGCGATTCATTTTTATTTATGTAGATTTTAATAACGTTATTTTAATGCATAAATCCATAATTTTAAATGACTAAACTTGCCCATAAGTAATATACTTCAGCTTCTGGGTCAATGACCTTATCTTTATCAGGTTTTTCGTTCAGCTTCTCTCAAGGCGGAAAGAAATGAGTGAGCTATTGCGCATCCTCAGCTAATGAGCTTCAGGCTACAGTTTGCGTCACAATATTAGTGAGAATTTTCAATGATACAAAATATCAAATACGCCAGATTCAATATGCCAGACCAATGATGCCAGACACAAAAATTATTACCTTGTTACACGTCACTGAAACATGAAGCATTAAAAAAAATTGCATCTTTTATTTCAACTACACCTTCATCAGGATATTTTTGGTTAGTTATCGTTGAAAATTGACACTTTATGCCACTTTCAAAATGTTTCTCAACACTTCTCGCTCTCCATGCACTTGGCGGCTAGCGCCTGGGCTGGCTATTCAAACGAAGTGCCCGGGTTGGGGTTTGGGACGCAAGCTGGTGCTGCCCAGAACGAGCAAAACTCGGTGCGCCAGATTACCTCACCCATCTCGTTTCACCGTGGGTTCTCTGATTCGTTAAGAAAATGCAGAGATGACCCCTTCATTTGCTTCTAGACACAAATGTAGCTCCAATTGTCGCAAGTTTTGTTGTGCTCTCATTTTGCTAGCTATGGTAGGAGTTGAGCCTGTGTATATGGGTTTTCAGCAATATAACAAAATCAAATCTAAGTTCGTTTATCATTGCAAATAAGTATTACTCGAGTGTTACTAAGGGGCAAACATTTCTAGTTTTTAAATGTTTTTAACCATGTTTTGTTGGTACTTTAATTCATTATTGAACTATGTATAGATGATGGGTAAGGTAAGGATTCCGGAGATCAACAAATCAAATCAAATATTTTAAAAATCTAAAATGACTACTTATTTAGACAATCTATATTATGTACACAAACTAATACTACAGTATACTCTCGATATCATGTAAACCAATAATGTTCATCACCAACAATGTTTAATGTGGTTAATGTACAACATATCACATTCTCTTCATGCAGATCCTCATTATCTTACAAGCCAGTCACTTCAGTTATCCAGCTTCGAACCTTCGCGACATCTTCATAGACGCCAGGGCATCCCGGATAGGCGCATCCTGTTCCCCACGATATAACTCCAAGTTGTTTTTTGTCAACCACGAAAGGCCCTCCAGAATCACCCTGGGCAAAAAAAAAAAGACAAAAAAAAAAACAAAAACAAAAAAAAAAACAACAAAAAAATATAAAACTGAAGGATCGAAAAGATAGAATGACTAACAACAGACTGACAAAAATAATTTTCAATATCTATGGAAGAAGAATTCATTAATAACAAAATTTCAATAAATCAAAAAAATAGGAAAGAAATAGTATAAAAGAAGAATAAACTAAGGTGTATGTGGTTTCAAGACAGATTTCAAGGCAGACTTAAAAAAAAAACTGATACAAAGTTGCAATAACTCATGCTTTCTCGTATTATCTGTAACAATCTCAATCACAAACGTTGTCTGTAATAGGTTTGCAATTATCGAAAATTCAGAGTTCAATGAAAATTGATCTGCGCCATATTTATCAGTGTACTTCGCATTATCAGAGAAAAAATGAAAGAAAAAAATTGGAGACGTTTGTGAGAAAACCTTGTTTTAAAATTTTTTTTTCATGAAAAAAACAAACAAACTATATTTAAAAACTTTTTCGTGACCTTATTTAAGATCACATTTTAAAAAACAATTTTATGAAGAAAATTTATCTATCTTCAATATTCTTGTTGCAGGTAGACAGTCCTACATCACAATGCATGACAATAACACAAATACATGTTAACATTTGTAATTTTAAAAAATTCAGAAAAATAAACGAAAATCAGATCTACACTAATTTTATAAGTACCTTTATGAATCTGAGAGAAAAAATTGAGCGAAATTTGGAGACATTTTTGTGAAAATCTTGGAAAAGTTGAAGCTCCGTTTAAATTACTTCCAAATATTAAACTATACATTTCAAGTTCAAGAGCCAGCACCCAGCGGGCGACAGGCGGGCGACAGGCGGGCGACAGGCGATGGTATCCGCGGTATCAACCAGGTATATCCCGCCAGGGGGGGGGGGGAATCGCCCCCAATCGCGACAAGCTCTAAGTTCCAGACTAGTCTCTCGACATATGTTGTGATTGATTGATTGATTTTTCCGTGTTTCCGGGCGCGTCAACTAGTTCGGTCATTAGTCCCGTTAGTGTAGTGCATGTTTTTCTCTCGGGAGATGGCGGTGATCTTACCCCGCTGGATGGCGAGATCCGGCGCCGACCTACCGTCAGCTAGCGGGATTTCCCCCTAATCAGGACTCTCCCACCAAATGGGCACCGCTCCAGTCGGGACAAGCTCTAAGCTCCCGACCGGTCTCCCGGAACATGTGGTAGTGTAGTGCATGTTAGTGTAAGTGTGTGTGCAAGGGGAGAGGATAGGACAAGGAAGAGGAAGGACAGATCGCGCGCGGTCCGTGGCCCGTTTGGTAGGGTACTGCTCCGGCATTCGCCTGGTGTTGATCGGAGAAACCACGGAAAACCACCGATCAGAGCAGTCGGCCGCAAGAATTCTCCTCCAGACAGCAGCTGAATTCGATCTAGCTGAAAAGCTAGTGTCGAAAATCCTGCCGTTGTCAGGACTCGAACCTAGGACCTCCCGGTTAGAGGCGCTGCATATGTTGTGGTGTAGTGCATGTGAGTGTAAGTGTATGTCAGTAAGGGATGATACTAGGACAAGGAAGAGAGAGGAAAGATCGTGCACGATCTATAGCCCGTTTGTTAGGGTAAGGCTCCAGCATTCGCGTGGGGTTGATACGAGAAATCACAGAATCTACCGATTAGAGCAGCCGGCCGCTGGAAGTCTCCTCTAGACAGCGACTGAATTCGACCTAGTCGCCTCTGTCGGTGCCACTATCGGAATTCGAACCTAGGACCTGGCTCTTCCGGTTAGAGCACTGCAGTGACATCGGCTGATGCTCTGAGGCACCTTTCCCGGTAGACAAAAGTAAGGGGAGAAAACTCTCAATAAAGTGGATGTAATATTCTAATAAATAACAACTGATAATAAATCAATGTTCTTACGGTGCAAGTATCTCGGGCTCCCTTTGAGAACCCTGCACAAAACAGTGTCTGAGTTATCTTGTGACCATAAGCAATTTTGCAGGTTTCTTGAGGTAGAATTGCCAGCTCGACTTTCCGGAGATTTTTCGACGGCGGCGACTGTTCCTACAAGGTACACACAAATACATAAATCTGAATGACATACTTTAAACATTTCAAAAGAAATTATGCAATTAACGCAAAACGAATATGAATGCGATATTTACATTCACAATGAATAACATGTACAAAATGTAATGGTAAAATGTTTTGTTGTTAGTAAAGAGGAAGTGAAAAATCAGTCTTATTTTTTTATAGATAATACGATAAATTTGTGTTCTAGTTTCTCTATATACGTTTTGAATGTACCTGCGTACTTATTATGCGTAAATATATCTTGAACGTTGTTCATCGAGAAGTGCATACCGAGACTTTGCGTGTTGTTGAATTACGGAAGGTGGATTTGGCGAGGAATAATTGGACTTTGGAAGTGGCCGAGTGGTGGAACTCGGCGTTAGATAGGTTGGTCTTTTAGATATTATTTGCCATTTGAATATTCCGAATTAAGGTTTCCGAATTTTTTTGTTGAACTGAATCACGTAACTGCCTACCATAACGGTCGTAATACAATGCATTCAATCGCTAGCGTAGGTTTTCAGCAATTTTAAAGTTGTTTCTTTAAAGTTTATGTTCCCTTTGTCTCAATATTCTCAATTACCTTTTGGTATTATAATAAAGCCTACACGAATCCCTATCGGGCAAAAGCCTTCTGTTTCAAAACAGGGTTAGCTCACATTACACATTCGGTGAGCAACTTCTGATGCTGGTTACTATCATTTTGTTTTTATCACTAATTTAACTACTATTCTTATTTAGTTTGCTTTACAAGTGTTGACACTGTTTTCTCATATTTCACTTTTAATTTATTTAACCACTATTATCACTTAATTCGCTTTCTGGTCTTTCTTTACCTTTATTTACACTTAGTTCACTTTTGTTCTATTTTTACCAAGCTTACTGTGACGGTCTATTAAGACGCGTCTTAATGTTTTTTTAGACGCTTAATTTGCTATGCAACAACATGGACAAACAAATGAAGGTACGTTAGTGAAAATTAATAAATCGCAATTTTTCGCATTATCGGAAACGAAGATTAAAATAGACTTTGGGGACTAAACATTTTATAATTATGTCTATTGTTTTTTATATAAATGGTTAAGTCTAGAAAACCCACCCAAACAGATTTAATCATACCCTACAACTCAAACCGTTCTTATCAACATAAATTTGCAGTCTTGCATTCATGGATTCACAGATTATTCAATGTCCCCATGTCAAAATTAGAATTTGATGAAGAAGTGAACACAATTTTACAAATAGTACAAAATAATGGTTATAACCCCTCCATAATTAAAAAAGTTATCAAGCAAAAAGAAATTAAATTATTAATTTAGAAGGCCTTCCCACAAAATCTATCCACTGAAATTAAACAGTTTGTAAGCATACCATATATAGGTCCCATATCTAAAAATATAGGAAATATATTTAATAAATATAACTTTAAGGTAGCATACAAAACTCACAACACACTACAAACTTTATTTCCCAGCAACAAACCCCCTGTACCCATGAAGGAAAAAAGTGGAGTCTACATATTAAAATGTAATAGTTGCAATTCTGCATATGTGGGACAAACAGGTAGAAAGTTTTCCTGTAGGCTAGAGGAACACCTCAGATCTTGGAGACTGAAACAAGATCATTCCACATTTGCTAACTACCTTATTCAAAATAATCACTCTTTCGACCTTGATACAAATTTCAAAATTCTACATTTCGAAAATAAAGGTACCAAATTAAATATTTGGGAAAATTTAGAAATCTTAAAATTATGCAAAAATCCCAACCTTTTATGCCTCAATGAACAATCCATAGTAAAATCCAGCCCCATCATAAATTTATTAATTGACTAATTTTACCATTCTTTTATTTCCTCCCTCACCTTCCCGCAGTCTGCATTCGTACGGCGTTCGAACAAAATGGCGTCATGCTTTGACGACTCTATATGAACGCATGTGTTTAATCTGTGTTTCTTGGGTAAGAACTAATTTTAAATAATTATTTTATTGTTCATTAGTTTATATATGATTTTGTATTTAGGGTTGATGTTGATACACGTGTTAATTTATTTATGTACTTAAAATTGTAGAACCACTGAGGACGGGAAGAGTGTTCCCGAAAGACGTGTTTGGCTAAATGTAATCATATTAAAATTATAGAGCCTACTATTGTGGTAGATACCTCATTGACCCCAGATAGTTTATCATGGAGTACCACAAAATTCCGCTGCTACCACAGAATTTAAGTAAACTAGATATTTTGAAAATTTTCCTTTAACTCGTAACATGATTACATCCCCGTACCTACTGGGCAGACAATGTCACTGCATTCAATAATAGTAAAGTTTCCATCCGTTACATACAATTCTCGAGTTATTTGCATGACATTTATTTCACATGACTTATTGACATCATTATTCTAGACGAAAATATTGTTGAAATGTTGTCCAGGAATTACGACAATATCCGTCTACTGAAAGTTTGTCCGTGATAATTCTCGATACTTGAGATTGTATGACCAACACATGCGATCGTAAACTACCTCGAGCAAAACATTTCGGTCGTCTTACCGCTGTTATTCCCCAGCCAGTAGCAACGCCGTAAGTACCAACAGGCGCACTTGCTCCCTCGGCAACCAGCGCCAGCGGCTGCACCAACTTTCCAAACTGGAACGGTTCTTTCACCCGCAGGAGTCCCACGTCGAAGTCTCTTTTAGTGCAATGCGGATGCATCAAAAGCTCAGACACATCGTGCACGATACCGCCTTGCTCGTACTGATTAGATCCCACTCGTACTTCATAGTTGCTGTAGTTTGTCCTACGGGAGAAAAAAAGAGCAGAAAAGCGGGGTGATACATCACTAGCTGAAACAATCAAGCGTTTTATAGTTATTTTTGTATTACAATTATTATTATTATTATTATTATTATTATTATTATTATTATTATTATTATTATTATTATTATTCTGACGGGAAAATAAATAATAATAAGTCAATAATGTTAAACAGAAGCCACTTTATTTACATTGCAGTCACACCCCGACCGCTCCAACCCGTTCCAATCTGATCTATTCCATTACGACATGGGCAGAAGCCGAGTATGTTGTTTTGTAACACAAAAAAAATCATTCGGTACGTTGATACGAGAGCAGTTCGAAAAATACATACATTCAACGAGTAGTGATTGAAATTGAGTGATTACTTTCCGTAAACGAGACGTAAAGTTAATGGTTCCCGTAATTGTTGAAAGTGAAATGTTGACAAGTGAACGAGTGGTGATGAAAAGGACAGACCCCTAGGACGACTTGAGGGCATTATGAAAGCGCTCAAAAATGGAGAGAAACCTAACGATGGACAATCAAGCAAGAAGTGAATCCAAGGGGGCTGCCAGGTTAGAAGAATACAAACTAGCAATAACAAGAGGGTTGCCTGCGTTTTCAAGTGGTTTTCATTCGACGTCGTCTTAAAACGTTTCGGTTATGATCATTTCGTTGCCAGCAACATTTCTGTATGTTATTCCTTCGAAACTAATGTTTTTTCTAGGGCTTTTATCCAGCCAAAAGCCGGTTACCCTTTACCGATGCGTCCCGATGGGACGCATATTCGACCATACACTAGACCAACACACTTGCGGGCTCCTGTGATCTGGGGTCAGCAGAACGCGAGGGCCTCCGCGACACATACAAAGTCAAGGGACAAACAACCAAGACCAAGGCGGGACTCGAACCCGCGACCCTTCGGACCGAAGCGCTGAGTCGGTACTCGCTCTTAGCCACCTCGGCCATCCAGGTCGGCGAAACTACTGTTGCTTTTCTACAATTCAACTGTTTAACGTTAGCCATCTTGCAGTAGCCACAAGTGAATGATGATATACTTACGCGGAAGTGTGAAAAATGTGAAAACTCCGTAGGAAAGGGAAATGCATAAAGGTTTACGTTTTCTCGCTTAATGAGCTTGGAGTTCGCAATCATTCGTAACAGTGACTTAACGAAATTGTTTCTTTTCTTCTTTTATGTAGGTTGTAAGCCTGGAGTTCATCACAGTTCATCCCGGGGATTCTCTAGGTCATTAGATATCTTCTCTTCATCTTTTCTGCGACCTTCCAGGGCTTCTCTTTTCTGATGGTATTTTATCTCTGGCTTTCTTCACCAGTCTATCACCGCTCTTCCTTGTTATATGATTATCCCATTATATTTTCCCTTTCTTCACATATTTGGTAATATCAGTTATTTTGCACTGGACTCTTATATCCTGATTTCTTACCCTGTCACCCTGATATTTCCTACGGTTGATATTAATGTATTCATTTTTACAGATCGCTATAATTGATTAGTTCTCTTCGTACCAGCTCGGATTTCAGCTCAATTTGTTAGAGTTGGTCTTACCATTGTCTTTATCAATTTAACTTTGTATTCTACACTAAGGTATTTTTTTCAAGATACATTTCTTAAGTATCTGGATATCCAGATATCGAACCCTTTTCATGGCCTGCACCCTAGCTTCTTTACGTTTATGGCGGTCCCTGGAGATATCCAATCATAGGTATTGGAAATTCACCACTTCCGGACGACTTTGCCTTCTATTTCTAACTTACATCTTACGGGCTCCTTGGATATTACCATCGATTTGGTTTCCTCTGTTGAAGTTATCAAATATAATTTTAACAATGATGTATGAAATACAGCCGTCAAAGATAAGGTCTATTAACTGGGTTGCAAAGGTTTGTTGGTGGTCAGGAGGTACATAGTTTTGAACCACTAAACAGTGCAAAACTCATACAATTGTCACTTTACACTAAAGTACGAGAGCTAGGACGCAGCACGTTATGCCGAACTTCCTATTCCCTCTCCACACCATACCAATCTCCTGATTAATTAGAAATATGTAGAAACAATTGGTGGGAATGTAGAAGTTTTAAAATTAAAAAATGTCAAAACTCGTGAAATTCAATTTTTACTTTCTCGCTAAGGAGTAGAGAGAAAGCTACGTAATGCTGCGCGAAAAAAACGGAAAATTTCCTGCAGAATAACTCTTATTACAGAGCTCTGGTAACAAAAAAGTGAATAAATTTGTTTGCTAGATTTTAAAAAAAGTCCTCTAACAAGTGGTGTATCCAGAATCCATATTTTGCGCGCCTTCGATTCCAAAAAAATGAATGATGGTATACTAAAGGGGAATACTGAAAACCTCTCCCATTGGCACCGCTACCAACTCCATCGATCATAACAATAAATAAAATGTAAAATATATAGCTATGCATTTCAGAAAGCTAATAAAAGGAACATTTTCAGTATATCATACGTACTGTTTGGTGTGCAGGAATAGAGGAACTATAAACAATATCAATATAATAAAAATTCAGATTATCGTACATTCTATTAATACGCAAGAAACTCATAAATCCAGGGATGCAGTGACAAGCAGTAAGAACGTAATTCTCACTTATAATAGAGCCTCCACATATTAGTTTCTTTTCCAAGAGCACTGCGACCTGAAAGTATTAAATTATGGTAAATATTAGGAATACTGTTTAAAATATAGAATTTCACTTTAAATTGTATGATAATAATTCAAAATTGTTTTTTTCTCTACCTGATATGGATGATCAGCAATATCCGCTTCCACACCACCAACTATACGTTCACCGACGCGATCATTTGGGAGGAAAATATCTGAAAATATGTAACGGTCAAAATGAGATAAACATTTGTCCAATTTACTACTCTTAAAGGAATCGAGTACTTTTAGCCGGCAAAATGTGAGGTAGAAATTTTTAATTCTTGTGCAGTTTATATTGATATTGTTAAAAAACACTTCTCTTTGGGCCTGCCATCTGGGGGCTTGCTAGGAGCTCAAGGGGCGACTGGGGGCCGTTCATACAACGCAAAACCGAACAATGGCAGCTTGCCAGGCTTGGCAGGCCCCTGTATGAGGTTTATAAATAAGGCCCTTAGAGACCTCGGTTCTCCAGACCGGCACGCTGTGCGTGAATTTTCCACCTCGAAATACGTCTAGATAAGTAGGTAGTCTGGTAGTCCTAAAAAATATTTTTCGACCGTTTCTTATTGTTTTCGTTATAGCGTTTTAATACTTGATCGCAGAATATTATGCACACGATCTCACACTTTTCTTAATATTTGTTACTAAAATATTTTTCTCAAACATACCGTAGGAGAACTGCGTGATTCAAAGTTTCAGTTTTTATTTTCCAATTCTTTTACGATGCTTCAAGTTACTAATGGACATTATAATATGATATTTGTGAATTCCAGTGTTCATTGTAAAGAAATAGTAACTAAATGCTATTCTTTTGATACTTGTTGAGGTCAAAATCACTATTGAAAGGGTTGGTAAGAGTGGTAGTAATACACGCACTGCATACTAACACCATTTCCTTACATCAAAACAAAATACTGTGATATACCAAAATGACGAACCATTTTTATTATGTAAATGTTATTTTATATGACATAGAGTATGGGGACGTCAATAGACGATCGCGAGGGGGTCACTATATGACAAATAAACAACCGGCGTAAACGACCATTTTCGTTAGGTTGAAATGTCAGAGCAGAGGCGGCATAAGCATTGTTTTGGGAGACAAAAGAAAAATATATGAAATTCAGATGCTTGCGAATTTTTAGAAGAACATTCATTCGCTAGAGCAATGCGGTGATGAGCGGGTCGGCTCGTGATATATTTTACTAGATCGAGGGAAGACTAATTGACAGTTGTATAAAGTTAACAATCGTTTCTTATATTAGGATAGAGCGTTCTTGTAGAAAGAAAATACGTGTCTACGCGTTCACCCGAGACGTTAGTGAGAGAAGTCACGGATTATAATAGTATTGTCGGAAGAATTTGGAACCAGACATGGGCATTAGGCGAGGGCTTTATCCAGAAGCAAGATTCTGCTGCGTCGACGGAGAAGGTTCTACGGGGCACCATCGAACGAAGAATTGAAGAGCGCGCGAAGACCCATGAATGAATAAAAAGGTTTTATAACTATTGTAATATAGAGAAAACTGGTCATGACCAAAGATCAATTCATTTTGATTATGAATATAATAAATTCCAATTTGTTAAGTTGAAAGAAAGCTGATTATCATTGTTCGTTACGTGCAATCCAGCATTTTAATAAGATTTTCAGATTCCTCGCTACTCCGTATGGATGGCAGATTGAATAATTGGTTGCAGAGTAAATAGCAACAATTATGAACTTAAAATCTAAATTAACTGAGCTAGCACAACATAATTTTGTAAGGAGAGATATTTAAATTACGTAGGAGTAATTTGGTTTCAAGTGTAACCTTTTAATGGTGCCCAAATCACATTTCAAAATGTCCCTCCAAGTAGGGCTTGTTTCAACTTGGCACCAGTCAACGTCGGGCATGTTTCAATACAAAGGCTGATTGTAAATTGCAATAGTTTTCTGACCTTATTAAAACAGACACTAAAATCTTTTTTCAATAGTTTATTTCTTTGACGTTTGAATTCTATTTGACGTCTTTTTCAAAAAGTGTAAAGGTAATAAAAATATTTCAATTAATGGAAATTAAATCAATAAATTGTTATAAACAATAAAGTAAAACACTAGAAGATACTGAAAAGTAAATTTAAAGTAAAATTAAATTAAAAGTAAAATTAAATTAAAAGTAATTTAAAATAAAAGAAGTTCGTCTTCTTGTTATATGAATTGAGAGAGTGCCTCACAAGACAGGATGGATGGATTGATTGATTTTTTCGTGTTTCCGGGCGCGTCAACTACTGTGGTCATTAGTCCCGTTAGTGTAGTGCATGCTTTTTTCGGGAGATGGCGGTGATCACCGCTGGATGGTGAGATCCGGCGCCGACCTACCGTCGGCTAGTGGGGTTTCCCCCTAACCAAGACTCTTCCCACCAGCTGGGCACCGCCCCAGCCGGGAGAAACTCTAAGCTCCCGATCGGTCTCCCGGAATATGTGGTAGTGTAGTGTATGTTAGTGTAAGTGTGTGTGTAAGGGGAGAGGATAGGACAAGGAAGAGGAAGGACAGATCGCGCGCGGTTCGTGGCCCGTTTGGTAAGGTACTGCTCCGGCATTCGCCTGGTGTTGATCAGAGAAACCACGGAAAACTATCGATCAGAGCAGCCGGCCGCTAGAATTCTTCTCCAGACAGGATGGAGGTCTGCATGATAGCTGGAGGATAGATATCATTGTCTTATCTCCTGATTTATTTATCATGGCGTATTTTTTACACCTTGGGTTTTATTAACCCATGATTTTGACGTGATTTATTTCAAATGGATAATTTGTCGATAAAGTGACACTATGTCACCCTGAACGATTCTATTGGAAGGGGAACAATATCACCTAGCCAGTCCAAAGGCAGGTCAGACCATCGACGAAACGTCAATAGTTATTCTTCACTTCTGGGGCAAATAGGCGATGGTCTAAAACCACAGACAGGACTGTGTTTAGAGAGATTTGCATGCTTATAAGGAAGAAAAATCTCTATCTTCAATTCAGCAGGTTTAGGAAGAAAGGCAAAAAAACTGAATTTTTGCACCGTGTGTTATACTGTTACACCGTGTATATACCATATTATCAATAATTTTAGCATAAAGTCGTGTGGTATGGTAACTCTACGTTTATTTACAATTAACTAAACCACCTACTACCCAACCAAAAATTACGCGCAATCCTACCTTTCAGCGAATTTATTTAAATATAAATCTAACGCTAACAAAAGAATTTACATAAGAACGTTCGGAAAACTGAGCAATTGAAACGAGCAGGAGCAACGAACAAGCTAAGAATGACTATTCATCCACCGATCGACGAAGGATCTACTTGAGAATCAAATTTCTTCCGAATGAGACATGTTGGTTGGAGTCAAGTGCTGAGTGAAACTCACAACGGGATCAACTGAGGCTGATTCGAATCAACACACGATATTTTCTTGGCTCTGATGGTGAAACTGGGCTGTTGCGAGTTATTTTTACCCAGCGTCAAAAGATGAATAATGGGTTTCTTCGTCGACTCTGCGAGTTTGAGTGTGGTGAAAAATTAATGTTAAATGGAGATTATTTAATTTCAGTAGTATCTACAAAGGTCTTCTAAAGGCAATCGGTGTCGATGTTGGCTGGATATGTTTCGATATCAATATCCATTGGGAATCGAGATGCCAGCTGGGGAAATCGACCCCAATCAACCGGTGAAGCTGAAAGAAGCTTATCTGTCCTATCCAGGCATCAACTGTTCAAACAATTTTTTTAGAAGTTGGATAAGCGTCTGCCTGAGGGTGCAACCACACATGCATTTTTGATTTTCTGTAATTCTTTGGAAACTACTAAAATTAAATTTTTGTAGTATCAAAATCTCGCTGTCGTAACATAAGAACTAATCTACAAATTTATATGAAAATCAAACGATTTAAATTCAATATTTAAGTGATATAAAACGTATCTGTTACTTAAAAATCCAAATGGTGTACAGTTAGAAGCTAGATTCTAAAAGTTCTACGTCCATTGATTGGATTCTATGTTCTGATTCGGGTGTATGAAGGTATGCACGTATGCTTCTTAATTGTAAACTATATATTCCAATCAGTTTGACAAGATTTGATGTGGAAATCTGTTTTCGAAGTTCTTTTGATCTCTCGTGAGGGACATGCCATGAGTGTACTATCTTAAACTCACAGGAGTGAAGATGCGAAAGTTTGGAAACACTGAAGTCCTACACGGTTTATTGATATTCTCCACTTTCTTTTATAGTTGTTGATAGTTATGGTTTTCTTGTTTAAACAATTTTCTTGTTTGCATTTATTTTTCTTTCACTCTTTAGTCAATATACTTGAAAATGACTGGAACATCCTGTTGGTTAATTGATAAAACGACAGTAGTTCAACGTCACTTTGAGACATTTTTTCTCACCTGAAGTATTAGGTATGATGGCGCCAGAAAAATTATCGTTCCTCGGCTTCCATCCCTACAACATTTCAACATTTTCTATTTGATAAAATATAAAAATATCTAGACAAACGGCACAACCCTTAAGAAAATATTAAGACAGACATATAGTTATTAATACCTGACCACCATATAGATTTACAATAGTATGATGTTTCCCTCACGTCAATTACTATTGTTGTTACTCTCATACGTGTTGTGCATGTTATTTTTCAAGAAGTGGCGGTGTTCCTCCACCACTGGAAATTGAGATCCGGAGCCGACCTATACGTCGGCTTCGACGTCCCCACACACATCCCCTCAGCAAGGACTCTAACCCCGGACTCCGGATCTCCGGAGTCTAAGATTGAACCCGATTGGTCTCTTGACATGTGTGGTCAACGGAGAGAGGTAGAAGATTGAGGAAGGAAAGATCGCGCATGGCCTGTGGGCTTTTGACGGCCGAAACTTACGCATGCGAGGTGCCCGTCAGATCGCAAGCCAATAGAGAAGTTTTTCAGTTAACCGATTCGGCTAAAATTATGTTTGGCACCTTACCGGTTTCGTTTATTGATTTTTTCAATTTGTATACTGTGGTTTCGATTTAGAACTCCGATTATTCACATCGAAAGCATTTGTTTCCCGAAAAATAATACCGAGAAGCGATTGCCGAGGTGGCCAGGGGTTCACTTTTTTTTACTCTCTGGTTGTCTTGCTCTTCCGCGTTCGGCTGCCTCCGCTTGCTCGCACAAGGTAGCAAGCGTGTCGTGAGGCATCGCACGGAAGGTGAAGGCAACGTGTTTCGGTCCTTTCCGTAGATAGATTCCTCTTCCTTCTTCTTTCCTCGCCCCCTTACGTACACACACACAACACATGCCCGGAGACCGGTCGGGAACTTAGAAGTTGTTCCGGCTGGAGCGGTTCCCGTTAGTGGGAGATACCTAGTTGAGAAAAATCCTGCTGGCCGACCGTAGGTCGGCGCCGGATCTCACTATCCACAGGGGCCCACATAGACAAACCGATTTTTTTAAATGTATTAAAGGTCGCATTAACTACGAGGTCAATAGCGACCACTATTGTTTAGCGGTATCTCTATACTGAGTGACGTGGGAAGGGTGATGATGAGGGGTGAAAGGGCAAACACAAATACAACCATGTCCGAGGCAGGACACGAACAGGCGATCATCAGCCCGAGATCACCACGGCACTATTGCCTTAGCGACCTCGGCCACCCTGTCGGCCAACTCGAGATTGTTCCGTCGTTGAAAAGGAATTAAATGAAATAGAGCAAAACAAGTGGCCACCTTAGCGTTTGTTCTGTAAATCAAAGGTGAGCGGAAGCAAAAGAGATCGAGATGAAGTCATTGCAAATAAATTAGCACAAAACGTTAACTTGGAGGATTAAACTTACCTCTTGAAGAAAGGGGGGTTTTTGTGTTCGGTAGTTACAGTAGTATGGATAACTTTGATTGTCTCTTTCTTCAGTCGGAGTACTTCCGTACATATCCAAGTAGACTGTACCCAACGTTACTACCAACATTAGTTCGGGCAGTGGAATAACTACGAATAACTTACGTATACTCATATCGACGATTTAGGTTTAAATTTGGATGAATTTGTCATTCAGTTCTTTCTTCTGAACATAAAGATCATGGCACATAAACGTCACATGTTTCACAATCAAGTAATTTTTACGTCAGATTTATCTCTTAACCGTTGTTCTTCCTTTCAATAAAAAGTGTTTTCTACGCTTCATAAAATTTTCACGAACGTTAAGTTTGCGTAAGCACTGCTCGTTGTATTGAAATGTCATTATGATGGATCTCCTCGTAGACGACTCTTTCTCATTAAATTAATGCTACATTTTGAATAAAGTTTGCAATGAAACAGTGATATTACCGTTATGTCTTTACAAAGCAAATTTAATATATTATAATCATTTATTGGTTCAATATCCAAAATACTTAGAGGAGATACATTTAAACAAAAACGAGTATATTTGCTCCATGAACAAACCTTAATGAATTTCGTGTAATATCAACGTAATATTACTGTATTGAAAAATGTATATTTTCATCTGAACTCCATTTCTTTTCTATTTACAAAACCAGTGAGAAATTGGCTATTTTGATTGATGATTGTCTTGTGAAAATTAAAAATATGTAAACAAGATGTTTTTAAACGGCCCAAACGCTTTCTTTAATTATTTTTACTTAAGTAGAGCAATGTTCGTGTAATAATAAGGCGTCAGTTTAATTTTCAAGAAAAACTCAAAGCAATTCTTAACTTGAAAAAGTTCTTTCTTTCAATAGGTCCTTCACCTTCCAAGTTGAAGAGAGAGGTTTCACAGTCTCATAAACGTACCTTTGAGTTTCCGGGAAACTTCATTAGCCCACACAACCATTTAAAGCACTTGTACTCACAAAGCAATAATGTGTACAGATTTCCTGAAATATAAACGTTAATGACTGAGAAAGATATTTAAAAAAATACATTTGTGAAAAATTGTATTTTTGAAAAATAAAAAAATTACAACAAAATTACATTCACATCAACTTATAGGGAGAATTTAGAAATTCGTTCAAAACCTGTGAAGAAAAAGTTGAGAGCAGTTTTTGAGAAAATCTTGTTTTTAATACTTTTTAATATTGCCCATATTTAATTAAAATTATGAGAAAACTATTAATATTTTTAAAAACATATGTATGATATTAATTTAAGAAAACAAATATTTTTTGTTGTAGTATTTCTGTAGTTTTTGAGAAAACAAAAGAATACATCAAAGTGGCATTTATGTGATGTTATTCAGTGTATTTAGTACAAACAGACATACAAAAAAATTTAAAAGAGTATTGGAGTCGTTTTCAAGAAAATGGCATTTCAACGTTTCTGAAAATGCGCAATTTGTAGCTCAATTTATCAGAACATTTTTGACTTTCCGTGAAACTTCAAGAGAAATAATTTAAAGCCCTTGTATTCATAAATACAATAAAGTATTAAAAACGCTCGTACTGTCAATATGAACGGCGTGAGAGATATTTAAACAAAATAACATTTGAGTAAATTTTGCAAAAAAACAAAAAACAAAAACGAATATAGCAAAATGGCATTAATGTCATCTTACACAATACATACTGTAAAATTATTTCTTTTCTTCTGTCCCACGGTAGGGTGTCCCACGGTCCCACTATTTGTGAAATACTTTTTCTGTCTCTTCTGATATTTTTACTGTTGATAAATCCCAATTCTCGTATTCTTGCCTATCATTAAAATAATTTTAAAATGCTTCAGAATGTCCTCAATGATTTGGTAATAACATAATTTAATATTCCCATTAAATCAATACGCGGACGCGACTTTCCCTAACTGTGTTTCGTATGAAACATCTACTCGTGAGTGTCTATCTTCAGTGTCCTTATTGAAAAACCCTTCCATCTACGGAGCTACCCTAATATATATCCCCTCAAAACACGGTGCCTATTTTAATTCGAAACTCCAACTACTACTATTTAAATTTACAATTAAAATTTCATACTATTATTTTAACAATACCAAGCTATCAAACTAATTATAAATTCCAGCCTCACTATCATTTCAATAATACCTCAGCCTACGCTAAAAATCCGTTCGCACCTCACCAACCGCTTACGTGTATTCACTTCAAAATCTTTTCGGAGAGTGATTTTTTTCGTCCTTCATTAAGAACAGGACTCTCTACGGTCTGTATACACCTATTTTCATCTGTATCCAGGGCCGTGTCTATCAGAACACCGCTATGAAACCAATCATGGAATACTACACTTTGTTGATCGGTTGTCCTAACAACGCATATTCTTTAACTTTCGAGTTTACAAACAATGCCATTTTTACTAACGCCGGATGCCGATTTTAGCATTCAAACTAAACCCGGGGTTCTCGGCTTATTGCAATACCCCTCCAAATGTTTGAAGAAAAAAATTGGAACAGACTTTGAAAAAGTTTTAATATTTTTTTAAACGTTGCCCATATTTTGTTCAAAATTACGTAAAAACTACTAGGTAATATTTTGAAAATATGTTCCTGACATTAATTAAAGAACTAATTGTGAAAAAAAATTCATTTGAATAAATGTCTACATTCAATATTGTAGTTTTAGGAAGTCGCCGAAAAAATTCAAACTTTTGTAATTTTCTAAAATTAACAGTTGTGAGTGAAAATCGGACCTATACCATCTTTATAAGTGTATTTTACTTTGTTATAAAAACGTTTCAATACTCGGAGTAATTTAAAAAAAATAAATTGAAAATGACCCAGGGAAGTATTATTTTTATTTAATAGGTAATTATTACAGGCAAAGTAAAAATCTTGATGCAATGTGGCTAGGCCGAAGGCCTTTAAGCCATTACAATACCTACATTCTACAGCGTTCTAACCTTTCGAATTCTGGTATTCACCCCAAATGGTCTCTCCTTCGCATCAAAGCCGCGGAAAAGAGACCATAAGGTACGGCTGAGGAAAAAACCCCTGAAGGGGGAAAAACCTGCCGTCAGAAGCCGAGTACATGCTAATCTATCCGGTTTTTAATCCATTTATTTATTTGGCGCGGGCGTCAGGCATTCTCCTTCCAGTGTTTGGCCTCCTCCGCACCTGAAAACAAACAGCACCACAGAAAATCGTCCGCACCAACGCCTCTGCCCTAACATTTCCGATTCCTACTTCCCTTCGCCTCCTAATGTGTTTTATTTTAACCGTTTCCTTTTATTTTGTTTTAATATAATTTAATTTTAATTTATTTAACTTATTTTAATTAATTTAAATTAAATTTATTTAACTTATTTTAATTAATTTAATTTTAATTTATTTAACTTATTTTAATTATTATAAGTTAATTTATTTATTTTTATTGACTTATTTATCTACTTATACTTAGCAATTGACTAAAACTTATAACTTTTTTTTTTTTTTTTACTGTTTACTAACCTAACATAACTTACTGACTAACCTAATTATTGTTAGTTTATTGATTTATTATTTATTTCTCTCCAGTCTAGGCTCTGCTCGTACTAACCAGTGCTGTTTTCCCACTCCCTAATTTCAGTTTCTCTAATGGTCCGAACCTTTCCTAGAAATGTTCCTAATTCTTTCATGAAGTTAGATCTTTTATCACCTAGAATGTTTTGGGCGAGCGTTACGTTCCTATGTTGGAAGTAGTAATTTCCCATTCCCATCCATTTTCCTCTCCAAGTTTCGGTCGCATTGCAAATTAAAAGGATGTGGATCCAGTCTTCCCTATCACCGCAAAGCACACAGATGCCATTACCATTAGAGTCCTTTAATCTACGTTGCATCCACCCCCCGACCCTGAACCAAGCGTATCCCCCTCTTGCGTCCTTTCGCAGTGTGTTTACGTAACGTTCGCAACCCCATAACGGACTCGCGTGAATTTGCGCAACTAGCGAACGTTTTTCGGCCGTTGCTGCCAGGATCTCTTGCCTTTTAATATCCGCAAGTCTACCCGAAATTAGCCGTTCTATCTCACGTGTTCCCCTATCTCCCACCATCTCCGGAGAAACGTCTCCCAGACCTGCACGCACCCAGGAAAGTAATGCAATTACCCCTAAAATTTAAAGGAATGCTTTCAAAGTTGCAAGGCATTCAGTCGGTCCAGATCGATCGGGATATATTTATCTTAGAAACAAATCATACGAATAGTTGAGACGCTAGCTTTGTTCACGGACGGACGAATAAAATAACTTTTTCGGTATTATGGGACGCCAAAATATATATTTCCGTTAATATTTGGAAAGCGCAACAGAGAAAGAAGGGATCAACGAGAATGAGGAAGAAAAAATGAGAAAGAGGGGGCGAAAAAGAATGAGAGAGTCAAAGAGAAAGATGAACGAATGAGAAAGAAGAGACGAAAGGAGAAAGAGGAAACGAAAAAGAAACAGTGAATGAAAGAGACAGAGGAGGCGAAAAAGAAAGTGAGAAAGGTAAAGATGGAGCGAAAAAGAAAGAGGGAGGGAAAGAGAAAGAATGAGCGAAAGAGAAAAAAGCAGCGAAAGAGCAAGGAGGAGCGATAGTGAAAGCATATTTGTTATTCTGTGCAAGCAGAATGAATTATTTAATAGGATAAAGATCTAATATTAAGCAAGTTTTCCTATGGAATGCATTTCATGTAATGCTATTTCCTATATTGTGGATTTGCTTACTGGAGGGTCCAATTTGTTGAGATGAATTTCTTCGTTCAATTTTTAGGCACTGCGAGAAATAACAGGAATGGAAAAATCTTTCGTTGGGTGTAAAATAAATACAAAAATATATAGTTAGCATTCGAGAGAAATTTTCATTCCAAAGGCACACGATACTCAAATTCAAATACGAAGTTCAAAAGTTTACTTCCTTCCATAAAATGTAAATTATTCCCATTATATTTAGAATTATCTAACGGGCATTTCCTACCTTCCGGGGAAACCCTTCTCTAGTCCACTCGATCGTTTACCTCATATCTGCACAGTATCATGATAATAGAAACTCCGACATGAGTGCAGGAGGCCGGTGGAAACATACGTTCCACAGCATATAAAAGCGGGGGCAGACTTTTCGTGAACATACTCATCCTGGAAGCAGAAAGAGTTAATTTCACCACTATGATTTGCATTGTAGGAATTATTTTATTTGTAGGCGCCGTTTTTGGTGAGTATCAATAGTTCTCAAAACATTTTTATGTTTATGAATAAATAATATAAATGATATTGTTACCGAAATACGGGCTGAATCCGCCCACTTGCCTTGTGCGTTCATTCAACGATAAGTGGAACTGGACTTCACTGGACTGGCACACGTGGTCGTTGTCTTCGACAATAATAATACAGCGGTTTGTTTGAAACGAGGAAAAGCGGCGGGGATTTGAAGAGTATTTATAACAACAGCACAGGGCGTAAGTTGGCCAGTGAGTGGGTGTGTCCCGCAGCGAGGACGCGCAAATGTTAGAAAGGCTGCTGTATTCAACTGAGTGTTCTTGAAATATTTTCTATATATTGACGCGTTAACTATTTCATTTTTTTAGTTTTCCATTTTTAATTTATATTATTTCACTGCTTGAATTACGTTCTTCTTTGGATTCGTTTTATTCTATTTGATATTTTGTAAATTTTATATTTATTATGTAAATACTATATACTGATCACGTACATTTTTTCAGTTTAAATGTAAGCTTAATTTGTTTTGTTCCTTTTGGACTGTTGAAATTGGTCGTTAATATCCACCTTGCTTTTAATAAAGACGTTGACGTTGAAACAATTTTCAGGTGCCGATTTGGAACCAAATTTTTCTAATGGACGCATCGTCGGAGGGTCTAACACTGACATCAAATTTCACCCCTACCAGGTAAGCTCGAAACTAATACATTAACTGGAGAAATTATTGAAAAAATATTGGTGAGAAATCTAGCTAAAAAAAGGACGAAATGTAACAATGTACTTCGTGCCCTTAGGTGTCTGTCCAACGAAATGGTCGGCACTTCTGCGGAGGGTCCATCATCCACGCCAATTACGTTCTCACCGCAGCCCATTGCATGGGATAGTAAGTCACAACAGCATCATGAATGCATTTCTCATTATCTCTTACTCTGTAGACAACATTTCACGAGTAAAGGGGCTCTTTTTCAGTTTTCCCTCCACAATTTTCCCTGAGGAGGCGGGAATTTATTTTCGTATTTGGGTATTCAAAAGATTAAGCCTATTCAAAATTCTAATTTTTTAGAATATTTTTTATTGAAGAAAAATCTATCAACGTACTTTTGCAATGTTAAATTTCTGCAATTTTCAAAAATACAGAGAATTCGCCGAAAATAGGATTAGCACCAGTTTTTTCCTTCCCTTTGCTACATAAGAGCAAACAAATTAAGGAACAAAATTGGAGTCGTTTTTGGGGATAAAATGTTTACAAACTGTCTGTATTTGACGCAAAATTACGGGAAAACTACTCGTATTTTCGAAACATTGTACGTGACTTCATCTCAAGATCTACCGTGGACAACAAAATTCATTAAGGAGAAAAATCTATATTTTCAATATTGTAGTTGTAAGAAGACGCCGAAATATTTTGAACTCTTGCATTCAAGAAAATCATGTAGTGTATGTTAATGTTTAGTTATTATGTAGAAACGTTTTATACGCCAAATTTACTGTTATTAATGTTATTACCATTATTACCATTATTAATATAATCAATACTATTAATACAATTAATATTATTAATACAATTAATATTATTAATACAATTAATATTATTAATACAATTATTATTATTATTATTAATATAATTAATACTATTATTATTATTACTGTTATTATTTTATTAGACGTATTATTAAGGGAAGCGTAATTATTGACGTTGCAGCTCGGGCACGTACAACGTGCGCGTGGGCAGCAGCCTCAACAGCATGGGCGGGCAGGAGGTGGGCGTGGCGGAGTGCATCGTGCACGAGGAGTACCGCCGGCTGCTCTCCGACTACGACATCGCGCTGCTGCGCCTGGCGCGGCCCCTGGCGTTCTCGCAGGCGGTGCAGCCGGTGGCGCTGGCGCGGCAGGGGGAGGCCTTCCCCGCGGGCGCGCCCGCCCTCGCCACCGGCTGGGGCGCCCTCGCGGTAAGGCACCGGCGCCGCGCACTCGCAATGCGATGCCAGGGGGGCGGTAATTGTCCAACTGCTTGTGTTCGCCAGCAGCGCGTCGTTATCGTTTCACATGAGTGGGGCTCAAACGCGACGTACGGTTCCATCCACTCTCTACGACTCTTGGCTACTTTCACCTCTTTGTCTTCCTCGCTCTTCTCTCCTCTCGCCCTCTCCCTCCCCTCACTATTCTCTCCCTCTCCTCTCTACTCTCTCCCTCCCCTCTACTCTTCCCTCCCTCTCTACTCTCTCTCCCTCTCTCTCTACTCTCTCCCTCCCTCTCCCTCTCTCTCTATCTCCCCCCTCCCCTCTCTCTCCCTCCCCTCTATTCTCTCCCTCCCTCCCTCTCCCTCCCTCTCTATTCTCTCCTCCCCTCTCTATTCTCTCTCCCTCCCCTCTCTACTCTCTCCCTCCCTCTCGCTCTCTCCCCTCTCTACTCTCCCCCTCTCTACTCTCGCCCTCCCCTCTCTATTCTCTCCCTCCTCTATTCTCGGCCCTCCCCTCTCTATTCTCTCTCCTCCCCCTCTCTATTCTCTCTCCTCCCCTCTCCTCTCCCCCTCCCCCTCTCCCTCTCCCTCTCTCCCCTCTCTCCCTCTCTCCTCTCTCCCTCCCCTATCTCCCCTCTTTCCTCTCGCCCCCTCTCCCCTCTCTATTTTCCCTTCCCCGTCTCTCTCCCGATTACCTTTTTTTACTCATCCTTTGATTCTCCCTTCCTCCCACTTTCTCTTCCCCTCGAATGTCTGGAAGTATATTATGAATCTCTTGAAATACACCAATGTGTCCACACAAATTACAGCAATTTCATTTATGGCACTAATTATATTGAAATGTTTTCCTGATAACAGAAAAAGTATAATAAGTCAAAATATGGTGATGAACTTTACGTCATACCGCTATAGGTCTACGCCCTGAGTTCAGAGGCGTATCTAGTACTCAGGCGCCCGTGGCAAGCATAGAATTTGCGCCCCTTGTCAGGATATTTAAAATGAGGGTGGTTTTTGTATCTTTTAGCGGGTAGTCTCTGAATAGCGCTCCTTCTGAGCGGCGCCTATGGCACGTGCCATGTTTGCCATACAGTAGATACACCTCTGATTGCGTCCCTTAACTTACATCCGAATAGTTCCGATAGGACAGGAAGGCCATCCTAAAACACTTCAGGCCTCTGAGTGCGTGCGTGCGTGCGCGCGCGCGTGTGTGTGTGTGTGTGTGCTCAGCTTGTAAAGCCAGTGCGCAGGTTTTGTTCAGGTTTTGTTTAGTTGTGGGCGTTTTCAATTGCTGAGTGTATTACATACTTTAATGGGAAGCAATAAACGGAACGGCGTGATAAGAGACAATATTTTGAATTAAAAATTACTTTTATACAAGCACAGAAATAATGAAAATAGTGATTTACGTGTTCAAAATCGGCTAAACTGGGCTCGCCATATGAGCTTAATAAGCAAAATAGGAATAAGGCGAATGGTATTTTGTACAGAGTAACTGTAAAAAAGTTACTCTGTGAAGACTCTTCACACAAAGTAAATGAAACATGTAACTTATGTCCAGTGTCGTGTGCTTTTAACACCAAAGAATAATATACACCTCTTAAAAGATAATTATTTATTTACAACTGTCAAATATCTAAAACAGAGATCGTCATTTTCAATATTCTTGTCGTTTTAGTTTATCACTTATGCCGGAATTAGTTATTATGAAGATCAGTCAAAGAATGAAAACGTCAAGAAGAGTCCATGAGGCGCTAGTACGTGTTTCTAATACTATTTCCGGGATATGACAGCTTAAACTAAACAAGAGTAAAATATAAAATATTTATTGACAAATATTTCGTTGTTTTTCTAGTCCTTGCTGATGTCGGAGATTTTTGATTTTTATAGTTGCTGCACCTGTTGAAATTTTGAAATCATGATATCTTGATCATAATTTTTATATTGTGTTACTATAAAACGTTTAGCTTGAAATCTTCCGAGAATTTCTAATTTTGAAAGGTCTGTTGAGCCGCGAAGTTATATTCCAATTTCCTGGTAATAATATGATGAAAGTTTTCTTTCGACAACGTGATGTGAATGGCAGAAGCAAAATCTGAATCTCTTTCAAAATATTGATTTCATCTATTATCAGGAAGATATGAGCCGGAGCAGCGACCACCGTATCACATCACTGATTAAGGTGGCCTTGGTGCACGCTCCAAAATTCACTTGCCCGACCAGGAAGCTAAAGTATTCGATAACCGACCTTATTTTTGGGCATTGTAATAACACAATTTTTAATGAACTCTGGATGAAACTTGTGGCTCTCGAGAACTTTAAAATATGTACAGATGTGTCTGATATGACAGTAACAATAACTTGATAGCGTCAATGAATGCGCTTAATCTGAGTTGCTCTCATGAACGTATATCAAAGAATACGAAAGGTTAAGCTTTATTTCTGAAAGTGAGGATGGCCGTTTTTTATGAAATAAAAATTTGAATTGTGGTTGTCGACTTTGCGCCATTTTGGATGCTCTTTTTTTTCACATTGTTATTTTTTATAATTTATGTAGATTAAAACATCACGTATTCATAATGTTCAGTATACAACTTAAAACGATGGATTTAAACAGCAATATTTATGATTATTAATTTTAAATACAATTCAAACAGTGAAAAGAGATCAGTGTTTCATATTTTGAATTTTAAGATTTATGAACATAATTCATACATTCATACATTTATGTACCATAGTACACTAGTTGGACCCGTGTAAACATTCGGAACTTTTCAAATCATTGTCTTGAAAGTGAATATCGGTTCATCCTGGAACCCAAATTCAAATAACCCGAGATATGGAGTGAAAATGACTTTCAAAAAATGTGGTAGAATGATCACAAGAGTATCATTTAGTAGATTACAGCACAAGGAATGTAACTCGTGTGTCTTAAAACTCTGGTTTTTGAGTATCGTAAGTTCTACATTTCCAATATTTGCACATTGGATCGTGTGCAGCATGTTTCGAATTTTGATTTCCTTAAGCGCCTTTTGTTATTATTATGTCTCAATAGGCAAATTTCTGTTTTTCGGCTGAAATTTCTTTGATCCAGGACTGTGGACTGTGGACTGTATTCCTTATTCAGCAGTAGAACAGTTTCGTGTCGACGATGCCTCAAATGGTTGAATATCATAATCTTGTTAGTATATATTTTATTTTATATTTCATATGTTATATATGGACCCAATGGTCTTAAGCCTGGGAACACCGCTAGTTGGCAAAAGTCGGATTAATAAGACCTTAAAATGCCAAATACTTATATCCATATATATAATACAAGTACTTTATACTTGTACTTTATAAAATATTCAATATATAACGTATATACAAATATATCAACATAACGCTTCGGTTTTTATAATGGCACGTGAGGGCCTATCTTCATGATGGCATATAGCACGGCTTTCTTAGGTTTTCTCAGTCGTACCGCAAGATGTCACACGATCGCGATTGTATCAAGCAGTGCTGCAGATCAAACGACATCTAGCGGCATGACCGAGAGAGACTAATAAAACATTTCTCCACTGATCGATGTTTGTGAGTCACAGGCCACAGTGGTGACGCCTTTTCACCTGTTTTTCTCAGGAGGAAGGCGCGGCTCCGCTCGTCCTGCAGGAAGTGGAGTTGCCGCTTCTGGACAACGCCGCCTGCAAGAAGTACTACCCTCTGCGCATCACCTCGCGCATGATCTGCGCCGGATATGCCGAAGGAGGTCGAGATGCCTGCCAGGTGAGAGCTCATTCACACGATCTTGATCCAAATTGCAACATTTCTATTTTCTATTGCAACATATCGCGGTCCTCTTCAGGGCTGTACTGAATGTACAGGGCTGTACAGTACAGCCCTGAAGAGGACCGCGATATGTCGGTCGAAACGTCGGCACCCCAGCCTTCGACGCGGCGTCACCCGGACCGCCCAGATCACATATTCCTTTTATCCCAATGGAATCGTGGGATCTAATTTCTTGTACATTTCATTTAAAAACGTTCAGACGAAAAACTTCTTTCCTCTTAAGGAACACGAACGAGCCTCCACTGGTGCATTCACAATACTCCTTGTCTTGCTACCGCTTTCCTACACCCTTCCTCACTGCGTGCGTTTTGTGCGTGTGCAGGGCGACTCGGGCGGCCCTCTGGTGGTGAGCGGCGGGAAGCAGGTGGGCGTCGTGTCGTGGGGGCGTGGCTGCGCCCGCAGCTCCTCGCCCGGCGTGTACGCGCGGGTGGCAGCCCTGCGCGGCTGGATCGCACAGAAGTCCGGCGTCTAACCACAACCATGCTCTTGCAACAACCTCGCACATCCGTCCAAGACTTCATTTGGAGATTCAACTTGCTGCATTTCATTAAAAAATGTTTCTAGTTTTGTTTCTTATTTCATTATTTATTTCTAATAAAACATTTCTCTACCATGATAAAAAGGAATAATGAATTAATTTCCTTGAATTCTAAATTCTTGAAATCATTGCCTGGAACGTTAAGCTTTTTTTTCCCTAGGGTTTTTATCCAGCCGACAGCCGGTTGCCCTTTACGTCCCGAAGGGACGCATATTCGACCATACACTAGACAAACACTTGCGGGCTCCTCTGATCTGGGGTCAGCAGAACGCGACGCCCTCCGCGACAACACACACAAAGTCAAGGGACAAACAGCCATGCCGATGGCGGGACTCGAACCCGCGACCCTAAGCGCTGAGTCGGTACTCGCTCTTAGCCACCTCGGTCACCCAGGTCGGCACGTTAAGCTTTTAATTTTACTAAATGCCTGATCTAAATGACAGCAATGTCAGTATCACCTAAATCAGTGATGCGGTTAGAATGCGTCTTCCCAGTTGTCATAGTTCAAAAATTGAGATCCTGAGACGATAGCTTAATAATTTAAGAACGTAAGAAGAATATACGATTATTTTAAAAAATATTGTTAACTTGACTTACGGATACATGTAATTGACCTATGGAAATAGTATAATAATTAAGTTGATTGGAAGAACGTTATATCAGAAATTTGCATTTCCTATGTAGTTAAATTGCCAAAACAACGAATATTGCATTGAGAATTATTTTCGTGTAAATTACACTTGTGTGCAGTACTAAGCAATTATTAAAGATCACGTATTTTTATTAAATATAGATAATTCGTTGAATAAAACCGACGAATTGACTTTTAAAAGATTCAAGGTGAAAATGTTATTGAAGACTTTCTATTTTAAGGGAAAATTATACGAATTAAATGCATTTTTAACACAGAACAGAATAAGTAAATGCATTTCACTTCGACATACCCCAACCCTCAGAAAAACCTGCACCATTGATTATTTGCAGTTTGATTCTTAGCAAAAATCTCATCATAATTGTATTGGTGTCTAAAATTTTACGAAGATAAACACACACACACACACACACACACACATATTTCATCGATTCTCAGTATTAACATAATTATAAATAGAATTAATATATGTAATACACATAATATATTAATACATATAAAATACATATTATTACATACATTAATACACATAAACGTTATCAGAGAGAAATGTATTTCATATCGACGTAAGTACTCTACGGAAAAAAATAAAATTAATAAAAAGCGGAAAATCTCGAGGCCTAGATTTTGTTTCCACGGACATCATTAAATTAGGTGGAGAGGCTATTTTACCGTACCTAATTAGGTTATTTAATGTTTTTATTAATAACGCTTGGCTACCGGAAGATTGGAAGTTATAATAAAATCGAATCTATATAGTTCGTGGGCTGCAATAGTGGCACAACTCAAATCGAGTGTTGAGAATAGTGAGATTGCAGTTTCACCTTGTATTGAAATGGATCATTTTCGCATTCACAATTCTGCCATTTCTTAGTGGAATACTAGTAGGAGAAAAGTTGGAACAGGGAAACTCAAAAATTGGATAAAAAATTAGAATTCATAAAAATATATCTCCTAAATTTGTTTTTTAAAATACATGGGATATGTAAGAATATGACAACAACTGATTTACCACACAGTATGTTGTCCATGTTCTAAAAAGTTGAAAATGAAATTGTTTCTCTGTACCGTTGAGAATCTGATGATGGGAATAGTGAGACAGCACTCATGGGAACGATGAGATAGCCATAAATCCGAGCGAATGCTATAAGAAGCAAAATATATAGAAAAATGAAATAGCAGATTTCTTAAAATTTTCTCCTCGTGTGTATCAAGGGACGGTATAAAAATTGGTACCGGTTTCATTTCTCACGAACACTGTATTTTCGAAAATTGCAAAGAGTTAACATCGCAAAAAGTACAATATTGAATACAGAGAGTTTAATCTTAAATGAAAAATGTTCTAAAAACTCACATCTTTAAAAAAGGTCATGAATTTATTTTTTTTAAATGAGTGGCTATTGCGGAATTTCTGCTTAACTATCATGCAAATTATAAAAATAAATTCTCAAAAACCGCCAAAAATGTTTACTTCCATTTTTTCTTCGGATAGAACAAGGGAATGTCGCAGGTCTCATTTCCGTTGAACTCGGAATTTTTGAAAATTAAAAATTGTGAAATATATTTTTAGATATAATGCGAGAAAATATGTGCTGTTTTGACACTACTAGATACATTTGTTTTATGCATGATGATTAAAGCAACTCGTACAAAATTTTCACCTATGTTTCAATTAAATGTGGGAAAAAAGATCATTCTGTTCAGCATTAGAGTACAAGCTAGCATTCAATGAAAAGCAAAATGGTAGCTACTGTGATTGAACCTTTTTGTCCGAATTGCCCAACAATAAAAGAAAGGATGACTACGAGGATGTCAAATTATTATTATTAATAAGTGAAAACGTTTTAAAACGCAAAATATAACGAATAATACGAAAATGGACCATCTATTCTACAAAATCGTCTTAAAGCCATCCAATTATTACGATATATTTTTACAATATCTAATATAATACTGAACATTGTAAAGCTGTCGATAGTGAAGGAAAGTAATGTGAGTTTGGGACCAAGCTTCCCGACTAAAATAAGGGCGAGGGCGAGGGCGAGGGCGAGGGCGAGGGCGAGGGCGAGGGCGAGGGCGAGGGCGAGGGCGAGGGCGAGGGCGAGGGCGAGGGCGAGGGGGAGGGCGAGGGCGAGGGGGAGGGCGGGGGCGAGGGCGAGGGCGAGGGCGAGGGCGAGGGCGAGGGCGAGGGCGAGGGCGAGGGCGAGGGAGGGCGAGGGCGAGGGAGGGCGAGGGCGAGGGCGAGGGCGAGGGCGAGGGCGAGGGCGAGGGCGAGGGCGAGGGCGCGGGCGAGGGCGAGGGCGAGGGCGCGGGCGAGGGCGCGGGCGAGGGCGAGGGCGAGGGCGCGGGCGAGGGCGCGGGCGAGGGCGAGGGCGCGGGCGAGGGCGCGGGCGAGGGCTCGGACGGGGGCGCGGGCGAGGACGCGGGCGAGGGCGCGGGCGAGGGCGAGGGCGAGGGCGAGGGCGAGGGCGGTCCGCTTCGCTCGAGTAGCGAAAGACGCTTCAGAAGCCCTCCGAGGCGATCGCCCGAACGAGAGAATGAGTGTTAGTACTGCTTCCAAGCCGAGTTAACTACGTCGCAACCTTCCAAAAGAAAACTCAGATGGAAAGTCTTCTGCTACACAATGTCATCTTTATTGAGCGAGATGTTTTTTCGAAAATATGAACAATGATGTTCCAAATAGGGTCAGCGAAACGGAAGAATGCCATTTCAGAGGGAGTATTGAGTAAAATTTATCTCTGGTCATTTCTCTTTTTAAACGCAATACCATTAGAATTGAAAAGTTGTCATTTTTTATTCATTTGAGTCGTTTAATGAAACATTACAGTATCCACGTGTTTTAACAGATTGACGGTAAAATTTGAGATTACACGTTTGAAACGCGTAGATGCTTTAATATCAAATTTTTATGTTATTGAAGAATTAGAAAATCTTAATACTGAAACGTAATTTCTGAAAAACGATGATTTTTGAGTTACGACTGATTTGTATTATATCCGCGATTTGTGTCTAGCAGTAATGTATCTTTTTAGAAGGCGTTTTTACGAGACTGTTGTTTGAGTGAAACGTCTCTTTATCTTAATTAACGTCGCAAAGCGATGTAATTTAGGACGTATAGTAGATCAGGACTGATATTTTTCACAGTTTTACTTGAAACCAAACTACGGCTCTTTTTTTCTTAAAACAACAGCAGCCAGTGTTACAAATGTTTATGCTAATCTTGTTAAATCAATAAATGATACAGCAATTTATGACGTACGGTGTAAGTTGTTGACATATTAGGTGAGCATTTTTAAGCCAAATCCTTTGAGGTTTTGAACGTCTTTTTATGTAAGTTGTTGTTTGTAGTTAGCATTCTTCAATTTTAAATTGAAATTTCGAACAAATTCTTTAAGCTTAAAGTTTGATTGTAAATTCAAACGTATTGTGTCTTGCTTTTCTTGAAACAAAAAATGTCCGTTTGACTATAAATTTGAATCGCTTCGCTTTATATTACCTCTCCCAAATTCCTGTAATTTTTCGTGAGCTGTTTCGACCATGTTTAAGGGTGGTTTGGCGCATCCTTTCTTGTAATAACCAATAAACTAAAGAAAATTCATTTAAATGGAACATTTTTTAAAATGAATTGAACACAAAATTAAGTTCATTATGCTACGCTTTCAGAATTCTTTCAAATTCAGTCAGCCTTCTTACTGCTCGTTGTGTATATTTCGCAAATGTTCATTCTCACCTGAGATAAGACATAATATTATGGGGAAATACATCTTATAACTCCCAAACTTTTAGATTACAAAAAACATTGTACGAATAATAAGCAAATCCCACGCAAGTGATTCTTGTAAGCCTCTCTTCATTAAGCTAGGAATTTTACCATTAACTTGTCTCTGAATTTACTAATCAGTGGTTTTTGCCAAAAATGACCTACTTAAGGGCGGGAATATATTTCCAGAAAACGCCGACGTCTATAACTATAACACTCGATGTAGTAATCATATTCATCAGGTAACAGTATCAACAGCTCAGTATAAAAACTTAACATACAAGTACATTATTATACAACTATTTGCCAGATGACATTACACGATTAAATTCGATACAAAAGTTTAAGTCCCAAGTAAAATATTTGTTGCTGCACAACTCTTTTTATACAATTAGCGACTATACCAAGCATCAAGAAGGAAGGTAATATTAATTTTAACAATGACATAACGCATTACCATTTGGACTGTATAATTCAAACAACCTGTAACAAGTATTGTACTTTAACTTCTGGGTCAATGACCCTCACTCGATCAGGCTTTACGCCCAGTTTCCCTGATCATTGGGCAAATGCTGAGATGGCCCTTGGTTTTGCTTCTGGACGTAAATGAAACTGCATTATCAGTGTACATCCTCTAGAATTCATTGTGAAATATAGTTATTCAAATTATCGTTCTCCATGTCGCGGCATGAGTATATTTCCTTCACGAAGGACATGATGAAGGACTAGAACTCAAATGTATAGCTGATTTACACTTGAATATAGATTTTATTACATCGGAGCGAATATTTTGTTAACAATCCTTGCAAAAACCCTCATTTCTTTTATATTCAAAATTCATTTAGTTTATGGCTTAGGGTAGGGATCACAGAATTATGAAGGGGGCACAAAATTCACTTCTCCTCGTGAATATTCACGTACAGTTTTAAAATGTTTTTGACGTAAATAAATAAACAAATAAATAAATAAATAAATAAATAAATAAATAAATAAATAAATAAATAAATAAATAAATAAATAAATAAATAAATAAATGAAATACTTATTAATAAATGCCCTACCACTGATGTGTCGAAGCTGTATAAATAATATCTTATTTGATCGACAAACCAGTCAATAACAACCAATAAAGCTTAGCAATTAAAATTTATCTATTTATCGCAAAATATTAAACATTGTATGTGACTTTTGGAGGAGAAGAATAAAGACATGAGAAGAATACTGAAGAAGTGAACGTCATGAGCGTTTATTGATGAAATCATATTTTTTTTTACAAACTCTAACTCAATCGATAGGATGATGAATTCACATTTTATTGGCCTCGAAAATGATAAATCTGGAAAACCATATGAATGAAACATATAAAAGAATATTCCAAATGAATGAATACGTTATTTTCTAAAATTCCCCACTCCAACTTCTATCAAGTGATTGATGTTGACACGGAGCTTTTTATCTTCCGTTTTCATGTTTATCTAAAGACGACTGTTTCTTTCATCGTTACACCATTTTTAGATCTTCCCGTGCGGATATTAATAACGTTTCTGCTGAAAATGGTGATAATGATGTGCCAAAGTAGTTTGCCAAACGTAGGCAAGGGAGGTTTACTCTTAATGCGCTCCCTTTTCCTGGATAGGTTATCACTGAAAGTTTATCATGGGATTGTCTGCGGGTGTAATTATAAAGGTAAAGAAGATGAGATATTTATATGCAACTGAAAAAAAATCCGTGGCAGTTATTTACAAAAGTCAACATCAATATAACAACAACGCTAACACTAACGATAATAACAATAACAATGTATAATAGTAATAACAATATGTAACAATGTAACAACAATGTATTGATAAATTATGAATAGTTATAATGATTAATTTATAAATATAAAATATTACAAAATAGTTGAAGTCGTCCTCAAGCTGAAAGCGTAGCTGACGGCAATTTAACTAAACCCATCGCACCTGCGGCCGGGGCTGAGAAGCTGCAAGTATACCTGCCAAGCTGGGAATGCGAGATGTGTACAGAAGAGAGCGTGGACGGCTTTCTGCCACCCCGGCCACGTCCGGGGAGCTGCCCCGCTATCCCCGCACTAGCTGAGAATGCGAGATAAGAGTAGCAATGGGAGGGGAGGCGTTTGGGCTTGACGAAGGCGGAGGACGGTGGGCAGAAAGGGGGGCGGACAAAGGGCGGTCGGAGGACCCCAATTTGATAATTGGCTTAGATAAACGAGTTAAAATGGCTTGAACATATGTCGATAAAATGAATGTAAAACTCTTTCAACCAGTTTGTATTCTAAACACACTGGAATTTACTTTCAGACCATTTGTCGTGACAAGTGTAGCCGATGGTGATCTCAAAGTCGAACTAAACTTCAATAACCAATATTAACCAACACTGCTTCTATTCAATTTGAAGTGATTATTATTATTAAAATTATTATTATTAAAATTATTATTATTAAAATTATTATTATTAAAATTATTATTATTAAAATTATTTTTGTGGCGAGTTGGCCATCTCAGGACCACGCGAACATGCAACCCACTTGACTTCAGTGATATTTATCGGGGGTAACACGTGACCTTTATTGGGGAAGAGGGATCAGCATTTACATTCTGAAACCGTTTTTACATCCAGGGTTGTTAGCCTTGGAAGATGGAATGATAATGATAATGATGATAAAGGATGAAATGGACAATCACAAACATACAGAGGCCCACACAAACACGGAATCGGGAATGGAACCCGCAATCCTTCCGTCCGAAATCGCCATGGCACTACTGCCTTAGTGATCTCGGATCAGCAGTTTTTATTATTATTATTATTATTATTATTATTATTATTATTATTATTATTATTATTATATTATTATTATTATTATTATTATTATTATTCGCCAATGGCGTCACTGTTTGCGAAATACATAGATTACTAACGCAATAATGCGCAAAAGTACAATGCATTCCAAGTTGTGTGATAAGTCGTAATGCGATTATAAAAGTACAAACTATTCGCTCCCATTTATGAATTTCCCTAATAGAAAATGGCAAATTTACCACTTACTAAAGTCACCTGAGCTCAGTAGGGGAAAACCACCTGCACCTCGACTTGAGCGTCGAATATCAATCGCGGGAATTCAACATCGTGATAAGAAGGGAAACTCCGGTAATCAGATCGCGTAAGTCGTCGTCACATCCTTAGATCTTCTATATAAAGGAGTTTTGCTCCCCAATGATCACAGTCGTGGAACCAAACCTCCTCCACCATGATCAGGACCGCGGTCATTCTGTTACTTGTGAGCGCTGTGTACGGTAAGTGACAAGTCGTCGATACGTTGTCTTGTGATGCTCAGGCACTTCTTTATACTTTCTGCAATGCTTACTACAGTATTTTATCGGTATTTTAAAATTTTTTGTTCTTGCTAGTTCTTGAACACATTTGATAATGAAATATATGCATTAAGACTGAAATATTCTAGTCAAACGAAGTTATAGTTATATTAAATTCAGAGAGATAATTAGCATACATTTAATCTTACAAAAAGAAAATTTTGCAGGGATCGGAAAGTGTTTTGTTATCAAAGACATTTATTTTTTTAATCTAAAAAATAACTGGAAGTAAAGGAGTATGAGTTCGCGTCTAATATTATTTTTTTTATGAAACACCTCTTAAAATATCGTCAAATGTTAGTGAGTTGTAGTGATTAGTACCTTGGGAAGTTCAGATGTTTGCACATCTACTGAAGAACAATTACATACTCATTGAAACATTACAAAATAAATAATTAGCATTTTAATTAGTGTTACCTGACTGGAGGAGAAAGGTAGGCTTCGGGATTTTCTTCGCATCTGTAACTTTCTCTCAAATTATTTTAATGACTGAAGAATTAAACAGCATATTTTCCATGTGAAGATGGACGGAGTGATAGAAGCACAAATCAATATTTTATTTATTATACATTTTAATACAGGTACAGTAGATATGTCTGATTTTATATAGGTCTTTCTTTCACCTAAGAAAAGAAATGTAAAGAAACCAGCTAAGCAAGCAATTTATAATGAAATGTTTAAAACATTCCCTTGAGTGCATTATCAACCTGAAACGCACAATGAAGAGCAATCGACTAATGTCTAGACTGAATGTTAAAATTGTTCATTTCCTGTTTCAGGTTCAGAATCAGGAACCCAGTTTTCTAATGGACGCATCGTTGGGGGTCGTGATACGAACATAAAATTTTACCCCTTCCAGGTAAATACGGTTTTGTTTTCTTATTTCATCTATTACATTTGTTCGAAAATCTCAAAGAATCGTGTCATTTTGTGTCCATCATCACATTTTGTGTGATTTCAGGTTTCTTTGCAACTGAATGGCAGTCACTGGTGTGGAGGGTCTGTCATCAGTGAAAACTACATCCTTACAGCAGCCCACTGCATGGGATAGTAAGTAAAGGCACCAAAGATTGCTTTCATGACTTATGAAAGATGATGCTTAGAAGCAGGTTTTGTTTTAAGATTCACTCGCTTTTTAAAATACTTATATACCGAAAAAATGTTTGCACCAGAATTATAAAAGGATCTGAGACGTCAATCAGTTTTCATTCCTTCAGTTTTGGAAGCAGATCTAGTATATCTTTATATTTATATACAATTTTTGTAGTCAAATTAAAAATCTCATGACTATAGTTTTATATTATAATTTTATTACAGCGACATATTATCTGAGACGTTCATAACCCCTGTGTGAAAAGTTCATGACTACACTTTTAACTTAGTCTGTAGTGCGATCAGATTCAAATGGTAATTTTAAGTAAACGCAAGTGGGACGGGGGAGCGGCAGCAGAGGAGAATGGAAGAGGGGTTGAGGTGCGCCCATCTAAAGCAAGGGGGGCACAACTACGCTTCCGAGATCTCTAATCCTTTACATTTTTAAATTTACTTATGACATTTCACTCGTTCAACAATTTTCAGTCTACTTGTTAAATGAAGCAGCCATAGTGATTGATGAAGCAATCATAGCTAGTGACTTAGTAAGTGATTTTAACCCGACAATAAAAATCAAGAACTCTTCGAAAATTGGGACAATTAAAAAAATAAGAAACTACAAATTGAAGAATCTTTAAAAGAGTCATATCTGTAAGGCATATAAAGCACTGTTCCCCCACTACCATCGCCATTTACTTCTTTCGTTTCGTCACTAATGCGTATAAATTAATCAAAATGGATCAGTTGAACCCCGGCAACTTCAATCTGCAGGGACAAAGCAAAAAAAAAAAAAAAAAAAAAAAAAAAATCATTTAAAAGTGTTTCGAGTCAATAGTACAAATAATGGAATAAGAGATTTTGAAGGCTAAATCGGACAAAAAATCTGTTTTAGCTAAATATTTTAATGCGCACAGTTGATTTAACTCCATTTTTCAAGGAAATTTTGAACGATTTGTCTAGCGAAATATTGCAAGCAGTTAAATCATATAAATCAATGCACGAGGCAAACGATCTTATCTATCGTTTCCGATAAGCATCAGAACGTATACAAAATGTCTCTCACGTTTCAAATGTGGCTATTGACTTGGTTCTGTCACCATGATAAAACTTGGGAATTCGTACTGATAACGTAGTCATACATTTAGGAAATGACGCACGTTAACTCATCTCCTGTATTTCAGTTCCGAAGTGAAGAGCCAAATCGAGATTTTTGTTTCATTATATTCTGCAAATTTAGATGATATTTGTATAGGAGTAATGCAAGGGAAAAAAATGATAGATATATAGGAATTAGTTAACGAGATTATTACAAGAGCCATAAATATTAAAACGCCATAAATAAACATAAAAACTACATGGTGTTTACATTCACGTGACACCTAACCGTCTGTATGAGGAGACCATGGACTTATTTATTTTAATTATCGGAAAATACAGTCCTAACGAGTTAATGAGTTCAGCACAATCGTTGAACTGTTGAAATTGTTGTTTAGTAAAATATCCCTAGATAACAAAGCAATACTACCTAAACATTTACATACTTATATACTGGGGATAGACTAATGTGATCATCCATTTTCATCATCACAGAAGTGCCTAATTTTGGTAATTTATAGGGAACGGAATTTATTGTAATAAAAAAACAACAAAATATGTACATGTATATGTACTTATTTTTTCAAAAGTATGTAAGAAAAAATAGGAAATATGTGAAATAAAAATGAGTAATAATGTTTAATATTCCATTCGTCAAGCGTTTTCCGAGCAGAATACGTTGCGGATCAGATCTTAACATGGTTTCAGAGAGGCTGAAAGGAAGTTTTACATCTACAGAAGACATCTACAGTATTATTCACTAGTTTCATTCGAAACATATAATACTTTCGTATTATATAAAATGTTGTTTAAGAGGAGCCAGTGCTGAAGTGAATAGTACCGTGTAGCCTTTGACTGAAAGAAGGGAGTAAAGGGAGCAAACCCCCCTACCAACTCCAGAAAAGGGATAAGACAATGATCTGGACTTTTTTTTATCGAGTTACGCATGGGGTCAATGAAACACGAGTAAGCACGTAGTTGAAGTTCCTTCTGCTTCACAGACTACATCATACTACATCCGTTCATCCTTGATCCCGACTAAGCGGTTTCCAAGAAGCGATGGTCCGGCGTCGCGTTAATACAACCGTCGCGTTAATACAACCGTGTTTTTTAAGTATTTCCGTAACGAAGTTAGTTTCCATGTAACATATATTTCGAACATCACAGGTGAAATTTTCATTTTCGACCTATAAATATATTAAAATGAAACGAAATGTATAGCAATAAATACAATATGTAAAAAATGTAATTATACCAAAATATGTAAAAATATGTAAAATAAAAATGGTTCCAATTCGTTGAGAACGTCGTGTTAAGTCTAAAAAATATTAGTGAATGCAGGTATCTTGTCTCTGTAAACATATGTATTTACATGCAAATCGGTTCCCTAGTCATTTATATTCCGTACTTCGAAAGTATCACCGGCTAACCTGGAGTGGATTCGCTTGCAGCCCGGGGAGCTACAACGTGCGCGTGGGCACCACCCTGAACAGCGAGGGCGGCTCCGAGGTGGCGATCGCCGAGATCATCGTGCACGAGAAGTACCGCGCCCTCATCTACGACTACGACGTCACGCTCCTCCGCCTGCAGGAGCCCCTGCAGTTCTCGGAGGTGGTCCAGCCCGTCACCCTGGCGGAGGAGGGGGAGGAGTTTTCCGCGGGCACGCCCTCCGTCGCCACCGGATGGGGCACCATGGTGGTGAGTTGGGTTGGGCGAAGATCGGCGAAGCAATGACGTCTGCTTGGATTGATTGATTGTTTCCGGGCGCGTCAAGTGCTTTGGCCATTGGTCCCGTTAGTGTAGTGCATGTTTTTTCCTGGGGAGATGGCGGTGATCTTCCCCCGCTGGATGACGAGATTCGGCGCCGACCTACCGTCGGCTAGTGGGGTTTCCCCCTAACCAGGACTCTCCCACCAGCGGGGCACTGCCCCAGCCGGGACAAGCTCTAAGCTCCCGAGCGGCCTCCCGGAATATGTGGTAGTGTAGTGCATGCTAGTGTAAGTGTGTGTGTGTAAGGGGTGAGGATAGGACACGGAAGAAGGAGGAAAGATCGCGCGCGGTCCGCGGCTGTTTGGTAGGGTACTGCTCCGGCATTCGCCTGGTGTTGATCGAAGAAATCACGGAAAACTACCGATCAGAGCAGGCGGTCGCTAGAATTCTCCTTCATCCAATGACTGAATTCGATCTAGCTGACCAGCTAGTGTTGAAAATCCTGGTGCCGTCAGGACTCGAACCTAGGACATCCCGGTCAGAGGCGCTACAGTGATATCAGTTGATGCACTGAGCTGCCGCTCCCGGTGGCGTGTGGTGAAAGCACCATTGATTTTAACAGCAAGGAGTTCATAGTGAGTCATTCGTGCAATCCATGCACTCAATTCTTATACAGGATTCGAGTAACTTGCGTCCGTCCGTCAGGATTAGATCACTTCCGGTCCGTCAATAGAGACAAATGAGTAGAGTCATTAAATTATAACAATTACTCAAATTGCGAAATATTACCAAAAGCTAAAATAATAGTAATTGCATGTTTGACGGTCATTGTAGTACATTTCTTAAAGTATTTAATTTACGATAAAATGCGAAATCGATCGCAAAAATCACTTACAAAGTGCGAAATGGTCGTGAATGTGCGATATAATACCTTCATTACATTTTATTGTTTCCTTCGTGTTCAGCCTCTAACTAGGGATGTGACATCAATAACACAACTATGATTGAAATCATTTAATTTGAGAGTGGCAGTATTTCAACTTATGATTATGATTTAATGACAAAGTAAAAAACTATAAGAACAATTAGAAAATCTGATTCTGAAAGCCTGAGCACTCAGGTTAACATTTTTTAACGAGATCTGCGACTCAATTTTGAGAGAACTTTATCTTGAAAAATGTTAGCCATTATTTTCCACCAATAGCAACTCATTCAGTAACAATTGTGTTAACTTTCTAGGAGAATGGCCTTACTGCGCTCATCCTGCAGGAAGTGGAGTTGCCGCTTCTGGACAACGCCGCCTGCAAGAAGTACTACCCCCTGCGCATCACCTCGCGCATGATCTGCGCTGGATATGCCGAAGGAGGCCGCGACGCCTGCCAGGTGAGAGCTCATTCGCACGATCTTGATCCAAATGGCTACATTTCTAGGGGCCCATGGTCCAGTAGATAGACTCGAATCAATACCCCTTCCTAACATTGTATGCGTTCCTACTACTGTGCAGCTTCTTACACCACGAACTGGCCTAAAACGTGAATAACAGGTGAGGCCAAAGAGCGATGACGACAGACCCAGGCTCATTTTGAAGAAATGTTTATTGAATAATTGCATGCCTTTGGCCAGCTAGGCCCTTGGCAGTAGAAGATGAACAAATCGATTATTAAATGTTAAAAAGATAGCTATAAAAATGCAGCCCAAGCATCAAGAGAAAAACTATTTCATATGATTAAATGAGATTCGAAAGGTTGTGGAGGGTCAAAGAATTCTCTAGGTAATTTGCGTTTTAGTCGGCTACTTTGGGAGCCCAAGCCCATGGTAGTTCTAGAAAGATACCACCCTTGTCTATAGTGTTGTCAGCAGTAACACACTTAGAGCCACGCTTCACTAAAAATTTAATATCATGCTAAATGTTAATTACAAATCATGTTATATGCATACATGCTGTATATAGCTTCGTGTTAATAATAAATGTTACTTTATTTAGCATTGCACCCATACTTTTTTAACACGTTGGATAGAGTTTTTGTCGACAAGGTCGAATGTTTTCGAAGTAGTTTTCAACTTCTAATTTGTATTATTTGAACTCTCTATAGATCTTTTATTATTTCTAATTACCCATTATACAGGAATCTCGCCGGCATATTTTATTCTACTACTTCCGGGAGCAAGTAGTACTATACGGAAATGCAAGTTTTCTTGATATTCCACAGTGGGGTGGCGGGCACGGTTTAAAAGGGTGTACCAACAATTGGGATGAAGTTACCGCGCCAAACTGTGGTACAGAGAATACTATTATTTAAAGGTACAAGGTGGATATTGGCACCATTGTAAATTGGCACGTGCCGTTCCAAATCGAACATAAGTATCTCAACGGGCCCGGCTATCCACCGCTGGGCAAAGACGAGGGAGTATCAAGGACTAGGTGGACCAATAAAACTTGCGAGAGCAATACATGCCCTACACTCTTTTCCCTTTGTGTGTTTTCCTAAAGCCTTATGCTTTCTCAACCTTTTGTTCTTTTCTAACCCTTTGTACTTTCTTTACCTTTTGCCCTTTCCTAACGTCGTGCGCTTCTCTATCATGGCGCTTCATTCTCACGCCGTGTGCTTCACTCTAAGTGCATTTCCGAAGTTTTGAGTCACCGTAACGCCGTGTGCTCTTCAAGCGCTCAGAGCTTTCCTCCCGCCGTGCGCCTCCTGACTGTGTGCGTTTTGTGCGTGTGCAGGGCGACTCGGGCGGCCCTCTGGTGGTGAGCGGCGGGAAGCAGGTGGGCGTCGTGTCGTGGGGGCGTGGCTGCGCCCGCAGCTCCTCGCCCGGCGTGTACGCGCGGGTGGCAGCCCTGCGCGGCTGGATCGCACAGAAGTCCGGCGTCTAAGACAGCTAGCAGGATTCATGCGCCTCTGGAAGTTTGAGCGCACCTGAGTTCGGTGTCTGAACTTTATACTCTTGTTAATAAAATTTGTGCTCTGTTATTTATTTATTTTTATTATTACGCAGTCTTTTATTTTATAAATAAAATATATAATGCTATTTTGTTGTATTAATATTATATTTAGGCATCCTTAAAGATATCCAACAAAATTTAATAAAAAATTTGGTAACTATTTTGAAAATTTTGAAAATGCCACTGGGGGTAAGGGTAAAGTACACCCGAAAATATTTTTAAAAATCTGGTTCGAATTCAACGGGCCGCGACATCTGTTAAATATCAATGTTGGAGAAAATCAGCCGAGTGGTTTACCCCTAGCGTTGTTCACTGACGGACGGACGGAGAGAGGTTTGGCCGTCAATGGATTTTTCGGTATCAATGACTCTAGTGAATTCTGATTATACAACGTGTCAGAGGAGGTAGTTTACTATAAGTAGGCACACGATTTGTCCACGTTTTCGGATATGGTACCAGTGCCCTGTCACAAGAGCTTTTCTGTCGCAAATTCCCTATTTATTTATTTATTTATTTATTTATTTATTTATTTTACGTAAAAAACAGTTAAAAACTACGTATGACGTGCTATGGGAAAAAGTGAATTGTGTGCACGTTTTCAAAATAATAAAAAAATAAAATAAAAAAATAAATAAAATATATTTTCAAGGATAAATAAGCAATAAATTTTGGCTCTTGTTACTTCCTGCCGCGACAACATGGAAACGATAATTTGAATAATTGTATTTCCCAATGAATCCTAGAAGACGTACACAGAAAATGAAGTTACATTTATGTCCAATAGCAAAACAAGCGGCCATCTCAGCATTTGCTCAATGGATCAGGGAAACTGGACGAAAAACCTGATCGAGATGGGGGTCATTGACCCGGAAGCTGTGTTACAATAGTTGTTACAGGTTGTTTATACTCATTTATACAGTCCAAATGGTAATTAAAGCATTATAATACTTTCTCTATACTGCGTAAGTAATATAACTAATCTATGAAATATGATCCATTAACGCTAAGGTCAACGTTAACGCTGTCAACCATAACACTAAGATCAAAGATAACGCTAAAATAAACGATATCGTTATTGTCGACGTTAACGATTAAGTTCACGCTAACGTGAAAGAGAACGCTAACGCTACAGTCAGTGCTCACGTTAAAGAGAACGCCAACGCTAATGCCATAACCAAGACTAACGCGATAGCCCAGGATAATGCTGTTGAAAAGGTCTCTCTAAAGCCAAAGCTAACGCTAAAGGCAACGTAATCGCTAATCCGAAAGCTAAATCCAATGCTAACGCTAACGCTAAAGTTAACGTTAAAGCGAACGCTATCGCCAACACTAAAATTAAATTGAGAGTTTACGCCAAAGCCAACGGAAACACGTCAACGCTAATGCCCAAGGAGATGCTAACACTACAGCAAACACTAACGCTATGGCCAACTCTAACACTACAGCCAATACTAACGCTACAGCCAACGCTAACGCTACAGCCCACGCTATCGCTGAAACGTATATAACACTAAAGTCAGCGATAACGCTAAAGTCAACGCTAACGGTAAAGGCAATGCTAACTCTAAAACCAAAGCTAACGTTAACGCGAATGCTAATACAAAATCCAATTCTAAAGTAAATGCGAAAGTTAACGGTAAAGTCAACGCTAACACTAAAAAAATGCTAACGTTAAAGTGAACGCTAACGTGAAAGCCAACGTTAACGCCTAAGCCAACGCTAGAATTAAAACCAACGTAATGCCAGCAAATGCTAACTCTGTTGCATACTGTAACGCTAGAGCCAACGTTAACGGTAACTTCAACAATAACGCTAAAGTTAACGTTATTGCTAAAGTCACCGTTGACGCTAAAGTAACCGTTAACGCTTAAGTCACCGTTAACGCTAAAGCCAACGCTAACTCTAAAGCGAACGCTAACGCTATAACTAACGCTAACATTAAAGGGAACGCTAACGCCGTTCCGTGGTGCATGGTCGCCAGTTATGTTGTGGCTCAGAATAATCTTATGTTATAAGTTGAAAATAATGACCAACTCGGCTGTCACTTTAATAACCAAAGAAGGTATCACGGTCGCAAGCTGCATATTAGTTACAGCGGATTTCCATGAAATAATAAATTAATGTATTGAATATTAAATTAGGCAATGACTCGGAGGCCTAATGGAGCTGAAGCCAACATCATCTTTTTTATCGGTATATATACTGGAAAGGGGAAATGGTAGCAGGTAATGTCGCCCCCCGTTGCATGCAATTGGAAACGTTGCTGCAATGTATAAGTCAAGCAGATCCAGAGATTTTTTCAAACACAAAATTAACAAGGCTATTGAGGAAAAAATAAGAGTGAAAACCTTTTTACACAGAAATAATCAATTTTACAAAATTGTCAAGCGTAAAATATCTTTACAAACACTATCATGAAAATATACAGAATTACTAGAAAGTTAGAGCTCACGCAGCAAATCCACTTTAGGAAGCTGAAATATGTGAATATTAATGTCTCTCTTGATATTTTTTTAAATTCTTGGATGACCTTTGATTTTAAGGCAGACATTCATAGGATATCAAACTTTATTAAATGTAATGTAAATAAAATATAAAAATGTCAAAAGTCATTAATAAAGTTCGTTATACTTTGAAAGTCTGCCTTAAAAATCAAAGGACCTTCCAATAATTAAGTCATTTGTTTCCTTTTTTCATTCTTTTTAAAGCATTTTTCGCAGATATCATCGATTTTAATTTCATTTTAATGAACTCGCTTCAAATAATATTTACGAGATGCAACCAATGTTTTCCACAGAATTCCTGAGTATCCTAAGCGATTTCTTCGCACAGAAATTGTAGTCACCTACAACGCTTATAAGCGTTACTGACGATTTGGCCGATTTCGGGGTAACTTAAGTCATAGTTTTCCTTGTAAATAATAGTCCAAACCAAAATTTGGCAAGCTGAGTTCACTTGAACGAAAGGAAAAAGCCTCAATTATATCAGTAACGTATCCAACAGCTTCAGATGTTCTTCTGAACTGCTATTGATCAACATTTTTTACGACATTTTCCTTTGTGATAAATGTTAATTTTACGACTGATTGTACGATTTTGATTGTACGACTGATCAGTGTATTTGAGTTTGCTAATGCTGCACTTTAACTGCCACATTTTTAATTGGTCAACATTTGTTATATTTTGGTAGTTAGTGGTTTCCATATCATTATTTTATATCATCAATCTATCCTGATTATTGTATTTTGACGACGACTATTTTTATGTCATATTCTGTATGAACTTTTGTGGCCATATCGAGGTAAGCCTCCTTTTTAAGTATGAAATCACTTCCATTATTTTATATATTTATTGTTACATAGCAGTTTTATTATATTATAGATTGACTCATTAAGTGCTGATCGACCAGACGAGGTCCGAAAACTAGGGTCGAAGCGTTGCAAACTAACCATCAAGAATTTTACTATGTAAAATATGTTGTTTTATGGGCCTTTATCACATTCGATCCTTAACAGAAAGTTATCAATTTTATATCATTATTCTTTACGTTTGGTGCATTTTAATAGAAGTTTATGCAATTATTTTATAATGTTAAGCATTATTGCACGAGTACAAGTTTTGATAACGAGCGACGTTAGGAGCGAGTTTTCAAATTTGTACGGATGCAATAAAACAACATTATAAACCAGTTGAATACTCAATTTTTTGAATAATAGCAATATAAATTTATAAGAGAAACAAACTTAATTTAGAGAAACAACGTTCTTGTGATGTCTGGTGCGTTTGACATCTGTGCGAGAAAACTGATCGGCTGTTCCGTGTACACGCCACCTCCTCACGATTCTCTCGCTGCGATTGGCTGAATGTGCGATAGTGCAATTACTCGTGCTGTAAAACATAAAACGTCACCATTTGTGCCGTAAGATACCCTATTATGAACGATTTCTTGTAACGGTCGTTTATAATGCTGGTGTAAAAAAACAACATGTCAATAGCAGTTTATTGATCATTTTGGACGATGTGTTGGGTCATCGAAATCCGCCCCCAATGATGGCGACGTTAGGCCCACCTGGGGGCCGTGCCGCCGAGGGGGCGGGGCGCACCTGGGGGCGGCGCTGCACCGCGTTGCACCTCCCGCTCGCCCGCGCAGCCTCATGACCCGGAAGCGATCGCCATTAGCACCTTGAAATTGGGTGAGCTGTGCTGACAGCTTATTGATCGGCCGTCATATGAGCGCGAGGGCTGGGCGCGACGGCTTGAGACAAATTGGGCGCGCGCCCCGGGCCGACCCCGCGCCCCGAGCAGTGGGCCACGACGGCGGCGGGGAAAACGCGAAGACACCTGATTCATTCATTGATTAGTGAATCTGGGCGCGTGAAATGCTAAGAACATTAGACCCAAAAGTGTAGTGCGTGTTTTGGCAAATGATCTCTGCTGAATGGTGAAATTCTGGATCTACCGTCGGCTAGCAGGTTTTCCCCAACCGGGTTTCTCCTACCAGCGGGCCCTGCCTCAGCCGGGACAAACTAAGTTCTCGACCGGTCTCCGGGCATGTGTTGTGTTGAATGCAAGTATGTGCGCAAGAGATAGGATAGGACAGGAAATGGCAAGGAAAGATCGCACGCGGTTCGTGGCATGTTTGTTTGGATTCTGCTTCGGCATTCGCTTGTTATTGATCGGAAAAACCACGGCAAACTATCGATCAGACCAGGCGGTCGCTAGAATTCACCTCTAGATAGCGACTGAATCCGACCTAGCTTACAAGCCCGTGTCGAAAATCCTGCCGCCATCAGGACTCGAACCTCAGTACCTCCCGTTCAGATGCACTGCAGTGGCACCAGTTGATGCTCTGAGCCACCTCGCGCGGTAGGAGGTAGGGATAGCGTCGATGATTTAATAATACATTACCATAACAGCTGAAAGGGATGTTAATGATGTAGTCGTGACAATGCTATCGACTGGCTAAGGTGGCTCTGGGCATCAATTGATGCTACAGCAAAATTTCTCACCGGGAAGTTCTAGGGTTCGAGTCCCGACGGTGGCAGAATTTACAATAAGGGCTAGATAGCTATATCGACATCGGCCACTGTCTGGAGGAGAATTCTAGGAGCCGGCTGCTGCGTTCGGTAGTTTTCCGTAGTTTCTCCGATCAACACCAGGCGAGTGCAGGAGCAGCCTCTTTCCTGTTCTTACCTCACCCCCTTTCTTATACACACTCACGTGTACTACACTGTCACTCATATCAGCAGACCAGACAGCTTAGAGCTTGTCTTGGTTGAGGTGATGCCTCACTGGTGGGAGATACCTGGTTGGGGAAACCCGTAAGCTGATGTGTAGCTCAGCACTGAATCTCCATTCTGCGGTTGTAGATCACCGCCCCCTCTTGCAGTAGAAACATTCACTTCTCTTATAGGACTAATGACCTTGAACGCAGTAGCAGTTGACGCGCCTGTAATCAACAATCAATCAATTAAACAGTACAATCGATTAGTAAACGGTAGTAGCAGGCAAGGTTGAACTTATCTATAAACATAATAAGTAGTTGTTTAAGGGATCCTATCTCTGGAAATCTATGGAAATACCTGCGCTTCGAGAAAGAAAATCATAAAATATTCAAACAAAAGTCGTAATATATGATTGGATCTTTAAAATAATTGTTATGCATCCTTTACCAAGTAGTTTATACTTAAAAATATTTAAAAAAATTATTTTTTAAATACATTTTATAAATGTTAGTTTAATTTTAAGAACTCCAATTTTTGAATCCGTATGTGCAAAGTAATCTATTTTGTGTTTTTTAGGAAAGCCGGTGAAATTAATTTCGGAAGGTGATAGTTATATTATTATATAAATTTGCATTATTATATATCATCGTCGTCGTCGTCAGCATGCTTTTGGGCTTGGTGCCCCCGAAATACCTAAACCCGACCCTGATAGTAGAAGGGGTATTGATCAATGACGAAAAAGTGAGGATGATCGCCGTTTGTTTAACCCTTGCTGCCCGACGTGATCTTTGTGGCGCTTATCGCCTCCATAGTGCCTATGAAGCACTGGCATTCTAACTGCCATTTAAAAACATTTTTATGGCCTTCTAAAAAACTTAAATGATAAAACGATGTTCATAGCGCGTTTTTATCGGTTAAAAACAATCTTCAAAAAAGCAACGTAAATCACGTTTTTTAGTGAAATCAGTAAAATTCGTTTTAATGAACAGACAAATCACGCCAGACATTCAAATTTTATAGAAATTCCCAAAAGAAATGACCAGAAAGTGAGAATAAGAAAGGTAAAATGAACACAATCAGAAACTAGCTCTATGACAACACATACTTTCTCACTTTATTTGCAACATTGAAAATTCGCACTTCAATAAAAATGAGACTTGTGCAATTTGTTTAAGCATCATTCAACCAATCCTAAGAAAAAAAAACGAAAGAAAATATAAGAAGCCGTTTCCGAGAAAATTTTTTTTTGCAATTGTCATGTAAAATGTCGCAAAAAATACTTATATTTTGAACCAATTGTTCGTGATCTCACTGAAATATTTAATTTTGAAGAACAAATTTCATGAGGAAAAAGGTCTATCTTCAGTATTGTATTCATTAATGGTTGTAGAAAAAAATGAACCCGAACTGGTTGCCAACTGTTCTACACGTTTTTGAGGCTGCTGAATTTTAATTTGATGATTACAATCTCAAAAAAGTTCGGCCTCCCAAAGAAAATCGCAACAGAAAAAACCCTAAAAAATTCTCTCTTAAACACGGAAATTGGTCCAAAAGAAAAAGGAAAGGGTTGCTGTCCCAGGAACTACCAAGGTGTCGGGAAGAACGGGTGACCCAATGTCCCGTGGAAGCAACCGATGTCTTCCTACAAAAAGATTTTAACGTCAGCAATATACTTTGAGCAATATGCTCACCAACTGGACTCGTAAAGAGGAATTTGCCCTATTGGAACAATAGAATACGTAAAAAAAAGTAACATATTTTGACAGCATTATTCTATAAAGTCGTTAATGACTGAATAACATGCTTCCGGACGAGGCAATATTAGGAAATTCGAAATGAATACTGTCATAACGACTGTCTGGAAATATGAAGAATAATTTATATTTCATACTTTGTGGAATCATCGCTACAATTTCATATTACCTTCACGGTATGAATGCAAACAGTTACCTTAAACACAACAGCCTTAAAATGTTTGGTGGGCCATTATGGGTACATTTATGTGCATCTTATACTTGGAAAACAAATCAAAAACGGTCCGGAAACTAAGTGTACATTTCTGATAAAGGCATGAAGAGTGTAAGAAAGAGACTCAACTGCGATGTTAGAAGCACGATAAGGGTATGTCGAAAGACGTTGTCTGTTAAGCGGTCAAACTAATCTTCAACGACATCACGTGGTGAATGAAGGGACTTATCTAGGATATTTTGGCCAATAAGGTCGCGCATGCATGTACTTGAACAATGCCGTCTACACTTTAGTGTAAGTATGTGTAGGTGGCCATTGGCCTAAAACGCCTTAAAAGGTTCTCCCATTGACCGCTGTTCATAACGGCCTAAAGTCGCTGAATATCAGCTGCACCGATTAGCTGCCGACACTTTTTATGCATACCCCCACCACCAGCGTTGAATCTCCTTACAGTCTTCATGGTTACAGGTGTGCTTTGAAGCATGAGGTAATTATTAATGTCATTAGGCCAATAGAGAGGAAATGACGGACGCGGTTGAATTTTTTATACCGAGGCACAAGCGGAGGTTTATTATCAATAAAGAACGTAATTTGGGATATCGGCCTTGTGTCGTTCCATACTTTCCGCAACCCCCCCTCTCATAAGAATAAACCCTGTATATTAAGAATACATTTCCTTGTAAACTGAATATTCATACGTCATTTTTAATAACTAATTTGTTTCAATTGGTCTTACCGGTCGGCGTTTAGTTAGAACTCTTACCGGACGGAGGTAATTAATTTAGGTACTACTATGACTGACTTTTCACTTATCCGTTTGGTTGCGTTGAGAGTATAATAGTAAAATTTAACGAGAACAAACTTCAAAATACCGTGAAATTGAAGGTTTTATCGGCAACTGGGGTGTACACTCCCGAAGATAATTACGTGATGTTTGTGGGTGGTGAGAAAAAAGACTAATTTGTTTAAATAAATTTAAAAGTAACTTGAAGTATATTTTTCATTAAATTAAATCGAAAGATGGATCGTATAGCTATGCAAAATTTCTCACTGATAAAACACCAATGCCTCTTATGAAATAGTGACAATGGCCGCCGCTGTGAGGTTTATGTAAAAACGGCCGCATACTAACAATGAAAATATTTGTAACCGTTGCCTTAATTGCACTAAAATGAACTACTTGAAATCTCAGTTTTGCTGAGTGTTTTACACCTCGATCTGATACCAAAACGTCATGTTTTTACATTAAGGATAGAGCCAAAAGATTAGATTAGTCATAGACTTGCGAACTAAACAAGAAATTATTGGAGACCCTGATACGATATATATTTTCGGTTTCGGCACTTTTACTTGAACTTTTGGACATTTCGAACAATGGTCAGAGTTTCAAGACGTCACGCCAACACATTTGCTTATCACGTAGTACAAAAAGACACCGGCATTACGATTTCACGCGTACCGGGAGCGGTAGCTCAATGCATCAACTGATATCACTGCAGCGCCTCGAGTCCTGACGCGGCACGATTTTCGACACTAGCTTTTCAGCTAGGTCGAATTCAGTCGCTGTCTGGAGGAGAATTCTAGCGGCCGGCTGCTCTGATCGGTAGTTTTCCGTGCTTTCTCTGATCAACACCAGGCGAATGCCGGAGCAGTACCCTACCAAACGGGCCACGAACCGCGCGCGAACTTTACTTCCTCTTCCTTGTCCTATCCTCTCCCCTTTCACACACACTCTTACACTAACATGCACTACACTACCACATATTCCGTGAGACCTGTCGGGAGCTAAGAGCTTGTCCCGGCTGGGGCGGTTCCCTGCTGGTGGGAGAGTCCTGGTTAGGGGGAAACCCCACTAGCCGACGGTAGGTCGGCGCCGGATCTCGCATCCTCTGAGGGAAAATCACCGCCATCTCCGGAGAAAAAACATGAACTACACTAACGGGACTAATGACCAAAGCAGTTGACGTGCCCGGAAACACGAAAAAATCAATCAATCAAACAATTTCACGCAATCCAGAATAATTAAAATTTATGAACATTAATTGTAAATGTTTAAATAGTTGCGACCGTGCGCGTCTTTCTACGCACTGGACCTTTGTGCGCCGTACGCCGGCGGAGGCGAGTCGTGCGGGGCCAGGCTATGGATTTTCCCGGTGCTTGAGAAAACGACTTTTCTTTATGGTCCGGGTCCCTCCGATGACGTTAGCCGCCCTTCCCTGGATGGCCTTGACTTGGGTCCAGCTGGCGGAAACCGTTTTTTTCGTTTTCCCAGATAGGTCGTGATATCGATGAAAACGGCGGAGAAAGAACAAGCGTCTAGAAGCCGAAGACAAGGAAAGGAACCGGTAGCGGCGTGAAAAGGCTCGAGCCAGAAATAAAATAATAGGTGGGGCGTGACGTCACAGGTTTTCAAATATCGCTATAGTTCGTAACATTTTTCTTTCAGTCATCGCTCGTTTATTAAAAAAAAGATTTATGACCTAGAGTTTCAAATATAAACTTCATCTATTGTTAATTTAGATTTTTCACTTTAGAATTATACAGTACATTTACTTCTAACTTATAAATATCGTACTTACTTTAAACAATATTATATAAATTTATAATCATATAGTTTCAAATACTGAAGAGGTTCTCATCTGTCAAAACGTCAAAATGTCGGTCTTTGAAATAGAATTTTTGACTTATGACGAATAGCCTTTTATTTATATTGACAATAAGCCTATTTATTGTCTAGTGATCCAGTGATCCTTATATTCTTTTAATATATGACCTATTATACTCGGAAATTATGGAAATCCGTAATGCTACTGCTCGGAATAGTAATGTTAACGTTTCAGTAAAATTATAATTTTCTACGAAATAAAAACGCATAAGATATCTTGAAAAAATATTTAAATTCATTTCAGAATACAGAAAACAATATAAAAACCAGTATGCTGAAAGGAAAGTCCAACGCTCGCGTGTTGTGTACTATACTTGTGATAAGAACCATTTTGTCGTACATGCGTTATTGTATTATTCAGCTTCCGATTTATGTTTGAATCAACAAGTGAAATCGGTATACATTCGCGATTATTAAGAAAACCTGTGAAGAAGAATTACGAAATATTAAATGAATGGAACACTTTCTAGTAAATGAGTGTAATGCCAATTTTTAAACAAAATATTAAACATCGCACTATTAATCTACGTTTTAAATTTGCTTTTACATTTTTTGTCAAATTCTTTCAGCGGAATTATTGTTCGTGGCTATTCGTATTGTCGCGGAAAGACGATGTGTTCTGACACTTTTGTTAAAAGAAGTTTTCAGTTCATTCGGGTGGATGTTGATGTCGAATCATCAGGGAAACGTTAACCTCCATTCGCTTCATTCAAAATAAGTTCTAATCGATAATGGAATTGGTATAGTGTACAGCTCAGCGACGCCAACAATTTTACGTTTGGCAAGAAATTCACTTAATAACAAATTGCACGCTGAATAAATACATTATGTTATAAACAGTTTTTAAAAAATAAACGCTATTTGGAGCATGAAGTTTTCACAAATTTGAGGAAAAATAATATGAAATAATAGGAAAAATAATTGAAACCTATATCTGTTTAATTATATTTCCCCACGTTAATCTCGTAGATATTGTAATATTTATCGTGTCTGTTCCACAGTTTTTGCAAGCGAATATTTGCAAGCGAACTTCATGGTATTAATTGCAATATACGAAGGTAAGCAAGAAGTATATGCACTTTTTTCTAATCGTTTATAGGAAGACTGTACTGTTAGACTGTATTTACAAGAATTAAGACATTGTCTGCTTTACTTATAGTAAATTTGAGCATTATCCCAATTGGCTTGAGTTGTGACGTAAACGTGACTGCCTCACTCTCCATTTGCACTCAAAAAACAACAGGGTTTTGTAATCCTTTTCTTGTGATCTGAAGGTGTACTGGGTGAATGTGGGGTTATGGTTTTCGGGCCATTAGAATTCTCCTTCAGACTGTGACTGAATTCGACCTAGCCAGTGTCGAAAATCCTGTCTTAGTCGGAACTCGAACCCCTGGACTTACCGGTCAGAGGCATTAGAGTGACATCAGTTGATGCCTTCAGTCACTTTTGCCGGTCCAATTCTGAATTACTATAAATGGCAAACCAAATGCACATTAATCAGGTTCTGCATATGAAAACAAAAATGCGGATTGGCGAAAGACATTATTTAGTTGCAAGACAACGTATCAACATTCCTCTGCCCAAGATCTTCAAAATCTGTATTTCGAGGTGTCAAGAGTATCCGGATACAGTTTCTAGATTATCACGTCTACTAAATACGATACGTTTGATCTTCATAAAGGTGCTTTACGAGAACGAAGATTTGCCTCCGACAAACAACCGAGGAAGCAGTGCATACTTGCTGCTCAATGAGAAAATCCTTTTTCATTGGTGCTGTGATGAACCAAATTCTCGAAGAGAAGCATGGAGCGAATACTGAAACATGGTCTCATTTTAATTTTGTACCGTTGTTGTACACAATTGTAACTCGTGGTGCTAAAACAGCACGTACTTTTTTGACAGTACTTTCACGCAAAATTACGGGAAAAGTACTCAAATTTTTGGGAGATTGTAAATAACCTTATTTCAAAATCTATCTGCAAGAAACAGGTTTCATTAAGTGAAAATATTCTGTCTTTAATATTTTAGCTGTAAGAAGGCCCCCAAAATAATTTGAATATTTGCTATTTTAGAAAAATCAGAGTTTTCAACAAAAATGAGACCTGCGCCATTCTCTTAAATGTCCCTCCCATCCAACAATCTCCAATATCTTTCTCAAATTCATGGGGTTGCCACATCAGCCAGATCGACCGGAGAATATCAGTTTTGGAGAAAATTGACCGAACGGTTTAGCTACTAGCGTTCTTCACAGACGGACGGACTCTTTGCGGTCATTCGAATTTTCGGTATCAAGGACCTACAAAACATGGATTCTGGCTACAACACCAGTTAGAGAATTTCTTTTTCTAAATTTAGCAAGTGCATTTATTCACTTTTTCGTTATCAGAACCCTGTAATAATAGTTTTTCTGACGAAAATTCGCCGTGTTTTCGCGCAGCATTACTTAACTTTCTCTCTACTCCGTTGTGAGAAAGTAAAAATTGAGGGCAAATACTTATTGACTTACTCTCATATTATTTACATACTTTTCTGGACATAGAAAGTGCATTGAATATCCCACGTAATTATTTACCTATATGATGCTTTAAAAAAACTATTTCTCTAGGAAGTATTTATCACTCATGTCCTAAAAGTTATTGTAGGTTATTATTCCTTAATTTTGAACAGATCTTGTTGATTTGTAAAGCATATGTCGAGATACGTTGCTTTGCTTCTGAAAACTAAACACATCTTTTTTAAAAATTAAAAAAAAATCGTTTCGAACAAAACGTTTTACATGCAGGCTAGTTTCATTTACATTCCTACCTGTAAAAATCTAAAGTAGTGAACTCGCGCACAATAATAGCAGGCGTGTTTCACTCCTCAGAAGTTGCATATCGCCGCATCAGAAACATCTCATGGAAGACGCCCATGAAAATGTTTCGCGAGTCGTTTACAAACACGTTTCCTCTGCTTTGTGAAAGTGTTCTCTTTTCAAGGGAACATCATAAGCAAACACTACGTTCTCCGGCTAACCGACGAGGGACGATTTGCGTAATCTAGTTTCGCACAGCACAAGGACGAACTGAGTTAGCAACATCAAAGGAAACAATTCAGGTTTATCTTGTAAGCTGCTGCATTCCTCATTTGGGCGCTCCATAAAGTCATCAAGGCTTCTAATGGGAATGAAAGTGAATAGCTCGTAAATGAAGTCAGGTAATCTTTGTAACCGCTTGAAATAGCCGGTTTACGGGCCTTGCTTTGAGGGTGTTCTCGGGTAAGATTAGTCCCATTAACAAAGGCCTCAAGAAAGCCTGAAAATGCTGAGGTCGGCACAGGTTGTTGTGCAGACTGTGAGAGTCACTTAAAAGTTATTATTTTTCTGAAGTTGATCACTTTCCTTTATTTTTTTAAAAATTTATGTTGTGCGACATAAAATCAAGCTATTAATTCGTATAAGAAAAAGTAATGTGTAATAAGAAACAGTTGAAATTTTATTACATACGTTTTGAGATAGAACAAGTTTTTAAATAATTTTGGGTGAAGTTAACAGAATATGCGCGTTAAAAATTATTGTTGTAACGGAGATCCATGACACTGGGAGAAAATAATGAAGGGTACCCTGAAAAGATATGGTAAAACGTTCCCCTAAACCAAATGACGCATGAGTAGTTACATTATAATTGTAACAAAAATAATATTTTTGATACGTTTCTTAGTCCCTGTCCCACCACCCACATCCCTCTACAGCCGAAAACGTATTTTTTAAAAATTGTATTGTTTTTCGGCAACTTAACACTTTATCTGACAAACATATTATAAATATGAAAACAATTTGTACTATAAGAAAAATATTTTTCGATATTTTCTCAGACCCAAAAATCAAACAAAAATATTTTTGAAAAAAATAACAAAAAATTATCTTTACTGTGTCTTAGAATTACGGAACAGTCTCGAAAAAAATATCAAACGTTTCTATTAAAACACATATTGTTTTGAAATTTTGTCAGATTTTTTCACCAACTGAGCTGCAGTTAAACAAATAAAAACCATTTCCCACGCCCTTTAATCCCCTTGATTTTAAATCTTTGATTTCGGTGAATAAGCTGACGAGTCTAAATTTTACACTTAACAACACACTTACAATAACAATTTTACAGAAGAGCAAAATACAGCGTTTAAATTAATTAAATTAGGGATTAATGATATTCAAACGAAGGTGATATTCAAACAAAATTATTTTGAGTAGGTTTTGTTTGAATATCATTTATCCCTTATTTATAGCATTAGTTTAAAGTTACTTTTTGCTCTCCTGTTAAATTAAGTTTTTTTGACTGATCAGCTTATTCACCAGGATCAAAGAAATATACTTTGAAATTGATTGCTATAGTTATGTGTCTTTATTGTAGTGTTTATTATACATTTGTATTCATTGTTTTAGCACCCAGTAATATTTTAATTTTGGAATTTAGTTACAAGTTTTCATTTTTTAAATATTTCTAATCCTTTGAGTAAGTATATCATACGCTAAGGAAAGACGACAGTTTTTGGCAGTTTATAAGAAACCATCCACACAAAATCTGGAAGAAAATGGATTGATTTTAATGATCGTCAGACATGTCTTTTATGGCTTTTGGCATTTTTATTCAGATTCCTTGTGCAAAACAATCGCTCATGATAATGTAGTAGAACCCATCTATATATTTAATAATAATAATAATATTAATAGTAATAATAATAATAGTAATAATAGTAATAATAATAATAGTAATAATAGTAACAATAGTAACAATAGTAACAATAGTAACAATAATAATAATAATAATAATAATAATAATAATAATAATAATAATAATAATAATAATAATAATAATAAAAATAATGCAATATTAAGAGATCAGGTGTATTTTAGTCCATTCCTTTCGTAACTATCTCTGCCAGCGCCTTCGTAAGAACTTCTTCAGTAGGCTCTGCCCTCGCCTCTTCTTTATTCCCCTGTTGCTCTCAAACACTCACCGTCAAATGTTCCTCGCTGTCTCTGCAGATACTCTGATACACTGACCGCGAGGTCCTAGAGTTCGAGTCCGGACGGTGGTATATTTTGAAACCAACTAAATAGCTAGGTCGAATTCAGTCGCTGTCTGGAGGAGAATTCTAGCAGCTGGCTGCTGTGATGGGTAGTTTTCCGTGGTTTCTCCGATCAACACCAGGCGAATGCCGGAGCAGTACCCTACCAAACGGGCCAAGGACCGCGCGCGATCTGTCCTTCCTCTTCTTTGTCCTATCCTCTCCCCTTACACACACACTTACACTAACATGCACTACACTACCACACATACCGAGAGACCGGTCGGAAGCTTAGAGCTTGTCCCGGCTGGGGCGGTGCCTCCCTAGTGGGAGATACCTGGAGGGTGAAATCCCTTGCAAGCGTACATCGAGGTTTGCGGTTTACCTACGCCACCGCCTGCGATAAAACATTTACTACATTAACAGGATTAAGAACCACAGAAATTCATGTGCCCGGAATCATCAATCAATCAAGTGGTCCACCTCCCTTCCCATCTAGAAAAAATTGTCTAGTGTCGGAGATAATTCAAGGTGAAGTTGTAAGTGCTGTTAAGCCTTAAAAGAAGCAGAAAAAGAATTTCAACCCGTGCAAACATTCCACACTTTTGTAAATTAGAGACTTTCAAGTGAAACTCACTTCTAGTTAGTACTGCAATCGAGCTTCAAACGCTTCTGAGATTTCGTGTTATGGAGAGCAGATACCAGAAATATATGCAAGAGAATGTCCAGAAAAAATATTTTTCTAGATTGAGGCTTAAGAAACTCGTGACCCAGTTGAGAGCCCAAAACAGGGTTTTAAAGGTCTGTAACGCGACGTTTCCGAGTTATGCACAATAATGACATGTGATGCTGAGTGTGTCGTGAACGTTTGTCACTAGTGACCACTGTTTTCTTTATATCGCAATCTCCGAAAGTGTAAATTTGTTGTATTTAATATGGTTTTTGTATAGCACCAAAATATACGAACATTTTCGTTTCAAAACTCGTCCATAAAATGACATTTCATGGCTCAGATTGTGATGTATTAGCGAGCACGAATAATTGCGTCATCACTAGACATCGGATGTTAAGGCAATAAAAAAAATCGTCTTATAGGCGCCTAAAAAGGCACTGAAAAACTCAAGAATAAGGAGAAAAAAGGCACTGTCATAAGTTGCATACACAATAAAATGGAAAATTGTAATTTTTGTATATATTATTTTGTAAACTTAAATGCACAAAACCAGTTCGTATATTTTAATGTAAAACTCGATTTACATATTTACATCTCTTCCACATTTTATTCTTAATAGTTTCCATTAACCAGTAATATTTACATATTACCAGTAACTTTTCAAGGATCACAATTTCAAATTTGCGACGACTGGGAATTTATATTTATTTCCACTTAAAATTTCGGTTCCCTCGGTGTATTGTCAATCTTCCATGTTCTCAGATCATGGCTAGTATTTGTGAAATAGGGAAATGGAGAAAAATCAGTTGGTATACTTTCAGGAATTCTCTCGTAATTTTAAATTTCAAGACGTGAATTGAAGATTTCGTAATGAATGGTCACGTTGGAACATTGCCGATTTTCCGATATCTTAGCATTGTATATAAATATAATAAATAAAAGGCAAAAAAAGTCCTAAAAAAGGTATTTATGCAAAAAGTAGGCATTTATGCTAAAATAAGCAAAAATAAGCATTATAAAACTTCGTCATACGTCATCATTTGTCATGATTTGTGGACATACTTTATCAGCCTTTAAATAAGTTCTCTAGAAAAAAATAGGCATTTCCCTAAACATCCGATGTCTAGTCATCGCATATTCTGCCATCGTGCAGGCGAGCGAAGCGTGAGGCAACGGGAGTAAATTGCAAAGCTGCCCGAATCGCAGTGGGAGACGCGTGAGGAGGTGTCGGTAAGACAAACAGCCGACCATCGCATAATTTTTCGTGCATATGTGAGATATCCCTGATAATAAAAGTTGTTTCCAAAAATTAATTTTGATTCTCTTATAAATTTGTAATGTTAAAAAATAACGTATGCTACTTGTTTTGTAATGTTGATTAATTGTTATATGAAATATCGCCCCCTAACGACACACCGCATAGCTCGGTTTCAAAACGTGTTCTCATGGAGTAAAGGGTAACATTTTAAATGAGTTGCATAATACGCTACTGATGCACCCTGAATGGTGTTTCCATACCCCGCAGTAATATCCTTGAGAAAATGTTGAGTCAATGGTGTCTAATAAGACTAACAAAACCGGCTTATTTTGTTTTTGTATTATGCCTATGGGCCATAATCCGATAGTAATTCGCATGTTTTCAAATTAAGGTAAATGCTCTGATATTCACGTGTATTTAAACATAGTGAGTGTTTACTGCGCAAATTAATATAATTGGAAGCATTATAAGTACTTTGATTGGTGACAATATAATTGGAGATTACATTGTCACGAATTAATACTACAGCCATCTCATTCCTAGCTACATCAATGGTTTAAGCCCTTCAATTTAGCTCACTCTCGGCATCTGGACTGCCCCAAGCTTTGGAAGGAACCATCTGCTTGAAGCGCCGAAATACCACCCATCTTTCGGTAGCGCAAACGGCCTCCGGATATCCTGCCCGAGCGCGAGCAAGGTCATTGGGAGCCTGCGAGCGGGAGGGAGGGTGCGTGGTGGGCGGTGGGAATTTTCCCGACGTGCGATTCCGTAAATTAAGTTTCCTAGTTAAGCATCCAGCGCTGGCGGGAGCCCGCGGAACCATTACTTTGCGCGGCACAGTCATTTGTTACGCGCCTATCTCGCGAGAGTCGTTTGTTTGGAATCTGGCGCGGGTGGCGGACGGGCGTCCGCCCGGTGGTGCGCTCTGGCGGTCGGTCGCGAAATTAATAGCGCCGATAGCCGCCGTCGCCAACGCTGTCTGGCGGAGGCGCTCGGTTTCTCAAGAGCGCAGTGCCAGCCAGTGAGCTCGGTGGAGTACACCGATTTCTATGATACATTTTTCTGAATAGGTGATACTAGCGTACCCGTGCCAGAACACTCGCACGTTAAACTCCACCCTCTTCTCTATCCTTCCATTTCCATATTAAGAGAGAAGGTTGTTAACAAAACGTATCAACTTATGTAAACAGTGTATAAATGTAACTTCCAATGCACTTATAGAATATCAAATAAAAATAACAAACAATAAAATTGATATTTGAAACAAATTTTGAGTAAAGGGGTATTCAGTTATTGACAGATTTTCTTTAAACAAATCATAGCAATTCCTCAAAAATGTTTGAAGTAATTGGACTACCTGACTTGAGAGTTAACTATTCTCTTTCCTAGACAGTCACAAAAATATTTGAAAAGCTTTTTACTCTTAAGAACGACACGTTAAGTTGTCCATGCAAAAATACAGGATCGAGCTAGTACAACTCTACTCTTTAGAGTATTATTTAACTTTACTCCCGAACTGAGAAGTACACTTACGAAATTTAATCCCCTAGAATATCTAGTAATTAGTTTAATTTCACATACAGTTGCAGATTTTGCACTTCTCTGAACACGTGGACTAGTATTGAGGAGTGCTGGACTAGCAAAATGTAATAGAATGTCCAAGAAGCTCTCGACCTGTACATTACGGTGCGAGGATCATATTTTTGAGGACACTGGCCCCAAAATTCCACATTTTAGGGTTCTAGAACGCTTTGTTTAGGAGTTATTTAACTACATAGATTTTAACAATGCTGGTAGAGTTTTGCGGATTCCATTTGTCGTGAATATTTAGAGTTTTTCAACAAATCCTCCATATTTTAAAGTGTAAGTGCAATTCGTCATGTCTCCGTGGAGTTCTCTTTCTTTCGAGGCCTCATTTATAAAAATTGGTTGCGTGTGAGAGCCGCAAAACTCATCTAATGTAATAATAAAGAGAGAAATTTATATAATATAAACAATAAAACAAAGTGAAGTAGTAGCATCTCGATTATGTTGTACCAACTATATTTCCACTTTTGTTGTCTTAGAAAGATTTTATATAAATTTCATCTCACATTAATGAAACTATGCAATTTGATTCCTGCAATGTTTTCAATTCCTCTTTAGCACACTTCAAAATATTCTTATCTGCTTGCTCTTACTGTTCGCAGTTGTGGAGAGATAACATATACCATTTCCACAAAAATGTGTGTGCATGAGGGGTAATAGAAAAAAAATACTGAAGTAAGCAGTAAATCAGCTCTGTATTTGTAACACTGTTGTTCAATGATTAATAAATCGATCTCATTAATAATAAATTTAACTTGCTTGCACATATCATCTAGATCTATTACTAACCTGCTCAAAATAGCATTTACAGCACTGAATGAACTACGAGAATAGTACTCCTAGTTTTCTTGCAAATGCTTCAACTTGCCCAAGACAGACTTATAAATTAAGTTGAAGAATATTACTAATCACTCTAGGGAAAAGTATTATTCCCCATCTATTACAATGCAATATCATGACTGCGCACGCTAACTTGAAAATTTGACCGAATCTCTGCTGATAACGAAAATACTGGCACAGGTAAAACACAAATCAAATCTAACAAGACACAACTTTCTCTCTTAACTATATAAAATCGTCCATTCTTTGCCAATATTGTTTCTTTCTTTTTTGTTATAGAATATCTATGATGATGCAAATAAATCTCGTCAGTCTGCAAAAAACCATGTAATATATACAGAACGCGTAAATAATGGATGGCGAAATCTTAAGACTTCTAAGTTGACGTCACAAAGATGGCCACCAGTACCAAGGGCTAAAATATAGGTGGCGTTGGTAGTATCAATAAGCGTCGAACCGGCAAAAAATTAATGGAATGTCCAAGAATATCTCGTCCTGTAGATTGCGGCGTGAGAAAAGTTTCTTAGGCCTTGTGCTTCAAAATTTTAGTTTTTAATTCCCTACAACGCTTCTTTTAGGAGTTATTTAACTATATAAATTTTGATAGAGCTATCGAGCGTTGCGGGTTGCATTTGATATAAATATTTAGACAGTTTTTTTCAAGAAATCCTTCACATATTTGAGCTCAATGCAATTCATCACGTCTCCGTGAAATTCGCAATCTTTAGAGACTTCATTTATAAAGAGTGGTTATCTGTAAGAGCCACAAAAGGAATGTATACTACTTAAATAATATAGGAGACTATAGAAAAAGACGGCTCGAATATGTCCAGCTGAACGAGGCAGGTTAAATTAAGTTGTAAGTTTGAGAGAAAACTATAAATCAAATAATTTATAGTTTCATCATAAATAATTTATAGTTTTCGATTTATTCGGCGTAGGTTTAGAAATGCAGTGTCCAACAGAATAAATATTACAAACTTCGAGGACATGTAAGCGGCGGGGTGGAAGATATGAGTCTACAATAGGCAAGATAATTATCATCTTCCCAATGATTGATTGATGTTTCAGGGCACGTCAACTATTAAGGTTATTAGATCCGCAAGTGTAGTGCATGTTGTTTTCGTGGGAGATGGCTGTGATCTTTCCCCGCGGGATGGCCAGATCCGGTACCGACTTGCAAGCTGGCTTGTAGGGTTTCCTCAACCAGGTATCACCCACCAGCAGGCCACCTCCCCAGTCTGGACAAGCTCTAATCTTCCGACTGGTCTCTCTACATGTGTGGTAGGGTAGTGCATGTAAGTAAGTATGTTTAAGTAAGGGGTGAGGGTAGGACAAGCAAGAGGAAGGAAAGATCGCACACTGTTCGTGGCCCCTTTTGATTGATTGATTTTTTCGCGTTACCGGGCGCGTCAACAGCTTTGGTCATTAGTCCCGTTAGCGTAGTGCATGTTTTTGCACTAAGCTTCCAACGAATCTCCCGGATTGAATTCGACCTAACTGAACATCTAGTGTGGAAAATCCTGCCGCAGTCAGGACTCGAACCTAGGACCTCCCGGTCAGAGGCGCTGTAGTGACATCAGTTGATGCACTGAGCTACCTCTCCCGGTCCGTGGTCCGTTTGTTTGGGTACTGCTCCGGCATTCGCCTGGTATTGATCGGAGAAACCACGGGAAACTATCAATGAGTCATTTGTGTCGTCCGCTAGAATTCACCTTCAGACGGCGGCTGAATTCGATCTCGTCGGTCTTCTCCATGAACAGTTGCTGGAAACTTTCTTGTAAAGAAGTTACACGCGTAATATTGACGCTGATCAGCAGGCAAGTCCTCATGCATTGATGTTTGGCGGGTACTCGAATTCACTTTGACCATATCAGAACGTGAGCAAACAGGAATGCGTGTTGTGTTCCTTCCCAATGACGGGGAAACGTCATACGGGTGTATGAAATTTCCCATCACACGTTCATTGAGTAAACTTTAATGCCCTTTATACCTCGAATTTGTGATTTTTATTCTGAGACACATTTAGATTAATTAATAAGCAACTTAAACTATTAGGCAATTAAAAAGGATCTAAATTTTATATTAATTAGTTAAGCAAAAAAAGGGTTCATATTTATATTGTTTTCACATAAAAATAACGGTTATAAAACATTTTAGATACAAATAAACAAAAAATCAAACAACAAAACATTTTCCATTAAATTTAAAACGTGCCATGTAAATCGACTCATTTTGATTTTGACCCAAACCTGGGAATAGCGGCTCCCATACAAGGGACATGTAACAATAACACACACAGTCATTTTTTTCATAATTTTTCGTATGTACAGAAAATTTATCAACCAGACCAGGCGAAATTTGTACGAAAAAATCCGATTCTTCATTTTTTCTAGTTTTTATCCAGTTTGAATATCGCGCTCATGGCATGATCTCATGGCATTTTGGAACTTTCTCTGGTTTGCTATTTGTGGTGCAATTCGTTCCTTTTGTACAGTTTCGAGTGCATTTTAATGTGTTGAATTGCAACATGACTAGATGATAAAGTGACAAATAAAACATCTGCTGTGTTATAATGTCTTTCTCCTCGATCAGTTCTTACCCTAACTTAATTTGTTACCCCAGATGCTATGGTCAACTGTTTCATCTTCAGCGCTCTTTGCGGCGTCTAAAGAAAATATTTTCAACACTACAGCGTGCAGAAAATTAAATGACCGCGTAAAACGCTAGTTCTCGTTCATTCATTTGATACCGAGAAAGTAGCGCGTCGAAATGAACGTCCCTTTCCATTCAATTTCTATACAGAAAAATGATAAAAAAATGACCGTGTAAAACAGGCTTTAGGCACAGTCGGTCAGGCGCTGATCAGAGGGGCGGGATGGCTGCTGCTCGGAGTGTGGTCAGATGAGATGGATGAGTGGACAGCGTTTTGATTTGCAAAATAATTACTGTAAAGGTATTGAGACGATTCATAAATTAGCCGCACGTTATTAAAGGGATGCGTGCAATTTCTGCATTGACATTTCTGGTGCAAAGCCATTAAGTTTCGATTTTACTAGAACGAGATATTTTGCCGTCTCCCGCCTGTGCTATCGCTCACAAGTTAATATCAGCAGCAGCAGCAGCAGCAGCAAGAGCGGTATTTTGGTCAATAGATCATCAATATTTCGATATGAGGTGTTTCTGTGTACATGAATACATTTGTGTTCTTTTATAAAGGTGTTTTTTTCTTCCATTTTATAACTAAAGTGATTTGAAGTACACTGACAGTTACTAGTGCAAGTGCATCACAAGCAGGGTGAAATATTATCAATAGACTTTGGATGTTTAGGGAAATGCCTATTTTATTCCAGCGAAATTATTTAAAGGCTGATTCTATATGTGCACGAATCATGACAAATGATGACATATGACAATGTTTCATTATGCTTATTTTTGCTTTTTGTCATAAATGCTTGCTTTTTTGTCATAATTTTGTCATAACTTTTTTGCCTTTTATGCATTATTTTTATATACAATGCAAATATATCGGAAAATCGTCCATGTTCCATCGTGACCATTTATTACGATATCTTCAATTCACGGAAGTTTTAAGTGGAAATAAATGTAAATTCACAGAAGGTTTCAATGTTATTAGTATTGGACTTCTAAAATATATGCCAGTCACATCATTAGATGTTGAGAGATCCTTCTCCGTAGTCGAACTGATTTTGTCGCCCAATCGTCGGAAATCTGAAATTGTGATCCTTGAAACGTTACTGGTAATAAGCAAATATTACTGGTTAATGCAAACTATTAGGAATAAAATGTAGAAGAGTTATAAATATGTAAATCTAGTTTTGCATTAAAATGTACGAACTTGTATTGTGATTTTAAGTTTACAAAATAATATAGACAAAAATTACTTTTTTAAATTTTTTTTGTATGTAACTTATGACAGTGCCTTTTTTCTCCTTATTCTTGAAATTTGCAGTGCCTTTTTAAGCGTCTAAAACACGATCTTTTAGTGAGAAGAAATAAAAGTTCATCTTCGGCAACATATTATTTTTATTAAGATAGCCGGCACTCGGCGGCTTTGCCGTCATCCTCAGTCTCGCTGCTTTCGGCAAAAGTCGGTAGACTATGCAGTCCACCGAATTTTGCCGAAAACCGTCTTAATAAAAATAATATGTTGACGAAGATGATATCTTTTATTTCTTCTCATAAGAACGTCAACACCAAATCAGAGTTCCCACGATCTTTTAGTACCTAAACATTTAATGTCTAATTATCATTAAAGAAATGTTTCACAAGCAAATCTGTTATTTTTCCCTAGATACCGCAGTTACTGGAACTGTGGCGCGGAATGCCATGACTTCGGTCCACTGCTCATCAAATTGCTGGTCGACTGTGACACTATCATTTTCCTCAATTTCGAGTTTTTTCGTCTACATGAGCAGCCTGTACCAGGCGCGGTCTAGTTCGAATTCGGAAGCACATGGCGACGACGTCTGACTGTCTACGGCTTGTGCCTGCAAACATTCCTGGAGCGCGACTAATATTCATAGATGCGAAGAGACGTCCGACACAGTCGCATCATCTGAGAAGTTCTAGACGTTTCCCTTACAGCGGTCAGCAACGGTAGACTGACGCTTGATCGCAGTGGAAAAGTAGATCGCGCAAATGTAGACATGCTGAGTGAGGCTGCAAGTTGCGTCTTTCTTACAACCTTGCAATGTTTGTGGTCAAATCTGAACAATAAAGACAAAAAATCAATTGTCTTTGGCATTGGGAAACTTGTTCCCTGAGCATTGGATACTTCGCAACATTGTGCGGAGTGAAAGCGTACCAACTAGGATGGAGAAGTATGAAATATCATGGGTGTAACTTTGTCAAATTGAAGATCCCACTGTCTCGATTTGATTTCCGAGGACTAGGCTGAAAAGCCTCACAGATTAATTCAATTTTCTCAGAAACTCGCGTTTGTATAGAACGTTTTTCTTTGCTTAGACATCAACTATCCTGAAAATGTCAAAAATACCTTCGGATGTTATCGGAGAAAGACGTTTTGTAGTAAAAATTTCCTTTAAGTAATCCGCATATCTCTGGCAATAAAAGTCTCTAACTGGAGATCGCAGAACTCCTGAGGTTTCACTGCACTGCATTGTACCAAGCAACTGATCCAAGACGGGGATGTACTATCTAGGACCTGTCTTCTTGAGCGTTCTGCTGGCAACTATTCAAAACTTGGAAGCATACTCTTTGAATGACATTTGACTAGTTTCGAGATATTTCTTGTCAGCTGGCAAGTAGAACTTATCTATATGCTCGTTCTTTTTGAATAACTCTATATATTGCAATCGCTTTTGTTGAGTTGTGAGAAAAATATTTTGTGACCTGCTTTCACAAATTAATTTGTGAGCTTAAGGTAATGCTACTCACGAACCGTAGGGTAATTTGATATTTTTATAACTATGTTATGTCAGACACAAAAATATGGTTATTAGTTTTAGAAGATAATTATTGCCAAAGGCGCAACACTGTTAATTTAAAATGTAATATTTGATTCATAAAAATATCAAATTTAATCAAAGATATCTCCCACCCACAACGCAGAGTTCAGGCTTTGATGTGTGTTTGTGTGTGCATAGGCCACACGGTTTTTATTTTCATTCTCTAAAGGCTGTAAATAATTAATGTTTTTGTTATCAAATGCGTATAAATACCATCGGAGTTTCAGAACAAAAAATGGAAAATGTCATGTCATGGAGATGTGCGGAGGAAGTTCCAGTGATTATATGCATAAGGAAATATAATTATAATAATAATATTATATATTAAAAATATCAATTAAATGAAATGTTTTACTTTCTCTCATTCTACGTATGTTCGAATTTATGTAAAATGCGAATATACGAAATTCAATGAACACACATATTCATTGAACACACACACACACATCTATATGTGTGTGTGTGCGCGCGCGCGCGCATGTGTGCATGTGTGTGCCTGTGTGCATGTGTGTGCCTGTGTGCATGTGTGTGCCTGTGTGCATGTGTGTGCCTGTGTGCATGTGTGTGCCTGTGTGTACCTGTGTGCCTGTGTGTACTTGTGTGCATGTGTGTACCTGTGTGCATGTGTGTGCATGTTTGTGCATGTGTGTGCATGTGTATGTGTGTGCGTGTATTTTTCACGCTTCGTTGTTCAAGAATTTTTCAAATGTTAGTTGAAGTGTAAAACAGAAGTTGTCATATTATAATATTGCATAGACCTCAACAATATCGCGAGAAAGTATGTGCTGTTGTAGCACCACTAGTTTTGATTGTAACACGTGTTTCTCTTTATCGCATAATTCGTTTAATACAGTGCTCGATATACGGAACACATTGTTCAAAACTATCATTTGTGATATTTCATTCTATTAACTAGCGTCGTTGTTTAAATTGCTAATCTACGCTCCGTGAAGACACGAAATTTAAGCAATTCGAGACACCACGCTTTTCTGATGGGTGATCGTCTGGGAACCCCTGATACTTGCGACGTCGCGCCCCTAGTCGAAAGGATAGCAGGCGTGGACTCACTGCGACATTGCGAGACCAACGACAAATAATTTAACGGAGGATTACTCCAATATACGCGCTAAACGGGCTACAGACACGTGTTGCGTAAACGATGCGTAAAAACCGACCAAAAATTTGCACCAACATCTTTACGTCACTCAATGCAATTAGCGAGGCCTTTAAAACTCATCTCGTTCCGTCTGACCGGAACCTCGGAAAATAAACGATCAATTAAAGTGAGGATACGAAGTTATTCACCGTAGCATCGAAACACGCTTGGTATGCACTGCGCAGGTAGTCCAAACGTGCTGTTACCATGGCAACCGTTCTCTTACAGTGAAGTTTTTTCGCGCGCCGCTTCAATGCTGTGAGAGCTGGACTTGAAGGCTGCTTGAAGGACTAGCTTGAAGGACTGGGAAAATACATCAAAAGGAACGGCCGCTCTTGATAAACCGGAAGCAGAATTCGCTGCTTTATATCTGCAAGGAAACCAAAATAAATTCTATTAAAGATAAACGGGAAATACGCTGAAGATAGGTGAATGGGCACTTGAACTTCATCTTCATAGTCGCCTTTGGGAAAAGAACAATGAGAGCAATACGCGTCAGAAATGTTTATCAAGACAGGGCTTTGCGCCGACCTGGATGGCCGAGGTGGCTAAGAGCATGTGCCGACTCAGCGCTTCGGTCCGAAAGGTCGCGGGTTCGCGTCCCGCCTGGGCATGGTTGTCCCTTGTCACTCATGCATGTATTGCCGCGGAGGGCTTCGCATTCTGCTGACCCCAGATCAGAGGAGCCCACAAGTGGGTTGGCGTCTAGTGAGCGGTCGAATATGCATGCGTCCCATCGGGACGCAAAGTGTAACCGGCAGTCGGTTGTACAATAGCTTCAGGGAAACCGTGCTTTGCACCGACCATCACCTTTCCATGTTTCATAAAATATGCTGAGGATTATATTAAATTACTATATTATTTATAAACCTACGGGACCGATAGCAAAGGTCGACAACATTTCTACAGAACACTTCCACAACATTTCCTGAACACTTCCACAGAACTCTAATTAGGAGTAAGAGCGGAGACCACGCCTCGAATGCACCCTCCCTCTGCCGCGCGCTCCCTATTGCTCCCCCGAAATATCGGTCTTTCGTCGCCCGTGTTCTTTGACCTTTGTGCCCACCTTCCCAGAATTACAGCGCGTCTCCGACCTCTTCCCCTTCCCCTTCCCCTCCCCCTCCCCTCCCCTCCCCTTTCCTTCCCCTCCCCTCCCCTTCCTCTCCCCTCCCCCTCCGCTTCCCCTCCCCCTTCCTGCACTCCCTTCACCACCACTTCTCCCACCCACTGTCCTCCTGCTCCATTGATTGATTCACCGATTTGTGACTCCGGGTGCATCAGATGCTAAGGTCATTAGTCCCGTACGTGCGGTGCGGGTTCTTTCCTCGGGAGGTGGCAATGACCTTCCCCGGTTGGATGGCGAGATCCGGTGCCGACCTTCCCCTCGGAGAGCGGGGTTTTCCACAACCAAGTGTCTCCTACCAGTGGGGCACCACTTCAACAGTGTCAAGCTCTAAGCTCCCGACCAATCTCCCGGCATGTGTTTTGGCACAGTGCATACAAGTTTAAGTGTATGAAAGGAATTAGGACAAGACAAGGAAGAGAAAGGAAAGATCGCGCGCGGTCCGTGGCCCGTTTGTTAGGGTACTGTTCCTTCATTCGCCTGGTGTAGATCGGAGAAACCACGGAAAACTACCGATCAGAGCAGCCGGCCGCGAGAATTCGCCTCCAGACAGTGGCTAAATTCGACCTAGCTGAGAAAATTCGACCTAGTGTCGCAAATCCTGCCACCGTCGGGACTCGAACCCACGACTTCGCGGTCGGAAGCTCTGCAGTGACATCAATTGATGCTCTAAGCCACATCTCCCGGACCTGCTTCATCCTCTTCACAGTTTCCGCCTCCACTACCACCTCCCCTTTCCCCCTCTTCCACCTCCTGTCCGCCAAAGTCCCAACCAACACCCTCGCCACCGAACCCTCATCCGCCCCCACCCTGGCTCCCGCCCCCTCGCCGTCATCCGCCCCCACCAGCGTCTGGCTGCCGCCGATCGCGGGTCGATGCCGTTCGTTAGAAGCCGCGCCACGTCCCTGATTTACAACACCACTTTAAACATGGCGAAGTGGGCTTTAAAAGTTCCCGTGATATAACATTCCGCTCACAGTAGCTTAAAGTTCTTTCGGCCCGGACGCCGCCGCCCCCGACCACCGCTGCCCCAGCCGCCGCCCCCGCTCCCGCCGCCGCGGCCGCCGCCAACGCCGGAACGCCCACTGATGTATCGATATTGCCCTCCGGCCCGCGCCGCGCCGCGCCGCGCCGCGCCGCGCCGCGCCGAGCCGAGCCGCGCCGGCGGCGGGGGCCGTGAGCACTCGGACCACCCGCATGAATTATTTGCCGGCGAACACCCTGCCGATCCCGGCACGCGCCCGCCCCGCCCCCGGCCCCGCCCCCAGCCCCGGCGGAAGGAGCTGCGGAGGCGCTGGGCGTGGAAGGAGCGGGGCGGTGGGGGCGGTGGTAGTCACTGAAGTGTAAGTGGCGGCTGACGGGGGGAGGCAACCGACCTACTGTGGAGTTTTGGGGTGCGATGTAGAGCATTTTGTAGATTGTTTGAATGGTTGGTTTAGTGTTTGCGGGCGCGTCAAAAGCTATGGTCATTTGATCCGTAAGGGGAATAGATTTTATATCTCTGGATGTGGCGGTGTTCTTTTTTATCTGCTGCTGCTGCTGCTGCTGGAGGACGAGATCCGTTGCTGACCTACACATCGGCTCGAGAGTATTTCCTCTTCTAAGAATCTCCCACTAGCGAGCCTCCCGGCATTTGTGGTAATCTAAAGTACATGGTGTGTGTGTGTGTGTGTGTGTGTGTGTGTGTGTGTGTGTGTGTGTAGGTCAGAGAACAATGATGATGGGAGGAAAGGGCGCGGTCCGGTCGTTTATTAAGTTTTGTGTTTAAATGAGGTTTTAGGCATTTTAGGAGATGCGAGCCATATAACATTCGCTGAAGCCTCTAAAAATTGTATTAACATTTTAATAACATTATTTTGTATTAACAGATTTATTTTGCAAAGGTTTTTTGGAATAAAATTTGTTGGAATTATAGATTGCCCAGACTCAAAGTTATTTTATGCTAATCGCCAGGGTCATGATGTCTTTATTAACTTCAATACGCGGAGTGAAGCGTTCAGTGGACCGTAGGGAAGAGAAAGTCTGGTGCTGGTCACGACCTCTTCCCAGTTTACGACCTAAACGTCCTGCTCTGATATGAACGGTAGAACATTGAGCAAAGAATTGTAAGTATTACCTCTTTAGTCTACGGTAGAACTACTGTAAGCAAGGCACACGCGCGGTTCTGAACATCTGGTAGATTGATTGATTGATTTTTTCGTGTTTCCGGGCGCGTCAACTGCTTCGGTCATTAGTCCCGTTAGTGTAGTGCCTGTTTTTCTCGGGAGATGGCGGTGATTTTCCTTCGCTGGATGGCGAGATCCGGCACCGACCTACCGTCGGCTAGTGGGGTTTCCCCCTAACCAGGACTCTCCCACCAGCGGGGCACCGCCCCAGCCAGGACAAGCTCTAAGCTCCCGGAATATGTGGTAGTGTAGTGCATGTTAGTGTGTGTGTAAGGGGAGAGGATAGGACAAGGAAGAGGAAGGAAAGATCGCGCGCGACCCGCGACCCGTTTGGTAGGGTACTGATCCGGCATTCGCCTGGTGTTGATCGGAGACATCTGGTAGAGAAAAAGCTGGAACAATGACGGGGAAGGAAGACGCAGGGACAGGACGAAGGTGGATTGGGAAAATTCAAGAAAGGTGGAGCTCTCAGTCAACACGTGAACGAACGTGCAAGAAATGACAGTAGGTATGAAATTTACTGTAATGACCTTTAAGAAGTATCTGTTGCAGTCAATTAAGAAGTAAAACGGATTTTGATAATGAGCGAAGTTTGAGTCACCTTCAACGCCATCGAATGCTACACCTAAATTCCTTGTTGTGCAAATAGAACAACTAGCAAATGCTAAATAATTCACAAAATGTATTGTAAAATATCATAGGCCATACCACGAGTGCCTTGGAAATTGTCGATAAATTCCCGACTCGCCAAGCGAGAAGGGGGATTTATCTCAGAATTTACAAAGCACGAGTGATATTTATCAGGACTATACCACGAGTGAAATTATCTCCAACAGAGTTCTAAACTGCGCCATATATTGAAAATAACCGAAAGCTATGTTAAAATCAAAGAGCTTGTGTTTTACTACATACGCAGTTTATTGGACATCGACGTAGCGATCAACGGCATACCACCTCCTAAGATGAGCCACAGTTTATGATTGGCCAGTAGGGAGAAGCTGTAATAAAAATCGGATTGAAAAAAAAGCGATAAACGTTTTGAGATAGACCGCCCTGATTGAGGCATTTTGTATCTATAGTTAAACACTATTGGTTTTAACTTCACGACTGGAATAGTGAATATTAATTTGGTTGATTATCACTATTCTAATATATGTGTTCCTCTGTTCTTAGTGAGCAGGCATTAGTTACATTTAAAGTACTTTTTACTGTCAACGATAATCGATCCTTGTTCATGGTTGTTTAGATCTACAACTAGACTTGAGAGTGTAAAGCTCTTTTCGTGAAGGCGGGGATAATGTTACTTTCTGGAAACGTTTAAGCGAATCCCGGAATTGCTTTGTAATCTTGCCTCTTGAAACGTGAAATCGGAGCTACTATAAAAAGGCGGATCGAATTCCTTTTTCCATCTACCCCTTCAGCGATATTCCGAGTCTGACGAAGAGATTGCCGCTCGAGTCGATGACTTCTTGGCTGTCCGGGAGACACCGCGTAGTGGGTGGAGAGGCCGACGTGTCGCCTGTCAGGTCGCAGACTTCCTCAGGGCAGTGACGAGAGGCTCTATACTATTTTCATTTTCAACTAAAAAGGGATGTACGTAAGATACGTTTTCGTAACACTATCTTACGTTAAAATGTACCAACGTTGAGTTAACTATGTGCAATTTATTAACATATTAAGGTTTCATAAATAATGCATTTCTTTATGCAAATCTATATTGCAAAATTATTTTGTTTCACACAAAAATGTATCACATACAAATTTTTTTACTAGTTACAAATATACACAGTCAGACGCGGAGTGCATCATATCATCGTAAAAATTACAATTATATATTGAATCTAATGTTATCTGAATTATCATAAGGGTGTATTACATACATATTATATATATATATATATATATATATATATATATATATATATATATATATATAATAATTAATTGATATGTCAAAAAATCATAGAAACATGTATTTAACGTATAGCATTAAGTAAAATATCTGCACGTTTATTGGATACAGACTCCCTACACCACTTTTTCTTTCGACACATAGTCGAATTGGGAATAAAAGATTACCTTTTATTCTGTTATTGCTGTCCAGGTGACGCTGCGTCGAAAGCTGTGTTGCCGACGTTTCGACCATCTTGTCGTGGACTTCTAAGTGCTGTTGTGCTGAGGAATACCAGGAGAAGATGGCCGAAACGTAGGCAACACAGCCTCCGACGCGGCGTCACGTGGACAGCCAAGATCATTTACATGACTCTGACCGCGGAAGCCTACGACTTCGTTTAATAAACAAGTTTTGGCTCCAGAATAATATTTTTTTATAACGCCAATTCCATTGAAACTGGTTCCCAAATGACCACTCATTAATTGACATATATTCTTAAATCCAAGTTAAAATATTATTTGTAAGTAAATATTAGTGTCTTATTAATTTCAGTTAGATAAAATGTGATGAGGCACTTTTTGCCAAGTCATACTAGTTCAAATAACTTAGTTATTTTTTAACCTATTTAACTGGGTTTCGTTATTCAAAAGTTGAAAGGCTTCTACACTATCTTCCTGCAATTGTATTTTATTTTGGAATCATACCTTCGGATTTTACTTGAGATATAAAAGCTCCAAAGATCAAGATGTAGGTCACTATTTGTAATGAACTATGATACATTTTCCATACTTGGCAGTATTTTATTTCGAAAAGTATTGATACATTTAATTTTGATTTCTTTGGTACAACCTCAAAGTTGTATTCCATAGAAGAAAACCAGTTTTAAGATTCTGGTATTATATTTATTTTGTGTGAACAACGAGACTTCCAACCAGCAGCCAAGCCAATACAATTGTCCGTATTTGAGATTTAGTCCGTTGTTTTTCGTTTTGAAAATGTATCTTATACAGCAGATTACTTCATATACAGTATATCCATCATACCAAAGTATTGGCACCGTTTGCAAAAGGAACTCGAACATATATCAATATAAGGGGACGAATGCTTGCGATTCATTTGTCAGTGAAGTTAATGTGAACACATTTTCAATCATTTAGTTTGATCTTACACTTTGTCGTCCAATAATAAATCTGATCAAAGGCATTTTTAGGTCTGTTTGTGGCTTTTTGTATTTGTGAATGCATAGCCATCAGGGATGTGTCATTAAATGTAGCAGTAACAACATTTTCTGTAGTATTTTGGATGTCACTTGTAAGTTAAGGAAAAATCAGGTCTCTCTTCAATTTCAAGGGGTACGCCTTCTGTTATCTCTTTCAGCTTTCAGCATTAGTCTATTTTGACTCAAAATGAGTTATGTATGATGCTAACAGTTTTACATACTGTCTAAGTAATAGATTACTTATTTTGAAGACCAACTCTTAATGCGAGACCTTGACAAAAGCCTGGGCTACATGAAGGGAAATACTTCAATAGACTATATTTTAGTCCAGCGCTTTCAGTATTGTATTTGTGATTCTAGGCACTTGGACGGTGATGAATGTTTCTGTCTAAAGCCCTACTGATGCGGCAAGTTTGGATTCAGTATATTCGTAACACGGTCAAAGATACATGCAGACTAACCGACAGTTGCCTGGACTTCGACGAAGTGCCCAAATGCGCTTCCGCAACTTTTGCTTATCGTTGCGTCCCCTCGTGTCTCGTCACCCCTGCTCACGTATGATTGGGAAGACACAAACTCTATTAAGGAGTCCATTCCCGATTGTTATCCATGACAGTTTTATTAAAAATCCGTCCGCAATATCTTCTTTTTTCACATCTCGGTTAAAACAGTTATAAACGAAACTTCAGGTCTGCTGACTTTCTTCATCATACGAGTTCGTGCTTGATAGCATTCTGAACATTTGCACGCATAAACCAATGCTAGGAACAGTTTTATTAAACCAATGAAAGTCAATGTTACGGTAAATTTGGACGAGTAAAGTTGTCAGATATTCCGAACATTTTGAGGCCTCTATACGCATAACTCTTTAACTGAAGTAATAGACCAGGAATGTCACTAAATTAAGCTGCTAGAATTGAAGACCTCCATTCCAAACACCACGTGAGTCATTTTTCTTTTTCAGGAGAAAGGAAAAACCTTTTCTGTTTATAGAGTACTTTAATTTGAATTTTTGATACGTTAGATTATGCTATGAATAATAACATACTGCACTCTGCCACCGGCATCATCTGCCCAATTGTAAAATAAATTTCTATCTATACAAAAATGAAGGAAATGTTAATTAAGTTAATAAAACTCAATGTTACTATTCATTCTGTTAAATAAACCGAAAAAATTGAAAAAGTGACTAAAGTGGTGTTTGGAATGGAGGTCCTCGATTTTGCTCTTGAGACATTAACAGAGACACAGCGCACAACGCTTTCGTCTTTCCCGGGGATTCCCCGGGACCAGCGAGCTCTTAAACGGCCCTGCGGAACACGGGCTTCGCTGCCGATAAAACAGGGCGCTACCTCCCATCCCCACCTCTCCACCCTTCCCTTCCCTCTTCTCCGAAGCGCCGTCTGTCTGTAACCTCCGAAGCCCACGGGAGGAAATCGTTAGGAATTCCTGCCGAATTCGATAATAAAACCTGGAACTTTACGCCGAGGTTATGGATGATTCAATATTTCTCGGTCCCTTCGATGTTGAGGGACGTTCTGATTTATTGTTTGATTTTTGTAGAGAAAGAAAAAGAGAGTAAGGGGCCGAAATAAATGTGGCAACTTAAAAATGAAAGTTCCATTAACAAGCGAATGGTTTCTTTTCTTCTTATATTGAAGAATGCATTTCGAAGTTTTTTTCTAAAAATTCTTCTCGGAAGAAGGAAAAGAGTTTTGCGAAAGGATCTCTTTTTGAGGACAGGAATTCTAATTTAACTACATGCCGCAGAGTTTCAAAGGATTTTAATATGCGAAAGAAATATTTTGTGGAGAACATTTATTGGACCAGACTGCGGAGAAAAATTGGAAGGTACTAATTAAAATTATATATAAATTTTTATGAAGAATAAATGAAGAAAGAAGTATAATTTTAATCTATGTCGTACTGGAGCTCCAGGTACTGAGACCATTCTCTGTTAGTGGGATCATATGTTTTCAGGAACGTATGAATAACTAAGCAGGGAAGGGGAGCATCCAGAGGGAAATTTCATGAGTTAAGGGCTCCTTGGACGAAATTTTGGAAAAAAAAACCACAATGATAAAAACTCATGTACAATCTCTTAATGCTGAATATAATTCAAAACAAAGGAGAGGTGCTACCGAATCGCACAGACTTTCTCGTAGTAAGGTTTTCTAATTTCCTTGGTGAGGACTGGCTTTGCAGACTTGTCCCATCCTCTTGCTAGCTTGCTAGCTTGCTAGCTAAATCGTTACCCAAAGTACATTTTTTAAACATTTTCTCAAATTTTTGGTTTCCCATAAATGGAATCGAAATATTATTTTAAGTATATTAAAGTAGAATAAAATCGCTGCCTAAATTTCACTTTTCATTGAAAAATTTGAAGCCGTTTTTAAGAAAATGGCGATTAAACCTTACTGTAAAATGCAAAATTTGAAGCAATTTTCCACAGAAATCTATCGAGTTTTCGAAAACCTTCATTGGAAGTCATTTTAACCTATTCCTCCCACAAATTCAACAATGTATTCAAATCGACGGAAATGTGCATTTCAACAAGAGAGAGAGACATCTTTAAAAAATTACATTCGTGTAATTTTTGAAAAAATAAAAGAATACACCAAAATAAACTTTACGTCATATTAAGCAATGCAATTAGCAGTATCTATTTGAAAAGATGCAAGAATAAATTTTGAGCCATTTTTGAGGAAATGGCGTTTGAGCGTTTCTGAAAATGTGGAATTTGTAGCTCATTTTAAAAGAAAACCGTTGAGTTTTCGAGAAACTGATGACATTATTTAAAGCACATTTACCCATAAATATAACAATATGAAGGAATTGCCTCTAACGTAAATGTTACCTACGTGGGAGACAAGTATATATTTGTATTTTTTGAAGAAACAAACGAATAGAGCAATATGGCGTTTATGACATCGTATAGGGTATATTACCCGAACCAAAAATGTAAAGAAAAAGTGTGGATCCTCTTTTGGGAAAATTTGCTTTTTTTACTTTTTAAAATTGCAAATATTGCACGCACTATTGCACGAAAACTACTAATTTTTTTTTAAATCTAAATGAACTTAAAGAACTATTTATGAACAACATATTTCATTTGAAGAAAAAATCTTTATCTTTAAATTTAAAGTCGTAGGAAGACACTGAAAATAATTCAAACTATTGCAATTTTCGAAAATTCAGTGTTAACCGTGAAAATAGGACCTATGCCACCTTTATAGGTTTATTTTACTGTTCCTCCAATAAATTTAAAGAAAAAATTTGGAGCCGTTTTTGAGAAAATTTTGAAAATGTTCGGGGGCTTCATGTAAAGTACCCCCAACTTTTAAAGAATGTTTTTCAAAATTTCAAAGCAAAAATTTCAATTTGGAAAAGATCTTACGAATGGTTTAGAAGCTAGTAGTGTTCACGGATAGACGGATTGATTACTAGTGATTCCGGCGCGTCAACTAACGAGGTCATTAGTCCCATAAGTGTAGTGCGTGTTTTTTCATCGGGAGGTAGCGGTGATCTTACCCCACTGGATGACGTGATCCGGCGCCGACCTACCGTCGACTAGCGGGGGTTTCCCCTAACCAGGTATCTCCCACCAGTGGGGCACCGCCCCAGCCGGGAGAAGCTCTAAGCTTCCGACCGGTAACCAGCATGTGTGGTAGTGTAGTGCATGTTAGTGTAAGTGTGTGTATGTAAGGGGTGGGGTAGGACAAGGAAGAGCAAGGAAAGATCGCGCGCGGTCCGTGGTCCGTTTGGTAGGGTACTGCTCCTGCTTTCGTGTGGTGTTGATCGGAAAAAAAACGGAAAACTACCGACCAGAACAGCCGACTGTTACAATTCTACTTTGTGATTGGTCACAGTACAATGGGATTCAAGTGGGCGTAATTCGATAGACATTGCTAATTTCAGGGTTGACGTTTAGATTTTCTGGATGAGGACGTCACGTATTTGTTAATTTATTTTGGTGGCATTCAATGCTGACATGGAATTAAAGAAGTTAACAGTTTTGGGAGTTGTCTACATTTTAGGAGCTGAGTTCGATACTTTTCAGTACTTTCTTTGCTTTGCAGGAGAAGGTAGAGTAGTTATCTGGCAATCGGAAGAATTTATCAATATAGTGAGAGGTGAGATTGCATAACTAGATTTCCCACATAATTTTGAGAAATTTGTATAAAGGGTATAACCAAATAAGGCGGTGAAAAGTGCCCCCAAACCAAAACATTAATCGCGATGCTACAAAATTATGTAGATTCACAAAAAAACAGCCTCCTAGGGCAATCTTTTGCAGAGATACCACGAGAAACGTATTATGCATGTTTTGTTTTTTTTCTCGGCATCTATTGCATGTATCAGGCTGAAAAATCTGCAGAGGCGGGGAAACATAATTCAATTTAATGGTATTTTTGTCAAAGAATTTTCATGTCAAATTCAAGTAGAAAAATATAAATAAATTTTTGAAATTAATTTTCGACGTGATAACGTTGAAGTAGTCTCAATTTTCCCCCTAAAAAGGGTCTTACAACATTCTATAACATATTTTTCTCAGATTTTGAAACAATGTCGACGGTAGTGGAAAAAAATAATAAAACCAATTTTTTTCGGTTTAAAAATTTGAAAAACCGGTTTAAGCAATATTTAAACACAGATTTAAACACGACATATAAAATGGAAATATCATAGGTGTTACATCGATGATGTATCAAACTCAATCGGAATATCCTTGTTGGAAATACATGGTGGAAAGAGATGGGTGGCCTCTTGCGCATCCGACTTCACTCAATGAGCTTCAGGCACCAGTGTGCGTCATAATATCAGCGTGAATTTTAAATGCCAAAATTATAACTGTTAGAAGTTGTTGAAAAAGAAACAGATGGGCACTTTTCTAAATATTACATTGTTTATTGCAATTACCTTTTCATCGTGTTATTTTTCGTCGGTCACCGTTGAAAATTGTACATTTATGCCACTTAAAAAATATTTCTCAACACTTATTGCACTTCATGAAACATGAAGGCTGACGTCTAGTCTCACTTTTCAAACGAAGTGATTACATGGTTCGTGACGAAAACTCGTGTTGTGCAGAACGAGCAAAAATCAGTGCACCGGAGGGGCCTACCCATCTCTTCCATCATGGGAATATCGGGAGGGAAACGATATTGTCAACGTGCGAACGGAAGTGGCTCCCTCGGATACTGCTTCCACACAGTTGCAATCATTTGAACACACATTTGGCATACGCTAGTTATTGGCGAACATTGTTAAACAGGCATTTTTAAATAGAAAAGTTGAAGAAAACCCGTCTCTGCAATTTTTTCACCCCGATACACGCAATAGCTGAGATATGCTGAGAAAAAATAAAACATGCAAAATACGTTTCTCGTTGTATGTCTGCAACAGATCGTCTTAGGAGGCTGATTTTTTGTGAATCTACATAATTTTTTGTGCTTTAATATGGCCATCGCGATTATCGATTTGGTTTGGGGGCACTTTTCACCGCCTTATTCGGCTATACCTTTTTCTGATAATCTAATTATTCCTTGGTAATAAGCTAATAGGTACAAACGTGATGTATTATTTGTAGTCTCAGATAAGGTGGGGGATCTGTGGTAACTGTTGGAAATTTCTTTAGTTTTCTGTCTGTGCCGAACATGTCTCTTCTGCTTACAGCCCTGCTGGGTGTTCCCCGCCCTCTCTCCCGAGAGCCGTGCATTCCGATTGTCGCCAACGCATCCTATGGTCCTGGCAAGGTTGCTCGTACAGAGGAATGTCCTCGCTAAGACGGGGCTACGCTAGGTGCCGAAGTCCGTGAAAGTACCACCGCTCAATAAATTGCTGTTTGTCATGACCCGGGGTCATCTCTGTTCCCATTGTTTTGTCTCATCCGCCCGTGGGCCCTGTAGGAGAACAGGGAACGGCCCTGAGGGTCCCTTCTACCCTACCGTACTTTCGCTCCCCCCACACGTGGGGATAGACCCTTCCCCCACTCCCCCCTCCAGCGAAGAGGGGGCATGTGACGCTGCTGGTCCTGTCTGCTCGGTCGAGCGGTCGAGAGCGGCAGCCGCTGGGCTGCTCTCATCGGCTATTTCAGAAACCCGTTGACTGGCGGAGCTCTGTGGAATTGGGTAACAACTGCAAATTCTAAATCCCCCCATTCGTGCGGATAGCAATGTGGGAGGCAGCAGGTTCATTTTTCCAAACGCGACACCCATGCTTCACTTGGCATTCTAGACCGTTGCTGCAAGGAAGTCGGCAACTTCGTGGATCTGGAATTTGAAGTGTGCTTGCACTCGTGCTAAAAGCTTCATTCGAGATAATTTCTTGTGTCCAAGATATCGGAAATGAGTGGCGATCATGCTACGAAATCTGGACCGGGTGGAAGCGAGTCGTAATCTGCGAGAGATGCCCTAATTTTGTTTACTCAAGGTAAAAGGCATCATGTTGTTAAAAGATTATTCCGAATCAGTATCTTCTTTAGGTCAGGCGTGCGGCCTGCTTGCAGCGAAGTATGGAGAGACAACCGAAGAATGGGCGGAGGTCTATTTGTTCTACGGTCAGGGACTATTGGACTCTCGATGTTTAACTGATGTGCATCTCCCCGAAAAAACTTGGTCTTGACATATTCATTTAGATATATTATTTATCCACGAATGGCTCCCGCAATTGATTTGAAATTGTCTTTCTTCAATTGGCAATTGGAGAAAAAAATGCACAGCACGTGGAAATGATGGCAGTGTTATTTCTTACTTTCCCTTTCCAGCAAACTCGCATTCATTTCAAGCTGTTTTATTTATTCGAAGGATTAATTAAGAATCAATACTTACCTCCATTTTACTCTTTCCTCGGTCTTGATTTTCAATTCTGGTGATCTTGTTAAATACCAGCCAAATGTTCAGCCAAATGTTTCGCCAAAGAAACTTTCGTCTTCCAATTGAGACAAAAGCTTGAGCAGAAGTTACCAACTTACATGAGAGTGGCCCACATAACAATCAAAGTTCCTCCTTTCCCATCTGTTATTCATATCACTTTCCAGTCGACCTCCTCCTCTAGATTATTCGCAACGTTTTACGCTAGTCCGGAAGTTCTCCGAACCGATATCTTAACGAGAGTTGCGAAGTTGTGCGTCCGCAGATTGTTATGGTACTACGCGGAGCTCACGGCGGGCGCCTTCCAGCCAACGGGGTTCAGGCAGTTACGAATCCACTTAGTTCTAAACGCCCCTCGATGGGATAAGGGCAGTCAGACATGAATCAGAGCAAGCGCGCTTCCTGCCCCGCTAACTACATCAGTAATAATGCTCTCATTATTATTATTATTATTATTATTATTATTATTATTATTATTATTATTATTATTATTATTATTATTATTATTATTATTATTATTATTATTATTATCATTATTATCATTATTATATACGGAATCATGTTATAATTATCTTAATCGTAATTATATTATAATTATTATCGTTTATTTTGTATTTCTACTTCTTTTCCTCCCCTCCTCTTCTGTGCCACATTTTAATTTGGCATTAACTGTACATTGATTACTGGACAAGTCCTGACATGAATAAACGTCAAGATTTTATTTGTTTCATTCGTTAAGGTCAACGTGAATAACTTGTCTCTACATTTGTGTAGAATGTTTCACACCACCCGCAGAGAACAGTATTAATAGTCGATGAAATAACCAAAAAGTCTAAATCTGTTTCACCAGGTGAAATTTTCAGTTGAGAAGCGTCACAATTATTCTTGACCAGGTCTGATTGAGGGCATTGACTGAAAATAATTTTTCAACCAGGTAAAGGAAATAAGGGTGGATTAACTTACAACAAGATAGTATGAATCATGGAATCAATTGGAAAACGGTATACCATGCTGAATTAAACCTAATCCACGGCTATATGGCCACATGTCCCTTTGCTTAACCAGAAACTGAATTTTTTGTTCGTACTATTTGCGAGGTAGTAACCTGAACTAATTGAGAACTGTCCACGACCTCTTGTTTAAGTGGAGGCGGCGACCGTGCAGTGCTTTTTCAGAAGACCAAAGATATGAAAGTTACACGGTGATACGTCGGGGCTGTAAGGAGGGTGTTGGAAGACTGTCCAGCCGTACTGAGCCAACGTGGTTTTACTGTACGTAATCGTTCTTGAGACATAAAGGAGCATCCCCTTCCAAAATATAGAATTGAGCATTTTTTCGACTTGATGACATTGTGAAAACACTTAAGGGTACTGACGAAACGAACAGCACTGATTGTGCACCCAGATGAGAGGAAATCAATCCAATCGGGAAGGATCCTTGATGGTTGAAGTAAAAGGTCACCATTAAGTTTGCATTCTATGTCAACCTGATTTCCTTGGATGACAACTCTGATGACTCTGTAGCCTTGAGTTTCCATTGCTTGTACCAGTTTTGCTACCAAACCTGGTAGCACCTGCCACAAGCCTCAACAGATGAGTGTCATTGGCCAACGCCAAAGATGTTGCAATGACAATCCATACGGATGCTTTTCTGGTCCTCTGCGACACTATCAGCACATAAAGATTCTCGACTTCCATCAAGATACAAATCACTGTTCACATTCTGAGGGTTCTGCTTTCAGTTGATCCTCCGGTAAGAATGGCATGAAAATACATTCGTGATATATGAGCGTGATGTTTTAAAGGGAATAAAAAAGTAATTCATTACACAAGTATATTTTTACACGGTCTTACTTCAATGCCAGCGCTGACACTTTCGGTCTCCAGATGAAAATAGTTAAAATAAAGTTTCCCCCGCCGTCATAAACAGTATAAAATGTACGTTCGTTACACATAAAATCGCATAAAATACTCTGTGTATTAATGTATATTTTTTAATTAATATATTTTAAAGTAAAGACTAGCAAATATGTTCTAGCTCCCATATGTATTGCACATGTTATGCAATAATTGACTAGTTTACCATGACATATAAAATAATGAAAACAGTTATTTAGAATTCGATTTTCTATTTTTAGTCTCCACTTCCCATCTCGTTTACAGTCTCCACTTCGATCTCGTTACTGAATAATGTAAGGAAGCCTTAAATAATTGTTCTGTACCACAGACTGATATTACAAAATATTGAAACTTGAAAAATATTAAAACAATTAGAATTTACAAAATTGAGTAGATTTTTAATAACTATTGAGTACTGTACAAAAGCTACGTTAAACATATACCTTGGTTTATAAGATAATGCGAGCGACTTTGACACTTTTATTTTTGTTAAAAGTGTGATTACTAGGCAGCGGATTTTGCGTATTTGCATATTTTTTCCTTAAACGTAATGATATGCATAAAGCATACAAATTCATTTCTTATTGTTTGGGACCGATATACAAGTTTTTGTATTGTATACTTTTGCATATTTATGATGATTGAGCATACTTTCATGTTAAGAGCATATATTTACATGTTTTAGATTTATTATTTTTTTATATTTTTGTTCCTTCACAAAATACGGAGGAATGTTGAGATGGCTTTCAAGTTTGCATCCTATCTGTGTGTCTTGAACGGTGCAGTTCGTCAGGAAGTCGATCCAAACATGTCCGTGGGAACGAAACGTGTACGACTGAACTATGTAGCAAAGTCATTCAACAATTTACCAGGTCCAATAGGACGAATCTTTTAGAAGAAATGAAGAAAATTCAAGCAAAAAATCCTGGTTTGAGAATGGTGAAAAAGTTATGTGGTATTTTACAGGGAAACACATGTTATTGAAAATTACACAACTAAAGAAATTTATGTTTTGAAGTATTGTCACCTAAACTCAAGCGAAGTTGAAAGAACTATGTCTGTATAAGAACTTTCTGGTGGGTAACAAAAAAAGATTCATCCCAGAAAATTTGGAAAAATGTATTATAACCTCTTGCAATCGAAATGAAATTCAGTGTGTATCATTCAACATTTAAAGTGAACTATTTTGTAAAGACGCACATTTTTTTGTACATATTTTTCTTTTTAAGTGCATATTTTCCTATCTTTTAAATCATATTTGCATGCATATTTTCAGGAGTGTCTGCGCATATGAATCCGCACCCTAGTGATTACTGTTTGTATTGTTATGTAAATGATAGGGTTCGATGACCTTTTTGTTTGGACCTTAAAATAGTTATATATGTATCTAGGGCGTTAAGTAGATGTTTTTGCTCCAAGGGCGACTTCCAAACCCGAGGGCCTTTGGCCCTCGGGTTTGGAAGTCGCCCTTGTGGCAAAAGCATCTAGTAACGCCCGTGGTGCTTACAAAACTTTATGGTTTACTAGTTCGTTGCTCAATGAAACGAGAATTCGAAACATTTTATAACTTCTCTTGTGTCTAAAGTGAAAAGATACATTGTAATAGTCATTTGTCAATATGACGTCACATAAACAAAACAGAGTATCTAATTACTATTGCATAATCGTTATTAGACTGATTTGTTCGTACAAAATGAAAGAATATTGTGAAGATCCTGCGGAAATTCTTACAAAATCTAACAAAACTACGGACAGTGGTTTCCAGTTAAATCTCGAAAAATATATGAAAACGTTTATGGTGTATTTGAGAGTTATATAACTCTGTGAATAACAGTGTAAATTGCGTTGATGAAACTGTACTTTTAGGTTATTTGCTTTTATTGCCAAAATGAATTTAGAATATGTCATGACATCAAAATAATATTTCTAGAATGTTAGCCGATGGGCCTTATATATCTTATTACTACGATTAGTACTGCTACTCAAGAAGCACATACTAAGCCTCTAAAGAAGGTGATACATAACAGTGAAATATGAGTGAGAGGTGGCAATTGGGTATTTACGTAACATTCCAAAATTGCAATGTTCTTATCAAATAAGCAAAATAAGGTTTATAACGAATTATTATCACTTATTTACGCATTATGCTATGTATTTATTGCATTTGATTGCATCGTAACTTGAATAAATCGAATTCATAAAAGTGTTATATGTGTTGTGTTGGTATTAGAGCGGGCCAAAAAGTACTCAAAAGGCCCGAAGGCATAATCAGAAAGGCCCCCAAGGGTATTAAGAATATCGTGACGTATTTTGTTGGAGCTCCGTAAAGATACAGCAATGAACTAGTAAACCATAAAATAATTTGAAGAAAGAAGGTTCACCTTTTGCGCCGTGCTGTCGCGTCTTCTTCCCCTCCGCGCTCTGCTCTCGCTCCATCGCCCTCTCTCTCTCTCTCTCTCTCTCTCTCTCTCGTCTCCGCTCCTTGGCGGCTGCGCGTAGTGCTGCCGGCGGCGGCAGCGGAGCAGCGAACCTTTATCAGCAGAAGGCGCCGAGAGGAGAGGCTTATTGGACCTTTAGTGGTATTCAGAAACTTGGGTGGCCCTTATCCAGACGCTCGAGTTGGAAACCAAAGGAGGTTGCGGAGCCTTGTGATTTAGTTCGTTCGCCGCGATTTTTCTTTCCACTCGCTCCAATGTGTTTCAGGAGAAACTTCGCCTACTTCAGACCGAGAACCGAGTTTAGGGTTGATGAGACTCTGAGCTATTGAAGGTACTGGGGTTCTTTTATAATTACGTTCAACTGTTCTTGGTTAGGGGCCAATTACGGATCTTTGTTTATCGGGTCGAATACTCGTTTATGCTGTATGAAAATTTATGCACCTAGTAGTTATCTACAGCCATTCACACACAACAAAATATATATTTTATGAAAATAATTGTTGAATTTAAATCCAATTAATAAATATATTCAACATTAAGTAACCATTAAGCTTTACTTGTAACTTCATAAACCAATGTCTATAGCGTTGTAGACGGGAGATGCCAGGATTTGAGCCTCAAGGTTGGCGGTTTTTCGACAATGGGCAAGAATGTCCAATTCAGCCGCTTGCTGTCTGAAGGAGAATTTTAGTGGAGAGCCACTCTGATCAGATGTTTCCTATGGTTCCTCCTAACAATATCATGCGAATACCAGGCCCGTACAACAAACATTGGGCCACGCACAACGCGCTATCTCCTCTTCCTAATCATTGTCCCCTTCCCTCCATTCACAAATATTTACATGCACTAAACCCCCACACATGTTATAATATCATGGAACTTACAGCTTACCCTAGGTAGGGCGGTGTAGGGCTAAGAGAGATACCCGGAGAGAAACTTTACAAAACTACATGTATTTGGGTTTTTGTTGAAACAGTGCAATAAATTCCGTTTCATAGCCTTGTCACTACCATAAAATATCTACCCGTGAAGCATTTCATGCACAAATTCACCAATAATCTCGCCAACAAGACAATTTCGCTGAACACAATTTGCGAAACAACTCTCTAGTCTAACCACCATTTACAATATATCACGTAAAGAGAAATGCACTTTATCGACAGAAAAACTCTTATTGTGGTGTGAAAACTCTTAGTGTGTCTGTATTGTCTCTGATACCGAAGAAGTGTACGAGTTTTCTGTGAAAAAATCGGCGATTTTTGCCATAGCATTACAATACTCTCTCTTTACTTTGTACGTACGTAAGTTAAGGCAAGACAGTAAAAAGTTTAATTTCAAACAAATTTCTAAGTCAAGGGTTCTCACAAAACAATGAAAGACTATGAAATGTATTTAGAGAGTTGAAATAGTGATCCAGCAGGGACTGGGTTCTCTTACCTGTCATGACATTTAGGAAAATTATGATTACTGCGATTTTCATGCATTTCGTAGGGTCATATACAAAACAACTTTCAGAAGAACATTGTAAGCAATGGTGAAAACGGCAATAAAATCCATTCGGCAGTTCACACACTTTTCGCAGATACGCGAATCAGCAAAAACTAATCATTTCATGGTGTTTGTTAATATAAGAACACGTTTTTACCAATATTAAACACATACGATTCCATGGGGTAGTATGGATTGCTTTACGCTACGGATAGAGGGGAATTAAGAAACGAAGTACTACGATTGAAAAACACGTGACACGATTCTGCACCTCTTGGCACCACGTTCATGGACATTTCTCTATTAATAGTCCTCGTGCTGTAGAGGCTGGCGCCTGAAGAAGAAAAAATAATCCACCTTCGCCCGGCGAATCACTGAATCCACCCCTGATAGACCTCCGATATTTCACTCGCCCGCCCCGTGAGTCAGGGCACTCCGCATTTACGAACATAACCAATGCAAAATAGATAAAAATCTCGTGCCTACCTACGAACGACAATCGTTTTTAACCTCATTCGCCGGATAAAGAGCAAATAAGCTTGCAAAGCTTTTTAAGCTTGCAAACCGAGCCGGCAACCACCATTTATAACAAACCAAGTTTTTTATTTGTTGTAAAAACCATGAGCCGTTCAATACTTTTCGAAATACACCTTCTTGAAATAGGTGTACTCGTACGCCATCTATGACTACATTTCATTTGTTTCGATTTTCTTACTGGGTTGAGTAGTTCAGGGCATCAATTGTTGCTACTGCGGTATGGCCCTAGCGACCGAATTCCGACGGCACGATGGCCGGATTTGCCAAATTTTCGACACTAGCTAAGTCGAACTCAACTTGTTTGGAGGAGAATTCTACCGACTGACTGCTGTGATTGGTAGTTTTCGGTGGTTTCTCGGATCAACACCAGGCGAATACCGGAGCAGTACTCTTTCAAACGGACCATGGACCGCACGCAATCTTTCCTTCCTTTTTGTTGTTCTCTCCTCATCTCTTACTTACATTATCACATACACCGGGAGACCAGTCGGAAGTTTAGTGCTTGCCCCGGATGGGTGAGAGGTGGGCGATACCTGGTTGGGGGAAAAGGAAACTGACGGATAAATCAGCGCCGGATCTCGCCTTCCAGTGAGACAAGACATGCACTTCACTTACGGGACTAATCCTAGCAATTGAAGCGCTCAGAATCATCAATGAATGAATGAATCAATCAATCATTCTTAACCGAAGGCAAACTGTTCAAACGTCCTTTTCGGACGCCGGCCGTTAAGACTGTATTGGTTTAGCGGTGAAATGTCATTGGATTATACATAATTGAAATGATACAAGGCGTTGTCATTACCAGCAATACTTTTTTAAGTATTGCATGATCATTTCGTTAAGAGTGGATTTTCATTCCTATGCTTGGATGTGTTTATTCGATGTAGTAGTATTCCAAAAAATCCTCAGCGCGCCCGTATGTGGCCTCTGGCGGGGCGTTTGAGCCCCGCCCCGAACCCCTCCCCGCCCCCGCCCCGCCACCGCCCCTCCCCCGTCCCGCCCCCGTCCCGCCCCCGTCCCGCCCCCGTCCCGCCCCCGTCGCGCCCCCGTCCCGCCCCCGTCCCGTCCCCGTCCCGTCCCCGTCCCGCCCCCGCCCCCGCCACGCCACGCCCCACCACGTCCGCGAGGTGAGCGAGTGACCCGTGAGAGCGGCCACGTGCGACCGGCGCCCGCCCTTTCCGCGCGAGTCCTCGCCGCCATTAATTAGCGAACTAAAGCGATGCTTCATCGGCGGTCGCTCCGGGCAACATCGTGCGCCAATTATTTAAATCGACGCGTCACAACTGATTACTAAGCCAATTATGGCTTTGGGAACCTCTGGTGTTAGCACCTCTAATTAGCTTAGTTTAGTTTACATTTCTCGTTAATCTGTAATGAACGTTGCTCAGTATTATTGTTGCCGAGTTGATGCGAATCGCGCTATTGGCGATCGGAAAGGCGAGGTCGCAATTAGTTGACAGGAGGAGTATGTATGTCCCAGGTGCTTCTGAGAAGCGACGACAGCTTTGTAGGTCGCACATGTGCGTTATGATGTGTGTTTCTGGATATTACTTGTTGTCTGGATATTAGTTGCCCTGTGAATCTAATGTTTGAATGCTTATTTCCCGTTTGGGATAAAGGTTTCTGCGTTTCTGCATCATTCGCCCTCTTTGAACTGGTATTAAAAGGTCAGATGTGTACGGGCGGCGTTTGAGCTGTTCAAAAAGCATTATCCCATTACCTCCTCTTTGAGCTTGGCAGGAAGACCAACAGAACGCTCTTTACCTCACTACGTGCAGAATACAAGAAGTGACAGTTGAGGTCAGTTTCGACCCTTGGAGAGTCGTTCCGGAGATGTTTAAGTTGTCGTGTCTTGTGTTAATGTTCTGACGTGTCGTTGTGTGTGAATGTTAGAACTATGTTACCAAATGACTTTATTTAATGAAGTATTTCATTCACTATTCAGTAGGGTAACTTAACCAAGTTCCTAAATATTTATTAGTATTTTAAAAATGTTATAAAAGACAATGCCAGCTTGCATTACTATTTCAAAACCAACAACACTTCACTAGTCCAACTCGCTTCTTATTAGTTGAGAATTCTTGAGAACGGTTGATCAAATCCCTTATTAAAATGCTTTTCTCTGATAAGTTCCGAACGGGCCCTAAGGAAGTATTTTAAGACGGGTACGATTATTTCTTTACCATTATGAACCCACTACAGATTTTAATTTCTCGAATATTTCTTTGTTTAGAGAAATAGTTAATGATGTGGCAGATAACGGTGATTTTTCTACTGAAATTGTGCCCTGATATAGAAAAGTATTCCTGATCCTTTATGTAAAAAATAACTTCCTCTAACAGTGTAGAAAGAATTGTTGTGTACGAGTAACTTGGATGGACTCATGGTACAAAATACTGACGCCTTATGTACGTTTCACCATGATTGTTTTTCATGACGATTGTCAAAAAATTCGTCAAATTTTTCGAAGGTATTACGCCCTCAACCTTTGACGTCTCGTTATGGTGATCGTGCATTTTATTTCATTGACTTTGTTATATTATTCTTTTATTGTTGAGGTGCTGTGTGTGAGTATTTGTACAGTGAGTATTTGAAAACAATATGTCCAGAACGAGCAATATCTACAAAAAATTAGTTTTATGAATTAGACAACGGACAAAAAATTTCGTAAATTGGGTAAATAAAGAGACCAATTATTTTGCAATTGCCTTACTACACAGTATGCGGTATCATCTGCCGAATCATCTGCGGTATCATCTGCCATAATCTGCCGAAGATTCGGTATTAATGCAAGCTGTTTTGTAGTTTAACCTTTACTGGAGTTACGACGACAGAGTTCACATGTGCCAATTTTGTCTCCGGCGGAAATTAATAGCGCGATTCAAAATTCGAAATACACATTTCCATCTAAATGTGCAAATAAAGTCAATATACTTGGATATATAGTATATCATACATCAGTCATCAGTAGCCAATTCGTAACAGTGTTGTAACCTGACCATGTAGCCAACCTCTGTAAGAGGAAGAAAAATCAACGCACGTCCCTTGACAAATTTTCAAAGTTAACCGCGAGTTAGTTCTACCACAACTGTATCTGTGAAAAGTATAGAGACGTCAAATGTTTGATGTTCGTCAAAACGACGATCGTCAAGATCAATTTGATGAAGGTTGGTGAAATCGGCGGTTTAAGTCATATTTCATTGTTTAGGGACCGAAAACTGGAGAAAAGGTAAAAAAATGAATGTTTTCTGATAAAACACCATTTCTTCAATGTAAAAACAAATACATGAACGTGAACAAAATCATTGTGTTAATTGTCGCGTGTTGTAAATAATATACTCCACAACTTCTATGAAAAGTTAGATAATAAAATTTTCAAAAAATCGTTCACTAGTGAGTGCGATGTTGATAGATTTTGATACTGGAGTAAATTTGTTTGCATTTCTGGCTGTAGAATCAAATGGGGTCAAAGTAATTACAATGCAATTATTCAATGCTGCAATGAACATTAAAGGCCGCGAATGCATAAAAATGTCAATTTTAGTCTCATAATTTTTATAAAATTATGTTATAAAACTGTAAATGATTTACAAATAGTACTATAATTATTTTTCGGTCATTTTTGACATTTCTGCAACACCTCTCCCCGGCCACTTTCCCTTATGACGTATTTCTGAAACCTATCCTCCCACCGCCATTCTTTTGTACATTTATACTATTTTTTTACGAGATAGAATACTTCTCCACCTCTACTACGGAGGCATCCTCAAAGTAAGAAACTCTAAAATCCGCGTAACTAAATAATCCGTATAACTAAATTGCTATTGCTGCTTGTTGTATATAAAAAAGTAATAGTAAACTTGGTTTCTTCTTTGAGGCTCAAAACAATGTGATCCCGTTGAATACGGTTGTGTGTAATGTTCTTCCGCCTTTGATGTCGAAATTTATTTAGGAGTTCTCTGATGACTCTGGTGGTGGCATACTGCCCGAATGAAGGAAAGAGCTGCCTTTTAAAAAGATGGAGATCTCGGTTAAGCCGAGTGTCGCACAGAGGAAAGGGATTGAAAATGCGTCTTTACTCTCCCAAGCCGCAAACCACAAAGAATTCTTTGAACTCGGGATGAATAGACAGAAGATTGAAGTCCAGAGGACGCCTAGGAAGCAAAGAATTCTTTGTCGAAGGAAAGAAAATTCAAGAAATGAACCAAAGGCGAAGATGTGGGGTACTGGCTAAACGGGAATGAGCAACTGCGTTAAAGGATCTCTGGGAGGGTATTGGTAAACAGGAGGCGATGTAGAAGATACGGAAATGCGGCATTAAGAAATGATAATTCCTGACAATCCTAGTTTCCTGAACTCTTTTTTGATGAAGCAAATAATCCATTTCGTTTTCAAATATGGGCACATACAAGTCCTTGATGACTAGTGATATTTTGTGTTTGACTGAGGATCTGATTAAATGTGTAATTAAGTTTGTGATCCTTATAATATTCATTGTTAAATTCTAATAGTTATTTAGAAATTACCATAAGACTTCTTATTACATTGCGACATTGAGGAAATGTCCGACGAGATCGTTAGGTAGAGTATAAAAACCTATCTACAATTAAATAAGGTCTAATGACACGAATATCGTACAACGTTTATTCCATTGTGTAAAAATTTCAAGGAACTATAAATTTGGTTTAAATTTGACTACGTGACCTGCAAAGGGCAACAGGTTGATAAAAGTTAATAAAAGTTGTTAATAAAAGGCCGTGGATTAATTCTTATGTTGTTCTGATGAAGTTACTTTAATTATGAAACCGATTAATTTTGTTAACAGCAGGTTAAGGATTATTACAACTCTTCTATTACAATAAATCTTATTACGACACTGATCTCAGTTTCGTAAATTTTGACTCATCTAACCCAGTAGTTGATAGTTATTTATAATACGAGAGGTAAAAACGTGACACTTAATTTTGCGAGTAGGAAATGATGCGACACGAGATCGATTGGCAGATGCGGTGAGACGAAAGTATTTTGTTTTCTTTGTTGCATTCAGTTTTATCTGAACACTTTTAGCATTGTCTCATTTTTAACTCAAATGTTAGAAAGTGAACGTTTAACACTTTATGTATGACTATAAAGAACCGCGTTTACTAGTGGTATTAAACAATTATTTGTGGTGTACTTTGCTGCATTTTATTTCGTTGTAAATTTTTCCACTTACTACTTCTTAATTTTGCGTTCAAATCCCGGATAAAATGTGCCAGACGTAAATAAATGGAATATTAACTGTTTATAGTACGATAGCGTGGATCTAATATTCGTATAATATTTCGTATCTATTGCAAGTACTTACTGTGTATGTACCGGATGCTTGTTGAATCTTTTTAATGCGGTACCGAGATCATCACTGGTTGTGTTTTCCGTCGTCGAAGTAGAGTTTAGTGTTGCGGTTTCTCCATGGTGTTTTTAGGTTGTGCTCCTTCCATGGTTACGACGAAGTCAACTGAGAGAACGACCTCGCCGATGTTTTCTGCGTTTGAACGGTCGTCATTTTCCAAAATTATATTGTAAAAACATCAACTATTGTTCACTGTTCAACTTAGAGTGACAGAACAAGAAACAGTACTCGTTTCACACTGTAACGGGCACAGACACTGTATGACCAGTTCACTCGGTAGAAGCCCTTGCCTCGACTGGCCAAGCCCGTCCGAGCAGAGCTATGCCAACTGCTACGCTTTTATAGTAAGCGGAACGAAGTACACTGTACCACGGCCGAGGGAAGAATGAATAGATATAGCTGCACAAGCACGCACTGGGGTTCACTAACCTTACTGCACGGACGCTAATAAAGCATATCTATAATATGTAGTATAAATGTTGTAATTTCTTATTCATTCTCGACACAATGACTTACGATATACAGGTGTCCGGGAGATACCATTACAAAAAATATCCCGGTTGCTGTGTTGAATTTCTTGAAGAATGGCAAATCCAGTTTTTTTCTAAATAATTGTCTTTGAGAAAATTAAGTTAAAGTATAACTTCCGAAGGCGAAATTCAAGCCAGCTTCCGCACCACAATTACGGGGCTGGGCGGTGTGTTGTTTCTCTACGTTTTCGTTGAAACTGTCAGTGAACACAAATAACTTTTCGGTTTTTGACCACCAGTAAGATTGTTGTCAAAGAAGGCTTTATTTTTCATACACAAAGTTTTGTATGTTGGTTAAACGCATTTTCAGGTGTATTCATTTAATAAAAATAATAATAGACATGTTTATATCTGAAAATAAAAAGACAAATTTTTTAAGTTATAGAATTAAAATATGCAAAATAAAAGTTACAAAGAAGGAAATAAGTAAAATCATTAAAAAAATCAACTCAAATTCAAACTGAGTTAATTCAAGTTATAACTGAGTTTTTACTATGACAGAAATTATAATATTTTAATATTACGTAAATATTTTCTACCATGCAAGAAAGTATGTGCTGTTGCAGCACCTCCAGTTTGATGTTGCTCCCATCAGTAGCCCTGGCGAGGTAGTAACTTATTAGCACGAGGGCTACATGCGCCGCAGCTCTTTGGATTTTGCGGTGAAACAAGGGGCTCTCCTTAAACAGCTAACTTTACCTACGTGACGTAGCCGACGTCCTAAAGTTCACGAACCTAGGGAATAGTTTTCATTGTCATGTTACAGTTTGTTAGTCTTGCTGTTTTTTATTCATTCCACATTCATACTTGTCCTTTTACGTTTATTTATAACAGTCATACTTATCGTTCTGAGATCGCGCAATTTTTGCAGATCTCTATTTACACTGTACAACACACCACGGCGCTGACTTTTCTCAAAGGGTTTGTGGCGGCTAGGCACTTTGTGTCCTGAGAAAGGTAACCAGCGGTTCAATAGGCCCCGATTTAATTTTCAATTTCCCCTCCACAGTACCCCTATGGAGACGGGAATTTATTTTCATAATTTGACTACTAATTACAATAAATATTATACATTTTATATTTATTCACAAGTTTGTACTCATTTACAAACACAATCAGGGAGAGCTCTGTGAAGGCAGTGCGTGGCCACTGGCGGCGGCGCCTGGGGCGAGCGCAGACAAGAACAGCGAAGGGCAGAGAGTATATACGTTTTGATTGATTGATTGATTATTTCGTGTTTCCGGGCGCGTCAACTGCTTTGGTCATTAGTCCTGTTAGTGTAGTGCATGTTTCTTCTCGGGAGATGGCGGTGATCTTCCCCCGCTGGATGGCGAGATCCGGCGCCGACCTACCATCGGCTAGTGGGGTTTCCCCCTAACCAGGACTCTCCTACCAGCGGGGCACCGCGCCAGTCGGGACAAGTTCTAGGTCCCCGACCGGACTCCCGGAGTATGTGGTAGTGTAGGGGAGAGGATAGGACAAGGAAGAGGAGGGACAGTTCGCGCGCGGTCCGTGGCCCGTTTGTTAGGGTCCTGCTCCGGCATTCGCTTGGTGTTGAACGGAAAAACCACGGAAACCTACCGATCAGAGCAGCCGACCGCTAGAATTCTCCTGCAGACAGCGACTGAATTCGACCTTACTGAAAAGCTAGTGCCGAAAATCCTGCCACCGTGAGGACACGAACCTAGGACCTCCCGGTCAGAGGCACAGTATATACGGCAGAGAGTATATATATATATATATATATATATATATATATATATATATATATATATATATACACAGGGGCACAGGCGGTGTCTTTGGCGGAAGCTCCCTCAAAGGAGCTGGCGACAGGAGCACATTGCGCTCTCCTGGTGACCCGTCAATACTGCGTTCGTAGTTACCGTTTCTCTGCCTTTGCTTCTACTTACATTCGTGACCAGCTGTAATTAACCTCAACAAGAAACTTCTGAAATATCTCTGATGGTTTGTGAAAACCATTCCATCGTTTTGAAGAAGCCAACAACTTGAAAACCTGATTGTATTTGTAAATAAGTACAAACTTGTGAATAAATATAAAATGTAATTATGTTTATTGCAATTGTATATTAATGCAAATATTAATGATTTTACTTATAAAAAGTAGGTTGCACAAAAAAGGAGACATGTATATTTACGTATACGTACTAAGTTGATGTAGGAATTAATTTTTAACATACACTTAATTTTTTTTCTTTGTGAACTTTAAACAAAAACAAAATAAGCGCCTTTCTTCTTCCATTCCCGAATTCCTCCTTATAGTTACTTGCAACATGATGAACAGGAAGTTGTCTGTTGTGAGTATAATATAAAATATATACTTTCTCTATTTGAGACTAGTTAAAATTTTTTAACACAAATATGTGATTTTATTAATATTAGTTGGCCATTCCATACTTTTAGGCCATTATAAACTTCTTTCATACTTTTACTAATGGTTGCTGAGTCGTTCTTGTCACTTCATGTGAATGTGAAACATATAATTAAGAATTGATTGATCGTTAGCGAGTGATAAAAAGTATGTAATGACCAACTGATATGAACAAAATCAGTTTTATGCGTTAAAAAGAGTTTTAAGTTGTCTAAAATGGAGACGCTCCATATTTCATATTCTAGATATTTGCCTTCACATTCGTGGAAGGCGTTCGAAGCGGGTCGGCGTCGGCGTTTGCGAGCGCATCCACCACGTTATGCACTTTTCCCCCTTCACAGAACCTCTGCGAGTGTGGAAATTTATTTTCATGAACCATCGTACCCGTTCGAGAACTCTGGCATGTTAAACCTCACCCTCTTCCCTACTTTTCTATTTCCATTTTGCGCCTGTAATATATCTTTTTCTTCATGATCTTCTTATCCTCCGTCACTTGTTCTTTGTCTCCTTGTAATTGATAACAATACAATACACCATTGTCAATACAAACTATTCTTATTTAATATTATTAGCGAGCACAGAGGTACACCCGTGTCATTCAATCGCGTAGAATATAAAATTAGTTTAATTTCACATACAGTTGCAGATTCTACAGGTTCTGAACATGTGGGCTGGAAGCGTTGAGCCAACAAAAATGTAATAGAAGGTTTAACATCTCATCCTGTAGATTATGGTGTGAGAAACGTTTCTTTGAGACCTTCGGCCTCAAAAGTTTAGATTTTTTCCCCCTAGGGCTTTTATCCAGCCGACAGCCGGTTGCCCTTTACGTCCCGAAGGGACGCATATTCGACCATATACTAGACAAACACTTGCGGGCTCCTCTGATCTGGGGTCAGCAGATCGCGAGGCCCTCCGCGACAACACACACACACAAAGTCAAGGGACAAACAGCCATGCCCAAAGCGGGACTCGAACCCGCGACCCTTCGGACCGAAGCGCTGAGTCGGTACTCGCTCTTAGCCACCTCGGCCATCCAGGTCGGCGTTTAGCTTTTAAAACCCTTAAATGTTTCGTTTAGGAGTTATTTAACGATATAGAAAAAATGGGGCCCAGTGTTGCGGATTGTGTTTGACATGAGTATTTAAATGAGTTTTTTAAAACAAATCTTTCATATTTTTAAAGTCAAAGAACCATTCTTCACGTTTACGTGTACTTCTCTTTCTTTAGAGACCTCATTTATAAAGATTGGTGGCATGTGAGAGCCGCAAAAGCTCTCTATACTACTGAAATAATAGTATAAGAGACGATCTGACTCATAGGCGCTGGGTTCGAGTCCCAACGTCGACAACAAGAACGGCAACAAGAAATTATCAATCAATCATCCATGAGCTTCAATTATGATTGTACTTGATCTACCTCTATTTCATAAATAAATAAAAAGATCAAATCCGATTCGGGAGATAGCACGATATCAAGAAATTACATGATTAAGTTGTAGTCGCATGCCACAGTCATTAAGTAACTTTGTTCAGGCTGTTATGTGAGCATGTATTTAGCTTGTGCATGCATGTGAGCGTATGCTTCGTGTGAACATGTGTTCGTGTATGTTAATTGGCTCATAATTATAACTCACGGCGTTTTGAAGTTCGAAAGAGTGAGATTGCCAACACGACTAACGTTCTTATCTATCTCACCAACACTTTCGTTCTAGTTTCCCCCTTCGATACCAGGTTCAGTGTCCTTGCCCTTGCCGCCCTCCCCGAGCCATCAAAGGGTTTGTCCCCAATGGGCTCCCCAGAAGCCACCCCCCTGTCTGCCCTCTAATCCCATTGAGGGCGCAAGGGTTCTTTCATGTGGCTCCCCTTGCGCGTGACCTCCGCGCTAACTCTGACCTTCACCTTCCCTTGTCAGCGTCAGGAATATGCAATGATATAATTACACAGGCACACCGAAAAAAGTTGTCACGCCCAAAGACTTAATACATGTTTGAGAAGCAATAAAAGAGGTCATCTTCGTCAACATATTAACATATCTTTTATTTCTTCTCATAAGAACGTCAACATCACCACATCAGAATTCCCACAATAACTCATGTTGGCCAAGTATAGTATCAAGTCTATGTATGTCGACGAGCTGAATCCGAAGAAAGAATTGCGCCATCACCCTCCAGTTTTCTTTATCGCAAAGAAAACATGTGACTACTAGATTGGTGTCTTGTAGCATTATTCTCTAAAGAAGCCAAAAGTCGTCAGACTCAAAGACTTGACACCAGTTTTTCTATGTACGTCGACGAGCTGAATCCGAATGCACCACCTCCTTTCGGTTTTTTTAACGTGAAATTTACAATTTACAATTTTACACTGGTTTTACGCAATATAAAAAAAACTGGAGGATGGTGACACAAGTCTGGCTTCAGATTCGGATTCAGCGCGTCAACATACATAGGTGTTTCAACATACCACGTAACAACATACGTGTTTCAATTGTTTAGTCTGACAACTTTTTTTGTCCCTTCTTATTAATGTCATTACGAGTTAAGGGCAAGTAATCAACAACGACTGTTATTTGTGATCTCGGCTGTAGGTCATTCAATACTTTTGTATTACCCTGTTTTTGTATAAAAATATCATGTAATAAATAAATACATTTTCTTTGGGTTGGAGTATTCATAAGCCATCTTAAAGTACAACTCATTTGTTCCAATAGTTCTTTGGAAAAAGACCTCGACGTTAAGTTCTCCTTTCATTCCCGTTTAGTTGCGTTATGTCGGTGTAAGAGTAGAGTATTACGAAAAGTATTTGACTAATACAATATAGCTTCACTACCTGGGCAAAACAGGTTTCTGATTTTAATAAAATTTTCCTCTGGTTCTCCTCAATACACTGAGCAAATGCTTATATGGCCCCTGGTTTCGCTGATGGATTGTATATGAAGCTTCACAATGCGCACGTTTTGTTGAGTTCTCCGAGTGCGTACATGACCTGTGAGCGAGTGCGGATACGATACATGCCTGCCATGCCGCGCGTAGCCAGCCAGCGTGAACTGACGGCTGACTGCACACACGCATACACATATACACACATACATTCTGTCCCCGCTGGAAGCTCAGCGGTGTAGCCAAGGGAGCAATAAATCGGATGACCACTTCATGAGAGGAAATGATAGGGAGTTGACCGGCCAGGAGGAGAGTGAGGTGTAAGACCTGATTTAATACTAATTCAATGAATGAAAAGTAGTAGCGATACCTCTTGTAAAATATAATGCAAATTTACTAACTTATTAACTGAGCAAATAAAACAGAAAAACAATTACAAGCCTTACTGTCTATTATTTACATTTTCTACGCTGTGAACGATTAATAAAATTATCCCTACGCTAGTTCTTAAATTACTAAGGAGTCATAGTTAACAAAAAACGTTTATACAATTATAGTAATTAACGAAATGAGTGTATAAAGAGGTGTATAATTGCATGAATGGTATGTTCAAGAAAACGATGATAGCAAGTTTTCTTACATACCATGAGTGCAATTATACCCCTTTATACACATGTCACGTTCAATATTTTTTGGTTTTTATTTACAAATAATTCAAATTAAAAAAAATCCAAGCACATATTTTCCACCCAAGGTATGCATTTGTTGACGTGGTATTGCTTCTGAAAAATATTTATTTTAGTGGGCCTTGCATTGTTTTTGTTTCCATGAAATATGTGCAATGGAAGATGAAACATATTGCAGATAAAATATCAAACGCTGACCAGGACAAGAAAACATTACTTCACACTTAAAGTAAAGATAGGTTTGAGAGTGATTACAAGTATAAATATTGGGGAAAAGCTAGTTATCTCAGACACAGTTCTGCTATAGTCTTCTTTTCAAAATTGGTAAACACAACTGACGTTTACATTTTTTACATTCGTAATCCTAAGACCAAATGTGTTACATGTACAAAATTTAATTTATTCACGTTAAATATTTGATGTTGTCAGCTAGCTTAACGTTTACTTCCCCAATTTAGTTTTATCCATTCGTTGTAAATATGTAGTTGTAGGTATGTAATGAGATGAAGATTTTTATTCATGTTTCATGGCCGACTGCAAATACCTTGGTTATATTTTCTTAATTACACGATTTGGCTCCGTTTCTGAATTCTGATTGGTAAGTATGTTAGTTTAATTGCACGTTTGAATTGAAATTGCTCGCATGCTATTAGCATAGAGATAATCAACGATTTTTCATAGAATTGATGAGCACATATAGTTAACTAAACGCAAAACAATTTAAGTGTATGATGAGTACAATTCAAAACGTTATATAATTAATGAATCGGCTCTATCGGGGACTGAAACAGGAACTTCGTATACAGAGTAGAAGTTCATTTCTGAAGTAGGAGACATTTGGTCGCACACTGATGACTGCGTCTAGCAACAAATTCATTCACTACTGCTCTAATGAGCTCGCGAACGATTGATAAGTGATTCCGGGCGAGTCAATTGGTAAGGAGTCCCCTAAGTTTAGTGCATGTTTTTATCGTGGAAGGTGGCGGTGATCGCCCTCCCATGGATAGAGAGATGTAGCTTGCTGGTTTTTCACCAAAGAGGTATCTCCTATTAACTGGGCACCGCCATAGCCGGGAGAAGCTCTAAACTTCCGACTGGACTGCCGACGTGTGTGGTAGTGAAGTATATATAGTAAGTGTAAGTGTGTGTAAGGGAGAGGATTAGGACAAGGAAGAGGAAGGAAAGATCGCGCGAGGTCCGTGGCCCATTTGGTAGGGTACTGCTCCGGCATTCGCCTGGTTGATCAGGGAAACTACGGAAAATTACCGATCAGAGCAGCCGGCCGCTAGAATTCTCCTACAGACAGCGGCTGAATTAGACTGAGCTTTGTAGATAGTGATGAAAATCCTCCCACACTCGGGACTCGAACCGAAGGATATCATCCGAGCGGGAGGCACTACAGTAATAACAATTGATGCCCTGAGCCACATAAGCCGTTGCCCGCGAACGAGACACTTGATGCATTAACAAGATCCACGATATTGCATAAGCTCGCGGTTCAAATAATGTTCAGAAAAAGCCCATGGGCACGTTGACTCTGCATTCACGTTGCCGTTGTAGCCTGATACTCATAATCGTACCGCAAAGATATGAGCCGCAGCCGATGCAACGTGATGGACGGAGTTAACGCCCTAGTTACTCGTGAGTGTGCAAATGCTACCGTTAAAATGTGCCATTATAGTGTACATTGACGGGCAGTTTGTAGCCCTAATTACCTTTTCATGTTGACGCCGCTGCGGCTCGATTATGGACTTCGCGCGTCATGGCACTATGTGAATGCCAACCGCGAGCACAGAACACATGTTGGAGTCTAAATAAAACGAAAATGAAGAGCATGAGAACATGCTGACGGTTTCTAAACGAAGATTTATGAGAGAATATTTAAGGCAAGATGGCGGGGCGTGGTGACTTTCCAAATATATAGAAATATACCTCTCCCACGCCACGACTTTATGCTCGAACGCGGCACTAGAGCTCTGAATACCCGCAGACGTCAACCCGACCGCCCACCCGCCATTTCAGAAAAGTGCGAGTCCAAACCACCCGCATTTATGCGTGTTCCTGTATCATACGGGTGTCCGTATCCCTACATATGCCGGGAGTACGGAGGATATACCGCTAGGGGAGATACAGGGAGCAGAAAATCTCCGGCAAACTGACATCTAGGTACGCGCCGGATCTCTCCATCCAGCAAGGTGAAAGACCTCCAACAATAAAAACATTCATGACACTAACGGGACAAATGACCTTAGTGACATGTTGATGTTGAATTGACATGTTCGGAAACATCAATTGCTTCATAGTGACTGTAAATAGAACGTTACGTATTGACGCTTTGATGACATTTCTTAAGTACATTTTTGCCACACTCTCGAAAATGGAGGTTCCTTGTTTTCCAGGCTCATAGGGCCGTCGGAGCCACCCGCCAACGAGTGAGCGAGTCAGGGCACGGAGGCCGCGCCGGGAAACGAACCTTCCTCTCCCTCATTGCTCATCGCGGCGCGGCGCTCCGTCATATTGCGCTCTGCGCCGTCGCACGTCGCCCCGCCCTCTGCCCCCCTCATTCCCAGTCCTCCGCTCCGCCCTCCCATCGCTGATTGCCTCCCTCGTACCTACTTTCACTGCTCCCCACACCATCGCTGCTCCCAAGCCATCTCCCCGCCCCGTCCTCGTTTTCCTTCCCCCTCCCTCCGGCTTTGTCTTCCACGCCCCAGACCTCAACGCCGACGTCCTCCCTGCCCCGTCCTCACAATCCGGTCCTCCCTACCCTCTCGTCCTCTTCCCGTCCTCCTTGCCCAGTCCTCCTTGCCCAGTCCTCCTTGCCCAGTCCTCCTTGCCCAGTCCTCCTTGCCCAGTCCTCCTTGCCCAGTCCTCCTTGCCCAGTCCTCCTTGCCCAGTCCTCCTTGCCCAGTCCTCCTTGCCCAGTCCTCCTTGCCCAGTCCTCCTTGCCCCGTTCTCCCAATCCCATCCTGCCCATGCTGTCCTTTTCGGCCCCGTGTTTCCCGGCCCCGTCCTCGTAAACCTCATTCTCTCCGCCCCGTCCGCATTATCTGCACCCCCGTTCTGGTACTCCTCGCCCCCTTCCTCGTCCTCCCTGCACCTGCTCGGGTCTTCTTCGCCCCCATTCTCTTCTTCATTTCCGTACTCGTCCTCCCTCCCGCTGCTCCCGTACTTGTACCTTCCGCCACCGCCCAGCTTTTCCGCCGCCCGCGCCCTTTCCGTTCGCGCACTCCATGCGTTTTCGCACAGGTCTCCGTTCTCCCAAAGCTGCCTACTCTCTCGGCACTCGCACACTCTGAACTCCAGGCGATTACGCTCTCCGATTCCTCCCTCCACTTTTTCGCTCTCCACATCTTCGGTCTCCTCTCGTCTTACTCTCCTGCTTCCACAATCAACGCCACTCTGCTTCTTTTTCTCTTCGCCCTTCTAACTTTCCCCTTTTTGTCGCCACTTCTCCATGTGCGCTCAGCACTCTCTTTACTCCGACCCAGCTGCTCCACTCTCTTTTACCCCGTGCCCTCTCCCCCGCCACACACATCTTTTCATCTCTCCTTCCCTCTTTAGCGTCTTTACTGCTCGCCAGTCCATCAAATTCCGCACCATTCCATCCTCCTTGCCAATCCCGCCCCTAAGTATTTCATCCCGGTGAATAAGCTGATAAGTCATAAACACTTAATTTTACAGGAGAGCAAAAAACATTTAAATGAATTAAATCAAGGATTAACGATGTTCAAACGAAGGTGATATTCAAATAAAACTATTGTTGTGTAGGTTTTGTTTGAATATCATTAATTCCTTATTTATAGCATTAGTTTATTTTTTTTATTTTCCTCTGTAAAATTAAGTTTTTTTTAACATTTTTCACCGGGGTCAAAGAAATAATTTCTCATCTAAACTGACCAGCCTGCCTTTCTCGCATTCCGAAGCTTCCGACCCTTCTCAACTGTTCCTCCGGCGCCTTCTCTCCCCTTCTTACTGCCCTTCTTATCGGTCCTACCCCTCCCCCCGTAGGACGGGCAAGGAGGGCAGTAAGAAGGGGAGAGAAGGCGCCGGAGGAATAGTTGACAAGGGTCCGAGGCTTGCAGAGAGCCTCTCGGTCACTCTGAAGTTTTTCGCCATGGGCTTTAGATTGATTGATTGATTGATTTTTACGTGTTTCCGGGCACGTCAACAGTTTTGGTCATTAGTCCCGTTAGTGAAGTGCATGTTTTTTTATCGGGAGACGGCGGTGATCTTCCCCGCTGGATGGAGAGATCTGGCGCCGACCTACCGTCGGCTAATGGGGTTTCCCCATAACCAGGACTCTCCCACCAGCGGGGCACCGCCCCAGCCGGGACAAGCTCTAAGCTCCCGACCGGTCTCCCCGAATATGTGGTAGTGTAGAAAATGTTAGTTCAAGTGTGTGTGTGTGTGTGTAAGGGGAGAGGATAGGACAAGGAAGGGGAAGGACAGATCGCGCGCGGTCCGTGAAACTACCGACCCCCGGTTTACCGACTCCCGGTATGGGCTTCAGCTTCATCCCCGTCCCACTAGCCACGTTTTTCCCGCTCCTCCGCCTGTTTTTTGCCTTTATCCGCGTCAAGCCCTCGCCTCACTACACGGACGGCTCATCTCGCCCACAATGCGGCAGGACCTTTCTTCTCTCACGCATTTTATCCCACGCTTACGGCGCTCCGTGCAGTTTACTTTCTTCGCCTCGCTCCCGCCCCGCGCGTCCCCGCTGGCGCCGCAGCTCTGAGTACCCGGAGGACGAAGACATGAAGCCGCGGACTTTATACTCTCGTAAAGCGCGCGGCTACGTCTGTTCTCGTAAACTGGGGTTACACCTGGCGGCGGCGGTGGCGCTGGCGACAACGGTGGCGGCGGCTGATAATGCGGCTTTCCAGCGACGTCGCGCGCGCAACTAGGAGCAGCACTGCGTTGACGTCTCTGCACAGGAAGAGAGCGACATCCTCCTACGCAACGCTTTATTAGCACTAATTGCTGCAAATGGTTTCACCTGCGTAGTTGTCAAGCATCGTTGCCCAGCTCTGCAGAGAGCATTTGCAGAATTCCGTTGACAGCCGATGGATTAACCGGTATTATTCAAGAAAAGACAATGTAGTTTTAAAATAATCTGGTTTGGTTGTGGATACATCGATTAAGTATTGTTGACTTGTAAATGTTCAGATAAACAAATGGTCGATTTAAACGTTTTATTAACATTAGCCGGCTTTTTTCCACAGTCTTCCTGCAACTGAGCGCGACTGATGCTTAAAGTTAAGCCGCCCAAATCCGCCTATTGCTTATCAAACTAGTTGTCCTACATGATCACACAATTTCTCGCATTATTTCTCAATTTGCAAGTTTCTAAAATTCAGAATTCAACGAATGGGAGTCACGCGCCTTTTGTTTCAGCAATGTTCTTCCACCACATTCTGTGGAAAAAATTTGGAGCGGATTTTCAGAAAATGTTTTTTTAGAAATTACATAAATGTACAGCACGAATCTTCCGAAAACGACTATTTTTTCCATAACTATTACAATTTAAAATTAGTGGTGCTACAACAGCACATACTTTCTTGTAGTATTACAATGTTATCGTTATGTATGACGAGACTGTTTTTCATGTTTTATTAATTTCAAACAGAAATTACGTGAAAACTACTAACTTTTACAAACAATTGTAAATGACCTTTTTTAAAGAGATAATTTTGTACAACATATTTTGTCCGAGGGAAAAATTTCTATCTTCAATTTTGTAGTTTTTAATATTTTTGTAACTTTCGAAAAAAGAGAGCAATACCTGACCATAAGACTAACATTGTAGTTTTTAACGTATCGTATTACACATGTGAAGAAAATTTAAAGAAAATGTTTGGAGTGGTTTTTGAAAAAAAATATCGTATTCATTTCAAGCGCAAACTGTGCAAAATTTATATTTTTTTCAAAACTTTGTACATGACTTTTTTTAAAGAGCTAATTTTCTACAACAGACCCTGTCTAAGGCAAAAATCTCTCATCTTCAATTTTGTAGTTTAATTTTTTCAATTTTCGAAAAAACTGAGCGTTATCCGAAAATGAGATTAGCACCATTTTTACCGCCCTTATTACACAAGTGCAGAAAATTTAAAGAAAAATTTCGAGCGGTTTTATTCCGAAAAAAACCGAAAATTCTTTGAAGACTAATTTTTTGTCAACTTTCCTTAAGTTGCTCAATGAATACAAAAGTGTAATTAATTTCATTCAGGGGCGGATCCAGTCGATCATTTTGGGGGGCCATCATAGATTGTTGTTAAATGATAAACATATTTGTTATATTTTATGATATTTTTGTACTGCATGTGGAATACTACACAATATTATATTTTAAATAATCACATAATTCAAACATAAATAAATATTTTAATCAATTTTGTCAAAGAAAGGAAGGAAACAAAAACTCTATGCCTTTTGGGGGGAGCGTGCGCCCCATACCTCTCTCCCTGGATTCGCCACTGATATCATTGAATGGTGAGGAAAATGTACAAGTGATCTCTGTTACATTTGGTTAACAATAACAGAGAAGGAAATATTGCATCCCAAAGTTGTAAAAATCTTATGATTGTACTGTACAACGGCGGTGCACCAGGTCAAACAAATACGTATTCTACAACCTCACAAACGTTTTTTTGAGACATGTGGAAATCTGCGTACAAAATTTCCTTGAAATCCACGATAGTCGTGCGGGTACTCCGAGTCCACATGACATGGAGTGATCCTTATTCTCCTTCTTCGTCATTTACACATGAACAGTTAGGACTTGATTCATCTTATTAACTATAATTAAATCTAATTTTGTAATTAATTTCGAAAAACACATGCGTGGGAAGTTTAACGTATTTTGGGAAAGTTTCAAGCCTCCTACAGAGATGGCCACATTCGATTGCTCCCCACAAGACGAATCGATTGGCTCTATTTCAAGCCGGATCTTCCCGGAATATTCTGGAAGAATTATAGAAAAAACGTGCTTTTGATGATTTAAAACATCTACAGCGCTGAACCCGTGGGTTACTCTACTGCCTTTTCGACTTAACGTTAATTATTTGGACATGATTGTTTATAATGACGAAATTTTTCACTCTATTGATGATAATTAAATCTACTATTATAATGAAACATGGCAATTTCAAAAACACTTCCATCCAAATATTTTATACTAGTTGAATGTGGCATCGCCGGCGCTGTAGACTGTTTTAAAAGTATTTCAATGTGTAGAACATTTCTTTAATACTTAATTTCTTTCATGCCTAGCTTTGTTCAAATATGTTCATATAGTACCTGGCATTGGACTTAACAATTAATCGTAGTAGCTGTTAACGTTATACTTCCGTTCAAAAATTCCTAACACCCCATGGCCTTGTATATCACCTCCATTCGGAACGGGCAATATTGCAATTTCAAAATTATAATGGCCGTGAAAAGTATTTGTAGGAATGAATATTGCGAAGAGTCAGAATTTAACACAGTTATATTTTTACGTTTTGTTTTCAAATGTGAACATAAATGATCACCTGCAACCTGTTCTTCTGCGTTATTCTCTATTCCTATTATAAGACCATTCTCAATTAGTTCGGAAAAGCTTTTACAACTACATTCGATTTACCTGACTTGCTAAACACATCCACATTTTTGTCCCCTAATTTTAAAGATATTAAAACTCCACAAACTCAGACTGATGTGTTATGTAACTGAATATATATGAGCATTAAAATGTTACTAGTTTGTATGTTGATGTGAATAAGGTGAGTAAGTTTTAAGTCACATTAAATTGAAAATCGATCTTTTCACTCTAAAGAAATTTATTTTCTCTAGTATTGTACTTACATTTCTAGTTTTCTTCTTCTTTAGTTCGTATTCTTCAAATTCATTGTTCCAAGGTAATTTGCAAATTTATTATAAAAATAACCATGAAATATTTCGTATCTTACAAATTCTGGCCCGCGATTTTCATTTCATATGGCTGGTTTTAAACAATCAGGATGGAAGAAAATGATGGTGCCGTGGACTGAAAATAACCACGAGGTATTGGGGTTTAATCAATCCTATTTACATAGATCTATTTAGTGTTGATTTAATTCCAGGTACACTCGCTAAGATTGCAGCGCCAAACCACGCAAAAAATGCTTTTGGAAATTTCTTTGAATTTTATGATAGGATTCGAAAACCAATTATCATTCCCCATCAGAAGATAGACGCGTCGCATGTCTCGATATGTCTAATGTCTCCTCATATGTCTCGATTGGTGCACGGGAACCGGTCTGGCCGTGAGTGATGGAAATAGCACATACGAACATCCGCACATCTGCACACTCCAAGGGTTACTCAAATGCTTTGATAGTGATAACTGTTTCTGAGGATAGATAAATCAGGAGGATGTATTGTTTTTATCATTTCTTTTTAATATGAACTTGCATACCACAAATAAAAATTGTCAACATGAAAGTACCGGCCGCTGACGGCGCGAGGCTAAGCAAATTATTAGTATTTATGGATATCCCTACAATATATTCCTCAAAACCTTGTCCGAATTTGAACCAGAATAGAGGACCCAATAGGGCATCCTCAAACATATATTAGATTTAAGTCTTAGAAATAAGTTTTAAATATAAGTTAGCATGTAAGCCTATCAAACATATGTAAAGTTTAGATTAAAACTGACCTATGTACAACCAACAAAATCAATAAAATATTTTTAAAAAAAGTTTTTTTAGAACTATATTAGTTTGTTCATTAATATTCAGCGTTTTAACTACCCCTCCTGGTCCCATGCTCTATATAAGTGTGTGCGGAATGCCGACAACGCAGGAACTGTTTCTAACTTAACTTGGGCATGTGATGTACGTTTTCGCTCAGAAGCCGATCAGCTTTCTTAATGTATTTACTAAACTATAGATTTTTAAAGCCAACTTAGCCATTTTCTTTTACTTTCGACTGCAAATTATATTAGGTTCAATATTTTTTTCATGTATTTTTGCTATTTAAGGCAAGCTGCTCTTTATGTATTTAGTTATGGTCAGCTATTCATATTAATTATTTTCTGCCCTGTGCTGTCGTAGAAATATTAAACTGAATTGCAGTATTGAATCAGCTTTACGAGAAGAGCAAATTGCAGTAGTGATAGATTACGGGTCGTCTGTACTCGGAAATGGCAGATACTCTAATTCATCGCACTAAAGGTTTCAGACCACTGCGGTACCAGGAACCAACTCCAAAAGGCTATGCCAGCTAAGGGATTTTGTATTTTGATGCACAAACAGGCAATATCTGGCAACGCATCGGAACATTTCTGTTGTGGTATTATGTCTCTATGTACTATCATATTGACTTCGGAAGTGCACTTTGTTACAGCGGACATGAGCGTATTTATTTAGGGCAGGAAGCGTTGGTATACATGCAGCTTTTATTCAACGCAATCAATACAAAGATTAATAAAATGTGCAATTCAATTGAGTTCTAGCACCAAATTAAGCAGCATGCACACGTAATAGGATGAGTCTTTCAGAACAGACGATGTTTTGTAACCAGACCAAGCGATAATTTCGTCACTTTACCTGTCGGGGGCTATAGGCCCAGTGGTAAAGTTCCCCTCGGCACTCGTGAGAGAGCCATGGACGAGAGATACGGACACGCGTGAGTCACGCTGCAAGCACTCGGCCCTTCTAGAAGCAGCTGCGGCGATGGCAGCTGGCCGCGTAAATAGATCTGCTCGGCTCATTAAGACCTCATGCGGCTGCCACGAATCTGGAAGCTGTTCACTGTATCAAGGTTGCGACGAAAATGTTCTCAATAAGAGTGCTTTCGACGACAAAATCTTTTCCGCATATCAAACATCGTTATTAATTCGAATTAAACTTAATTCGTAACTGGTATTTGAAAATGAATTTAGTAAATTACATAAAATCACAATGTTTACCATTGCCGTTTTCAAGAAATTTGTTTAAGTGTATTTTAGAAATGTTAATAAGGTGTTGACATCGTTACAGTGAGGAATAAAGCATTTCTCCACCGGATATGTGCCTCAGGGCATCGATTGATATCACTAATGTGTCTGAATCTAGCGAGAGTAGGTCGGCGCCGCATCTCGCCATCTAGCGGGGTTACATCACCGTCACCTCCCGACATAAAACATGTACTCCACTTACGGGACTAACGACCTTAGCATTTGACGGGCATGGAATCAATCAATCAATCAGCTAAGTGAAATATGAGAAAATAAAATAAAGTTCAGAAATCCTGCACTTTGTTTTATTTTACCTCCACTTTATTTTCTTTTCTTACATTTCACTTATATTTTTTTCACATTTCACATTATGTTTCCATAGTTAATGACTTATTATGTAAAGTTGGTAAAGGAATTTTTTTAATATCATAATTACAATAGTTCTGTAACGATGAAAGAAATATTTTGGAAGTTTACTTGGGACATTCTTAATAAAATACTACAAAAATGGTCAACCCTCCTTCAAATTGAATAACATTCCATACACTAGGTGATTACGGCAGAAATAATGCGGAAATCCTTATGGATAGGTAAAAAGAAGCAATATTCCACAATAAATTGTGAAAAAGTCTACCTTTATGATGGAATGTTACTTCTAGAGATGGAATGGACAACGGTAAAATCACAATTCTCGTCTTCTCGATTTTAGCAAGGCATTCGACTCGGCCAACCACGATATTTTGGTAGCAAAGTAAAAAAACATTGGATGTGCCTCATCCACACTCAAATGTTTCTCCAGCTATCTATCAGAGCGGCAACAAAAAGTTGTTTATGGGGACAATGTTTCGGCTATCTTGCCACTAGCACGCGGCGTCGCACAGGGTTCAGTGTTAGGACCTCTTGCTTTCCTAATTTATGTTGATGATATAGACAAATCAATAAACTATTGTCGTTATCACACGTACGCTGATTATCTCCAATTGTATATTAGCGGACCCTCTTCTCGCGATTTTGAACTTGCTAAAAAAATCAACGAAGACCTTCACAGTCTCTCCTCTTGGTCATCATCAATGGGGCCTCAGCTTAACCCCAATAAAATTTAAGATAGTCTTCTAATCGGCTCCAGAAACTCCTTAAAAAAGTTATCAATCTCCGCTCTCCATGACATTTCCATTAATGGAACTCCCCTCATCTCTCTCTCTCTCTCTCTCTCTCTCTTTCTCTCTCTCTCTCTCTCTCTCTCTCTCTCTCTTTGGATAGCTAAAATCCTCGCTCTTTTTGTTTTCTTTTTCTCTCTTAGTTTTCATCCTAGGTTACGTTATTCTCTCTTCCTTGCAATTTTCATATTATCTCATTATTTAGCTTTATAAAGTAAACTTATCTTTTTTGGCATACAAAAATATCATTCCTCTTCCTATCTACTTTCACATTCATCATTATCTTAAAAAATTGACAAATCCATAACCTAGTTATATGTCTCTACAATGTACTTGTACACTCTCTCAGTCATTTTTTCGTAAATAACATATGAAGAACAAACTTTCATCTCATACATCACTTTTATTGCAGCACACACATGTATGTGCACTTTTGTTGTGTGATTATGCATGAGCATTTGCTCCTATGTGTATGTATTCAAAATATTATAATGATATGCTTTTAATTTTGTCTAGATGTGTTTCATTAATTTGCAATATTTGTTTCAGTTCTTCATTTCTTACAAACTGCGCCGTTCATTCAGACATAATATTAAATTCAAAATATTTTCGTTTTTTCTTTGTATTTTGAGTGCACTGAAATTGTTTACTTGTATTGTGTCTTGGCCTTAAGCCGCCATCCTGATTGAGGTTTACCTGGGTTTACTCAATCGCATGCCGGGATGGCCCATTGCTTGCAGTCCCAGTAATAAATGTCGTATAAATCGTTTACTTACGAGTGAGAGATGTTAGTCGGTTTTTCAGGTCTTGGGAATACTCTTAAACGGTAAAAATTTCCTAAAGTATTAAAATTTTCCAATTTGCTAGTTTGTGGAATATTTTAACTGTTAACATTTCCTAAAAGTGAATTGATTATATGCACGTTTTTAAATATTATAAAACTAACATTTATTTGAAGACAATATGGTGGAATATGCATTAAGAAGTTTAGACGATCGAAAGGTTAGCTACATCAAAATATAACGAACGCATGGATTGGCTGGGTGAGAGAAGGACAGTCAAATGTTATGAAAAAAAAGAAGGGAGTTTAATAGGAAGCTTCGAGGGGTGAATCATGCAAGAAGAATTCATTCTGACCGGCATCGCGTGTCTGAACGGATCGTGGGTCGTGAGAGGGAGCGAGGTAGTGCAGATAGTCAGAGTCGGGTTATCAGATTGTGAAATTTGCAGGACAGCAAATAATATTGCAGATATTGCATGTGAAAGTAATATTGATGATAAATTGGGACTTCAATGGGAGTGGTAATCGAGTTATAGGTTTCGGGACTATGTCAGGACGCAATCAGGACTGATAATTTTGATAGTTTGACACCATCTTGGATAGGAGCAGAAGAGGATTTCTTGGAACTTGACTACGGCAAGCTCGCAAGATATTTCGACTGAGAAGTCTTCGAGGGACATCAACGAAGAATAGATAAGTTAACCGCGGTATAAAATTCTAAATTCAAAGATATCTTGATCAAAGGCCTAACATTAAAATCATGTATTAAATTCACTATATTGTTTGCAAAAGGTAACAATAAACTTGTTAAATTTGTTCTTTAGAAAGAAAGCCAGATTCTTTCATTTAGTCAATCCAAACAGTAATGAACTAGGAATTAGAATCATTCTAATTTCAGATTCCCAGCAGCGCTGTACTCCAGGATCCTATAATCCATTATAAAGGTAATATGATTATATATCGTGACCCATTGACCCAGCAAGCCGGACGCTAAGATCTTTGCGAGAGTAGAGAGAAAATTTGTATATCTCAATATGCACGTTTTTAAATATTTTTAACTTAAGCAAGCAAATAGTTTTACAACACTTTATCATATAATTATAATAATAATTCATATTATTATTTTTATTATAATGAAATACACGCAAAATCATTTATCATTATCTCTCAATGTTTTCAGTTTCTTTCAGGGCTTGAACTCTTGACTTGATATGTTTTCGATTGTATGCTGACGAGCCCTTTCTAGTTTTTATAGGGGTAATTCAAAAAGACGTACGCAATTTTAGCTTCTTCGAAACCTCTTTGAAACAATTAGCAGAACTTATTAACATTTTACTGCTTTTTTCTCCTTTTCCTCTCATCCCGATTCTTTCCCGATTTCCTACCAAACTCTTTCTCCCTCGCTTTCACTCCTGTCATCTATGTGAGAACCTGCATCCAAATTGCGTAGGTATTTTTCACTGAATGACTTCCTACATTATGTACTATTGCAATATAAATTTTGAAAGTGGTCAGGCGGAAGAGCAGGCTAAATAGTCTGAGCCTCGCCACCAATGAAGACATTTATTTATTTATTTATTTATTTATTTATTTATTTATTTATTTATTTATTTATTTATTTATTTATTTATTTATTTATTTATTTATTTATTTATTTATTTATTTATTTATTTATTTATTTATTTATTTATTTATTTATTTATTTATTTATTTATTTATTTATTTATTTTGTTTATTTATTTATTTTGTTTATTTATTTATTTATTTATTTATTTATTTATTTATTTATTTATTTATTTATTTATTTATTTATTTATTTATTTATTTATTTATTTATTTATTTATTTATTTAATCTTTATATTAGGGGGCTTATAGATTGAAGTGATTATTAGAATATATTGAATATTGTGCTGAAAAAGTACACTAATATTTTCAAAAATATTATTTTTATTTAAGGTAGCTGGTGATGTGTTAAGGAATTTTTTACAAACATGGCGACCCCATTGCTGCACCGATTTGGCGGGCGGTCGTAGCGATGTAGAATGTAGCCGGGAATATAAATGTTCATTGAAGGGCAAAGATGGGTTTTCTCAAGTAAAACAACTTGTATTTTATTATTATGCAAAAAGTGGGCTAGCGTGTGGTTATTAGGTTGAATACCGTTTGCATTCCAAGAAATGAGACGGAGTGAGGAATGAGCGACACAACCTATATGCATGTTTTTATGGATAACAAAACTTTATTGATTGAAGGATGGAATTAGTTAGAGAAAGAATAACTTGACTTAGCTCTCTGGAGAAGAAATTTTCAAGCTGTTGGGAGATATATTGTTTCAACTGGAATGGCTGCAGAATGACTGGGTGTATGGACTGTTTAAGAACATCTGAATATTGCGGTGTTTGGTTTGACAATGATGGCTGTGGACGGGGCTGCGACGGGGAATATGGTTTTTGTGACATTGTGATACGAGATGGAAGGAGAAGAACGAGGATATGCTACATGAGGAGCTTTTGGAGGGGTTAATGGGCGTGGATGAAGGGGCATCGCTTGTTATAACACTTGTGGGGAGGAGGAGCGAGTTGGGAACGATTTCCTTGAGGCGAGTTTTTCATAAATTTCACTGTTGCTACTACAAGACCTCGGAGTGAACATTTGGTGTCCGCACTAGAACATTCCGACGTGACATGCGGCCTTGCACATTTACCGCAAAGAGGAGGGTCCTCTTTTGTGTGCCCGAATAACCGACAACCTCGACACTGCTTGCCCGGGTCTATGACTACGCTCTTCAACCGTGATTATATAGCATTGATTAGTTCTTTTATATTGTCCTCATTTCTGATGATTTCGTAAGAGTGACTGCACATAAGTGCCAAGGTTTACGATTAGAATAAGTCTGATAACCGTTATTACTGGTAAATGTTTTATTAGTTCTTGAGGTATTTGTTCCTCACTACAGGATGTTGGAACATTTCGTAGCACCACAAAAATAGTAGATTTGTCGGGTTCCTGTAGGTGTGATAGTACAACCCTTCCCTTGATAAGTGTTTACGAAGTAAAGTAATGTCTTCGACTGTACTTGCTCTGATTTCAGTTTATAGTCCTCTGATTTTAGTAACAAAATTTTCAGGTTTAAGCAATTCCTTAATTTTTGGGTGGCTGATGAATAATGATTGTAGGAATCTTAATTGATTGTAAAGAAGGAGAATCGTTGTTTTAGGCACCTTGCTCTGGGTCAGGATCAAGAGTGGACAATTTGTTGCCGATTGAGATGTTGAATGAAGGCATATTTGCAATTTACGGCATGTTACTTGGACCCTGAACAAACGAAGTTTCGTTGTACACTGCATCTTGCAATCTGGGACGATTAATAGAAGGAGAATGCTCTGTACTTACCTGTGGTTTCGCTTGAGAATTCCCACGGGTGGTGTGGACAGCTGCGTGAATATTGAATTTGCATGTTATATCGCTGCATATAGCTGATGTTGCTGCTGCTGCTGCTGCTGTAGGCGATTCCGTATAACGAAAGGCGTTTAGTGCGTATAGAGCTGACGACACTACATCTGACAGCGGCGGAAATGATGCATTCACGTTTTTTTCTATTGTTAGATTGAACCTTACGAAACCATATTCCCTTCTGAAAACTCGTCCAATAGAATAGCACTATGTGGCCCGATGGGGCCCGACGCCGAGGCGACAACACCGCAGATGTGTCTAGCAATAGAATACTGATTTAATATGCACTTCACTGTACTAGATATTTGAGACATTCGCTTTCTGAACGGCAATGTCACCGCTCCGCAAGGGCCTTTCTTATCACTGGTCCCAGTGGAGGTACTGCTGAGGGGAAAGCAGCGGGCGAAGTGTACTAGGTAGCCACCAGACTTCGTCAGAGACTGTTGCGCCGAAAGACAGAAACACGTAATAATTGCTGCGTGCAAACCCCCAACAAAACAATTCCCAACTTGTGAATATAACGAAATCTTTAACAGTAATTCAAATATCTTATTAATTGGAGATTTAAATAGTAAAATAAATCTTGGGGTTGTAATTCTATTACTCCGCAAATTATAAAACTCCAAGAAAGTATATTGCAGCTTAATTTAAGTTTTCTAACCCCTTGGAAACCAACCTTATATCCTTATAATAACATTATACCAAATATTCTAGATACACTAACAGCAAGAAGCTAAAATTTCCTCTTCTAGAATACACTTTGACAAATTTGGAATCAGATTATTTACCAATCAAAATCTCTTTCAACCAGGTAATAGAGACAATTCCACAAAAAATAAACTTAACTGGACGTATAAACCGGAATAAATTCAGTGAGCAAACAACAATAAATTATAAATCATCAGCAAATATTAAAATAACAAGGATTTACACTCTGAGGTTGCAATATTATTGTTTGCTACCCTGCAATGTTTTAAACAATGACTTACCTAAAAACATTTTATGTCCAACAAAAATCAAATACAAAAGAAACTAATACAAAGAACATTATCTCAGAAAGTTTTGACAAAGCACAAGAATATGTGATTTCAAAAGAAAAGTAAACAAAACATCAAGACTAATTAAATATAGTTTAGAACAATATCATTATCAAAATTATCAAAATGTATTGTGTCAAGTATATCCTAACAGTACACCAATGTCGCAAATTATTAAACGTTTAACAAGAGAAAAATCACACATACCAGAACTTAAAAATAAAAATGAAATTGCTTTCTCAAATTTACATAAAGCAAATATGACAGCTGATCATCTCAAATATTCATTTACTCTTAATCCTATTTTTGATGTTTTATTCAAGAAAAAGATAGAACATTCTATTTCAATATATTTACTAACTGTGCCAAACAAAATATTATTTATTTCATCTGAAACAGTATTAAAAATGTTTGAAAATCAGCAGGTTTTGACCATTTGAATACTAGAATAATCGTAAAAGAAATGGATATTAGGAATATTGCAAACCTTACAGCTATCTATAATACAGCCCATAGACCAAAATACATTTTATACGCCAATAAATAACCCACACCATCCTGAAAACTATAGACCTATAAGTTTATTGTCAGTTATAGAAAAAATATTTGAAAAAGCCATAGTATCAAGATTAACTAAATATCTCCAGAAAATTAAAGCCATTCCAGACGAAGAATTTGGATTTAAAAGAAATCATTCAAACACATACCAACCCCACCGCATTACTGAATTTATTGAACATAGTTTTCAAGAGAAGAAGTACACCATTGGACAATTCCTGGATGTAGGCTAGGTATTCGTTAGATTTTGTCATACCGGATTAATTTATGAATTAAGAAATCTTAGCGTACTTCACGATCTATTAAAATCATTGAAAGTTTCCTAACAAACATGCAATGGTGTAAAAATGAACTCTGTTTGATCAATTCCGAAGTCAATAAATTGAGAAGTATCATAGGGGTCAGTACTTTTCCCTGTATTGTTTAATGTATATATGTATGAGAAGGCATCATTCAGTGATACCAAAACAGTACTATAAAAGTAAGCTGATGACACAGCTTCGTTTAGTTCACATAGTGATATAAATATAGCTTTTCATAATATACAAAGCACTTTGAAAGAAGTTCAAAACTGGATCCATAAATGGAAAATAAAAATCAACACTGACAAATAGCAAGCTAAAATATTTACTTTACGTCGATATCAATTTATCCCCTGCTTAAAACACTAAGGTTGTATTATGTCTTTGACAACCAGTAATCTTCCAGTAAAATATCTTGGTGTTCTTTTAGATCCAAAACTAACATGGTCATTACATATTCTGACAATAGCTAATAAAACTTACACCAAAATTTCAAAAGTATATCCGTTAATAAATTTCAACTCTTCCATTAAAATAGAATGAGGTGCACTAATTTATATATTAATAATTTAACCTCCTCTGATTTATACTGTGACATACCAATATGGGGACATGTTTTATTACAGAATATTTGTCGTAAATGGGCGAAATGGTTAGGGCAAATAATAAGCAATATGGCGCCTTAGTAACGACGTCATAGTTGTTGTCAGGATAAACAAACATTCATCTGACCATGGAGGTGACGGCGTGAGTAGGAGGAAATATAAGAGATTTGTGGATTGGTTGAAGAAGCGTCGACTGGTTATTAAAACGGAAGTTTGTGGCATTTTGTCGAAACAAGATAGTAAAATAAAAGAAAGGCGAGGCATTGTGGGTTTTAAATGGACGAAAAAATTCATTCTGTCGCATGTCGTGACGGTGAGCAGTTCGCTCGCGAATAGATTAATTTGTGCATGTTAGGACTTGTAAAAATTTCGGGGGTCTACAGTACGTGTTCAGACTTTGAAATATTTTCGTGTGGTAGAGCAAGAATCGGACTTGAGGGACATATTCGGACTCTGAATATTTTCGTGGCAGAACCAGAAGTGAACTTGTGATACTTTCTAAGATTTGTGGAACGTGTCGAGTTCTGAATATTTTGCTGTGCATCAAAATAAGACTTGGAAATGTTTCGCGAGTGAACTCTAATCATTCTTGAACTTATAAATGTATGCGGTTCACGAACGATACCGGACTTTGCATATTTTCTTGCTATAAACGGAAGATAGAACTGAGAAATTTTTGCTGTGTAATCATAAAGGCGCTGGATAATTATACGGAGAGAACGGGCATCAGACATAATATAGTGGAGCTAGAACAAATATTTGAGTGGTGCGAAACGGTGAATCGGCAGTGTTCGTATTTAAAGAAGAGAAGAGGATTCGTGGTAATTGGACTTCGGGACTTCGGAACCTTAAGAAAGAAGGGAAGGCGTTTCTTCGAGGTGGCATCGAATCAAGAGCGCGCGAAGACCAGAATCACCGAATAAGGTTCGAACCAGGTCATGACTAAAAAAAGTTTCTCATTGTAAATTTTTACATTTTAATTTGCTGCATTTTGATAGGAAATAAACATTAAGTTTCTCTTTGAAAGAAAGATAAATGATTTTCATTGGCCAATTCAAGCTAATAAGTAGCTAGATCAAATAATCTGTTTTCAGATTCCTCGCCATTCTGTATAGAGATGGCAGATCGGGTAATCGGCTATTAATAGATAATAGCGATTATTTCTGACGTGACCTATCGACCCAGCTAGCGGGATAATATTTAGTTTTTATCAGAGTAATAATAGTTAAAATATTATCGTAACCTTTTTCCTGGCGCCCATGTTATTAGAAATTCGGAAACGGGTTACGACGAATCGCCCAATAATTGTAGCAGTTAGGGGTATGTTTCAATACCTGCCTCAACTGGTCCAACTCTGCCTGAACGGATTTGAAAAAATTACAAGTAATAGAAAATAAATGTCTCAGGAGAATTGTTAAAGCTCATTGGTTTATTCCAAACACGTATATTCATCAAGTATTACAAATCTGACCTCTTGCTCACATCAATAATCTAATTTCCAATTTTTTTTCAAGCTCTCAGCGTCACCTTGCACTAATACATTTAGATTAGGTAAATCAAAACAAAATTAAGCAAAAAGTTCACGATAACAAGAGGATATGTTCCGTCCAGCACGAACACTCAATGAACTCGAAAATTAAAATTATAAATAATTATAAAATTAACTGATCAATTAAAATAAAAAATACTTAGATTATTTAATTCGTTACATCTCATGAATGAAGATTACCAGCCTGCCTGATGACTGCGGTATCTTCCCAAAATGTTACACAATATTACATTGAAATTGCATATAAAACTTTAATATTGAACAGGAAGAATAAAGATTTGAAAAAAAGTAAGGTGAAAATGAGCACAACAATAGAATTTGTATTACACTTTCAATAAAACAGAAAAACAAAATTGTTCAAAAATATTTATAGTAAAAACATTATATTATATTCTACAAACATTCAACATCACACGAATAGTTGTAATGCATAGAGATTTATGCATGCTGAACAGTTAGTAACTTTCTCTTACATTTTCTCTTTCTGCTTGAAAATGAGGGGCTAGAGAACTTATCATCATTTCGTCGGTGAAGGAACAATAATGCGTAACTGAATTTCTGTTTTTTTTTCTATTTTAATTCCTGGTGGCAACGGCCGTAGCTCTGTCCAATTATAGTGTTCTGAAATGTAATATAACTCATAATAAGTCTTAAATTACGTTTACCATGGTATTAAATTGTACTCATAACATCAGGTATGCCAAAAATACCAAGATATCAGGGGTGTTATGGATGTCAGTGTCGCGGTGCTGTATCTTCAAGGACGGTATGCAGAGTCACGATCATTTACGACTGTTCTGGAAATTTGGATCATCTGTTTGCCATCCTGTAGCGCTTTTACCAAATGAATACACTAATTTGCGGGTCTCAGAATGCAAAATATTTTTTCCGTAATAATACCTGTAAGAAAAAATATTACTGAATGCATATTAAATTTTATTTGCTCATAGGATATAAAGAACGTATTTGAAATTAAATCATAATTACGAATAGGTATAATTCCTACAAAATGAAGGATTCATATTGACCTCATTGCTCGACTTAACTTTCCAAAGTCCATACTTGGGTTTCCTTTAATATATCCCCAAAGTTTGGCAACTTTTTTAGTGTGAACAAATTTGAAGATGCCTTTCTCATAATTTTCCCAACAGATGATGCTTGGACAATATGTTGGATTCTTGAGGAGGCCTTGAATAAATTCCAACACAGAGCAACATTTCTTTCCTGTAAAAGGAATTGTTCTTTTTACATTTTTTAATTTATATTTTTGAGGTGGCTTTATAAACAATTAAGGTTATTAGTGACCACTATTAATTTACATACCAATAACAGTTATTATACCTTATAACATTCAGAATTATTAAGTACAAAGTTATACACCAGAGACATATAAATTATAACAATCAGAAATATTAAGTACGATAAATGTTTACAATAATTTAGATCATTTTATCAAGACCAGCAATATTAAGGTAGTTTAGCATTGATTTTTTTATTTCAATTGAATTATATATATATATATATATATATATATATATATATATATATATATATATATATATATATATATATATATATACACATAGTTAGTTAATGATGCCAAGAGTCTTAGGTTTTGGAGGCTTTAACATTGAAGGATAATGTGAGATGTTGGTAACATTAAAAAGAATTGTTCTAACGTGGTGGAAACTGATAACGAAAAGAAGCAAACACTGAGTAGATGCACTTAATAACTCACTTCTATTATTTTTAATTTGATGACCTGCTTCATTTATTGCTAGTGGCCTCCTGCCTATAAATTATACATAAACATTTCTGATTTTAATATAATATTATAAATACTCTCTTAATTGGGTTTATATTAACTTTTATCTACCATACAAAATACATGTTAATAATAATCATAGAAAAATTCGAAGTTACCTTTTCTTTGAGATTTTTTATTTTTTGAATGTTCTACGATTTTGAAAATAAATTCTCCATTTTCTTTGTCCCTTTTTTGAAAATCATCTCTGGTCATGTTCAGTAGTGTTTCTCCATTTACATCACGGAAACACGATAAATCAATTTTTTCGTAGTCATAATTATTCTTAAGGGCTTCTCTACATATCCATTCCCTTACTTTAGGTGGTGACCACTGTATCATTGGTTTTGAACCTTCTCTTAGTTTCGAGAAATCTACAGCAAACTAATGTTAATAACAGTTATTTCACATAAGCATTACAGAATTATTATTTGAATACATACCGTTCATATATTTTATAGTCTTGCCTATAGCTGTTAGACGTGGTTTTTTAAGATCTGTATTTGACATGAGCCGTGGCAAACTGTGAGTTACGGCACCAACACCATTCATAATAATTTTTTTGCCCATTCCGTACTTATTAGCAATTTGAAGGTTTCCTTAAAGTAACAGAAAGTAATATAAATTACACACTCACTCCAGATCAAAGATTATGGAAACTGGTCTCTTTTAATTAGGGCAAGGACAAAACTGTTTGCATATACTGCGGAACAATTGGAAATAGGCTGATTTGTAACCGACAATTTTCATATCTGCCATATTGGAAGAAAAAACAAACAGAAACTCAAAGCTGAAAGTAGATATTTCAAGATCATATATCATGATTGGTAAATCGGAAGTTTACAGTGGCACGGTTCTTCTGACACGAAAAATTTCGTTCTCCAGAAAAGAGTTGGGTCTCAACAGCGTAAATAGAAGAATTTTATGGTCAATGCAATTTGGCAACCAATGCTTTTTGACACCAAGTAATCCGCGCTAACGCACGTCGCCACCCAACGTGCTACATTCGCGAGGCTTTGGTCCCGGTTCTCGCCTCCGCTCTCGTCCGACGCTCACGCTCTTTTATGAACCTCCCTCGCTTTTAAGATAATTTCTTTCGAAGGGAAATAGTACGTCCTGATATGCACTTGTGTTCTATCGTTCCTTGACAATAATGAATCGTTAAAGAGAGGAAGAATGTGTGGAAGTGATTACACGAACAAACATTCCACCCCTTTACAGAAAAAATTAATAATGAAATTTGTTGGCACAATCCATGAATTTCACAGAGATCAGAATAAACTTTAGTATAGTAGTATACATATCGTGAGACATGTGCATAATGAAGTGTTTAAAATTAAGTGCATATTGAAATTCGTTTTGAAATCGCTATTCTTTTGCTAAACTGAAAAAGTAGCTAATTCCTTTTTCACTGTATAGAGTACTACTTATGTCATGTCTTTTTATGTTATGGCGTATTGTCTTGATAATATAAAACGATTAAACATTCATTCTACAATCGTCAGTGACATTTCCCGAGCTTCAATTAATACCTCCTTTCACTCACGAGTAATCATAGTACGCATTTCATTTTAATAATTCTATAGGTACTTCTGGGTACCTACTTCATTGATACCCAAAACTCACAGGCAAATAAACCCGGAGTAAAGACATCCGAGCCCAGCAGATCCAGATGTCCCGACGCTTCTACCAGAGGCCGCCGCCATTGCTATAAACTGCTATCATGAATATGAATCTCTTCGGACATTTTCAAAATATTCTCACAAATTGCTGCAAGTTTCTTCTTCAATTTTCTTGTAACCATAGCGTTAAATACACTTCTAAAGGTGGCATAGGTTTGTTTTTCACTGTTAACTCTGAATTTTCAAAAATTTTAAAAGGATAATTTTTTTCGGCAACTTCTCAACTACAATCATGAACATAAATATTTTTACTTGAAAGAAATTCGTTGTTGATAATTAGTTCTTTCATTAAGGCTATACATATTTTTTGAATTATTTAGTGGTTATTGTACAATATTGCATGCAATATTTGCAATTTAAAAAAATGAAAAAAAGTTCTCAAAAACGCCTCCAAATTTCTTTTTTAAACGTTTGGTGGGCATAGTGGTAAATACACTCTATAAGATGGCATAAATGCTAGATTGCTCTATTCTATTTTCCAAAAATTACAAAAATGTAATTTTTTAAACAAAAAATGTAATTTTTTGACTTATCACTCCAGTCGTTAATATTTACATGAGCGGTGGTCAGTTCACATTATTGTATTTGTGAGTGTATGTGCAACAAATAATGTTTAATAAATTTTCTCAAAACTTCAACAGTTTTCTGAGATAAAATTCTCAAAATTCCGAGTTTTGATAGGCATAGGACTGTTTTCCACTGTTTATTCCGAATTTTCTAAAATTGCAAAAATATGAATTTTTTTCGACAACTTCGTACTACAACCACAATATTGAAGATTGAGATTTTTCCTACAAATGAACTTTGTTCTCTATAATTTATTGTTTCATTTAGATCATGCACATTTTTTTGAAACAATTAGTAGTTTCGCGCAGTATTGCATATAATATTTTCAATTCTAAAGAAATTACAAAAACAATATTTTCTCAAAAAGGCTCCAAAATTTTTATTTAAACTTTTGGTAGGGATAGTGATAAATGCAATATGTCAGGTAACATAACCGGCATGTTGCTCTATACTTTTGGGTTTTCAAAAATTACAAAAAACCTAATTTTTTGACTAGTCTTTCACATCGTTAATATTTACATTAGCGGCAATTTGTTCATTCGTTGTATTTATGAGTATATGAGATTTAAATAAAGTATTACAAAGTTTCTTGAAAACTCAATATTTTTCTGTAAAAATGAGCTCAAATTCCGCATTTTCAGAAACACTCAAACGCCATTTTCTCAAAAACGGCTTCACATTTTTTCTTCAAACTTTTTGTACAAATAGTACTAATTATAGTGTTTAATATGGCACAAAGTTTATTTTGAATTATTCGTTTGCTTTTTCAAAAAGTACACAAATGTACTATTTTAAAATATCATGCGCGTATCGTTAATATGCACATTTTCAGCGGTTTGTATACATTATTGCATTCGTGAGTGGAAGTTCTTCAAATGGTTTTAAATGACGTTTTTTTGCAAAATCAATAGATCCCAGTGAAAAGACCTTCGAATTTCGCATTTACAGTAACGCTTAAACGCCATTTTCTTATAACTGGATCCAAATTTTCCAATGAAAATTCCTATTTAAGACGGCGTTTTACTCTTTTTTAATATTCTTAAAGTAATATTTCGGTTCTAGTATTAGGAACCCGAAATATTGAGAAAATATCAAGAAAATGAGAAAATGTACTTTGGGCGACGATTGATGGCAGCTGGCAAGAGGATGGGACAAGACCGTAAACCCAGTAAATACCAAGGAAATTAAGAACCATTACTACGAGAAAGTCTGTGCCATTCTGTTGCACAACTAGTTACTTTCTCTCTTCGGAGTAGAGAAAAAGTTATGTAATGCTGCGCGGAACAACGAATTTTCGGCAGAAAGCGGTGAATTTTCGGCAGAAAAAGTCTTATTATAGGGCATTGGTAACGAAAAAGTGGATGAACCCAGTTTCTAAATTTAGAAAAAAATCCTCTAACACATGGTGTTGCCAGAATCCGTGTTTTGTGGTTCCTTTATATTGTGGAAATTTTGATGCGGTGTTATTGACGTAACTACATGAAGAAATGATGTGATCTCCGTCCACTTAATATATTTATTTAGAGAGCTGTCTTTCGACAACTTTGTCGTCATCATCAGCCCACAAATACAAAGAAAAGAAAATATAAATAAAATGCCATGTGAATACAGAATAAGACAAAGCGTGGAATTAATGTAAGTAATAGTTACATATAAAATTATATTCATTAGCAAATTAACATTATGAAATGCAAGGGAGATATTTGTATAGAGACCAGTCGCAAATGACATTATAAAATATACAATGCAAAGGGGGGTAATATAATTAATAGATATATTTAAAATTATAATTATTGCAGACAAATTTCAAATAAAATTGCAAAAAATGAAATGCAACGGTGGGATTAATACAGATAATATATACATTTAACATAATAGTTACAGGCCAATAGCAATTCAGATTACAAAATATGAAGTACAAATCGAGATATACACATTATGAAAAAGCAAAAGAGACAGAGAATCCCCCCAGTTTTTTCTCTGACAGCAGTTTGCTAAAAAGAGAGGGACAATCACCCGGGACTCGAAGCATCGTGCAACGAGCAGCTTTTCTTAAAAATACTACAGTTTCTCATCAGAATAAATATTACAACAGTTCAGGGAGGACTGGATATCCAAAATGTTTGCCAATGAAGACCAAATATCACTTTGTTATAAATTACTTCGTGGTATAAAATTTCTCAGCACTTGTTCATTGGCAAAATATTATCATCTTCGACACTTTTATTTTCCCTAGAAGTTTGAAACAGTCAGAGGTATATTGATGATAGTGCAACGTTGTAATAATGAAATATTGGAAATTTGCCACCCAAGCAATTGTGTGATAAAATTGAAACACGACGCACGGAACGCGCACTTAAATATAAATTTACCTGTCCTTCGAATTTCTTCATTGATAATGTACTGCTTCACCATTTTGAAAAGGAAATGTCCATTTTCTTTGCATTTTTTTTCGAAATCACCAATGGTCATATTCATTAACGTTTCCCCATTCACATCTCGGAAACATGATAAATCTATTTTTTCGTAGTCATAATTACGTTTAAAAGCTTCTTCACAAAGCCATTCTCGTACTTCAGCAGGTGTCCACAGAGCCATCGGTTTGGATAATCTTTCAGTTTTCTCAAAATCTATGACAAACTAAATAAAGTAAATACTTTCCACAGAATATTAGCAATTAAAAAAATGTTTTAATACATACCATCCATAAAGTTTACAGTCTTTCCCTTGGGTGACAGAGATGGACCTTGAAGAGCGATGTTTGGTATGAGCCATTGGGTTGTAACGTAAAAGCTATACATTATTTTCGAATTGTATGCGTCTTGCAGTTTGAATATTTCTTAAAACTAAAATCATAAAAATTCATTCAAAAAATTGAAATTGTATAATTTACAAGTATGTTGTTAGAAGTACCGATTTCATACAAGGAAAAATTATTAACTTACTGAGACATAAGGATTAAGAAGCGAGTCTCTTTTCAATGTGTCGCGGACAATAAACACATATGACAAAAACACTATTTCCAGCGTTTTAATAAAGGAGTATTTAAACGTTTTCAGTGACATCTTACATTGTAAAATATTTACGTCTTTACCTAGGTGCAAATGCAATATTCACTTCATGATGATCCAGAAACATGGAATATGGAACATTGCGGACATACATTTCATGTGATGGAAGGTAAGGAATATTTTTTTGGATTCAATCGCAACGCTTCCGATGTCCAAGAATTTCCTTACTTTTCGAAAGTAGTGACCTGATCATCGAGATAACTCATGTGCACTGTGTAAAGTGGTCATTAACAAATGTTTCTGCCTCTCTTTTGGCCAATAGGTTATGCCGCTTGTGCACATTGTTGAATCACCTCCTGTGTGTGCGAGCACGAACAAAAAACTAACAAATTAGGCTTTGTTTTATTAGAAAAGTTATATTTATAAGACAAGATAAATAATGAAAAAAAATGGAAGAATAAAATTATAACCTACAGTAATTTGAACATTGAACCAATTAACATTTTAACTAAAAAATATGAGTTAATAAATAAAATAGAACAGTTACAAATAATGTTAAATACTATTTGTAATATTGTTAAAATATACGTTAAGTAGTAGTTTATGCAGAACATTTGGGAAACAAGCTATTTGGTTCCACATCACAGTGTGCAGATTGCTCTAAGGCACAATATTTGATTCTCGCATCATCTGGTTTAACGTCACCAGATGCGAAAGTTCTGCCATCCACATCTACGACAGAATGTCACACACATCACATTTACGTCAGATACCAAGAAGGGAGTAGGTTATTTATCATCTACTTCCGTACAGCAAGATTCAGAAAGCTGTAAGAAGAAGAAATGGGTGTCGGATCCGTCAATCTCTACCGAAATCAGAACCATCATATCAATCAAGATATGATGATCCATCTTACACAATACAGGCTAAACGAAATGTAGAAATAGATTTAATTGAAATAGCTTTTGAGAGAACTGTTGTTATATAAAAATATTATTTCTTGTGCTTTTCAAACACTGAATTAATTAACGTTCCTTCCGAAACTCACATTCATTTTTGTAACGATGCACATTTTATACCGAAAGGAAATAGCTTTTGCGGTACACACTTAATTTGAAAACTGTTGTTTATTAAAAATTTGCATATTTTCAGAGCATTTTTATATACACGTCCTACATAAAGAAACATGGGTTATTGTTAAATAATATGTCAAGTTAAAGCAACGGAGATATTCCTGATAAGGTATAAAACTCATATTATTCTTAGTTAAAATCTTAATTCGTTCAATATCCAATTTACAATAGGTTATAATATAATTCTTACAATTTTTTTTCATTATGTATCTTTTCTAATAACCATAAAATAGAAAAATACAAAAATTAGTAAAATAAAATCTATAAAATTATAAGAAACTTAAATTACAGTTTTATTTATATTAAGCTGGCGTGTGCAAATTATAAGATAAATGGTTGACATTTTGGGAAACCGTGGAGAATTTACAGGGCTACAATTTATATTTAGTCCTATTTATGATATTTGTCAGAACTTTTTATGAGATATTCTTAAAAAATGAAGGATTTTTTCTATTTTTTTCTTCTTTTTTCTGGATTAAAATTTGACACAAACGCCTGAAACATTCTAGAAACATCTTTATCATCTGTACAAAATTGCAAGGAGGATTGAAGTCAATATTCATGGGTGTAATGTGGTTAAAAAAATAGAAGTTATATGAGGAGCTAAAAAACACATCTTATTTATAGAAAGTACTCCCGGAAAACTGATTTAAATCCAACTAAAAACTGTTTTTTTCCACTTCAATTACAATTTTTTACATAAAAATTTTTTATCCTCGGAGGGACACTTGCCTACCTTATTCCGCTACTCCTGTACTGAATTATTAATGAAATGAAAAACAGAAATAAAAGCAAACAACAATAATAAGTATTTTCATATTACAGTAATTCAACATTCAACAGTAATAATTATTTTCACATTAAGCAAAGTGTGTGAAGTTTCCGCTTCCGGTGAAGATTGAGTTTTGCCGAGGCCGTGAAAGAAACGGAAACTTCACACACAAAATATGTACCACATTTTTTCAACAACTGCAGAAAATAAAAGCAAACATTCGACTTAGTAAATCGCTGTTATAAAATTCATTCTGGATCCTGACTTCCAACCTCTAGCCCTGAACTTTACGTTGCAGTTTTATAAATACGGTATTATTCCCCAAGAAATTTTCTAATATTGCTCAGCTTTGAGATAAAATTTCACAGAAAATAAAATAAACTCTTTAATTTTTTCCAGACATAGTATTTTACCTATTTTCCGTTAGTTTCATTTTACATAGATTTTGTCATCCTGCTCTTATTCGGCTACCTAGTAGTCAGGGGAAAAGAGCAACATCGCCAAAAATATAATATTAGGGTTAAAAAGTCTCATTTTATAGAATACAGCTTAGGAAGGAAAACAGGGGTTACATAAATCCCTGTCCCCTTCCCAGAAAAGCGTGTTTTCAAGAAACTCGCCTACCCCCGCAAGTTCCTTAGAAACAGGTGAGTTTCCTGAAAACTGCGGAAACCACTATTTTTACCGTATTTTGATATTGAGAGAAAATTTAAAGAAAAAAGGTGTATTTTTAGGGAAAAAATGTTTTATCTTTTCAAAATTGTCTGTATTCCACGAAAAATTACGCGAAAATACTCATATTTTCGAAAAAGTATATATGACCTTACATAAAGATCTGTCTTTAAGGAACAGATTTCATTCAGAAACAAAATCTCTATATTCAATATTATAGTTGTAGGAAGATGCAAAAAAATTCACTTTGGCAATTTTCGAAAATCGGGTATTTCAAAGAACATGAGACTTGCACCATTCTCTAAACGTCCTTTACGCTCTCCGAGGTCAACTTTAATCAAAACATTTGGTGCCATTTATGAGAAAATTTTGAAATGTTTTGGACTTTTCATGTGCCCATTAAAAATCAAAATATTCCTTTAAAGACCTTTTTTGATCTAAAGACTTGAGTTCGTCCAGTTCAATCGGGGAATATCAATTTTAGAGAAAATCGACTGCACGGTTTAAGCGTCAGCATTGACCACAGATGGACAGTCAGACATTTTGCCGTCAATCGATTTTTCGGAAAGAAGGACCCACACTTGGATTCTGTCTATAGCACGTATTAGAGGAACTAACTTACAGTTTATAACAGAAGGATTTATCCACTTTTTCGTTACCAGGGCCTGCCAAAAATAGTGAATCTGTCGAAAATTCGTCGTTTTCCGGCCCACGATTACATGGAAGTGCGAGAAAGCGCATGCATGTACGAAATATGTGCGAGAAAGCAAAAATATAATGACTGAAGACACAGACAGACACTACAATTTTATTTGTATAGAAAATGCTGGATGTCTTGTGAGCCACCTTTATGAAACGTGAAACAAAATATGAATTGGGTAGTTTCAAAACTATTGACTTTTCATATTTTATTATATCAATTTCATTTTAAATAGTATTGCACGAAATTTCGATCTTTTATGCAGCTATTTAAGTATATGTTATTTCGAAATGTTCATTTGAAGATTTATTTTCTTTCCCAAAATTGAGGTAATAATCAAATATAGTAATTGCGGTGAACCCTACAAAAGCAAATAAATCGAAAAAAAAACAAAAAACAAAAACAACTCTTCAGTTTTTCAAGACAGCGTGTCATATAGCGGTCCAAATTGCAAAGCGAACTTGTTTTACTCTCATATGTAAATTTACAAAAATATGCATATAAAGAATGAAACTATGAGATGAGTTTTTCTCATATTTAACAAATACAGTTCTTGAAATTAGGGAGATGGAAATTCAGAAAAATATTTCTGAAGAAAACTCTCTCGTATGAAGTATTGAAATTGGAATCGAGGACTCTTTTGTTTTTTTTTTTTTACTCGAGAATATTTGCCATATGAGTTAAAAGTTGGAATTAATAATGAATAACAGGAAGAAAAAAGTAATATACATAATGAGGAATGATTAAAGATGTTACAATTAACTGAGGAATAAATGTTACAAAAAATAGTAAATTACTAAAAAACTTTCATAAGAAGGGAATTTATTTAAATATTAATTTTGCACAATTCTAGTAATGTGCTAAAGTTCAAAAGACCATTAATTAAACTACGGGGAAAATAAAATTTTATATTTAACGTGATTTTTCCAATCTCTTACCCACAACAGTTTGACAGTCTATAAATATATTTAGGAGCACATTTACATAAATAAATTTTAAGTTTAAAATTAGAGATATTTAGTCATTGTATAGAAATTTAAAACTAGTGGTGTCACAACAGCACATACTTTCTCGCCGTATTGTAATGGGGCAATGGTTTTGTAATATTATAATATGACTGATTTCTGTCTGTCTCATTAACTACCATTTCAAAATTTCTTAAAAAAACAAAGCGCGAAAAATACCTACATTTTTAATTCAAACGTTTAAACGAAAACGGCTTTCTGCCATTGAATTCAGTGTATTCGCGTTCTACATAAATGTACCAATGATGCTTTACTTTGCCTTTAGATATAAGCCATTTTTTTTTAAATATCAGACAGAAGATGCAGAAGTGGAACTGAGGAAAACACTTGCAAAGAGAGGTTGCATGGTGAACGCGACGTGACGCGTCTGGCACCGTAACTGAAATAGGCGCGCCCGCTCTACGGTTAAATTAATTAAGTAAATTAACGCTTACTTAATAAGCGAATTTGAAAATAATTCTGAAAATATTGGGTTCACTTTATGTAAACTTTCTGAGATTTTCCATTTCATTCGAAAATGACTCAAAAGATTTTCTTTAAATTTCTTGCAAAAAGAGAGTAAAATACACTTAAAAAGATGACATAGATACGATTTCCACTGTTAACTCAGAATTTTCTAAAATTTCAAAAAGGGTTATCTTTTTCGGCGTCTTTCTACAACCACACATTGAATACAGAGATTTTTGCTTTCAAATAAGATTGGTTCTCCATAATTAGTTCTTTATTTAATCTCATGTATATTCATTTCAAACTATTAGTAGTTTTTGCACAACTTTGAATGAAATGTAGGCAATATTAAAGGGTAATTTTGAGTGAAATATGGACATATTTGTTCAAAATGCCGTCAACATTGCATTTGTATGCCGGAGGTTTTCTGTTACACAAAAATATATTATTATATTTCACTGTTTCTGCTGAAATGAAATCTCAAAGCAATAAATATTCCAAATTAATCATCTCGATATTACTTTGCTCTTCGAGCAATTGGTTGCGAGAAATCATGTTCTTCCTCGCAATTTTTGTAACGCTAACTTAATATGCAGTTACATTGCAAATTAATAAAATATACGTTTCCGCACCTAATGCTCTATGTTTTGTAATATTAAATTAATTACTATTAAGTTAAACAATGATAAGGGATTTTCCGAATACCCAACTGCCTCCGCTTCTCAAATTACTTTTAGAGACTGACACCACCTTAAACCAAGAGCTGGAAATTCGAAATTTCCATTTCAAATTCTTTTACAATTTAAATTTTTGAAAAATTGAACAGGAAATTTGAAGATCTGTTTTTATGAACACATTTCATGAAGCTACAAAAATATGAATTATCTAATAGTTTTTAAATAATTTCTAAAATATTAATTTGTAAACGTAGAACAAAAGATCGAATGTAAGAAACGAACAAAGAAGTTAGTAATAATATCCAAATTCTAACTTACGTAGCATCCAACTGCTTGGAATCACCATTCATTTTAAGAAAAATCAGGCATTTCAACAAACACGAGACCTGCACCATTCACTTCACGCGTATAGGACGCTTTACGTTACCTAATGTTCAAATTTAATAAAAAAAGGTTGTGCCGTTTTTAAGCAAAAACGGTTTAAAGAAAATAAAAGTTTTCTATGTTGAAACACAAAATATCGCACAAAATATTCATGTTTCGAAAAATTGAATATGACATTATTTGAAGATCTGTTTTTGGTGAACACATTTCATTACGATAAAAATGTTTACCTTTATAATTGTAGTTGTAAGAAGACGCCGAAAAAATTTTGAATTTTTACAATTCTCAAAAGTAAGTATATTTAACAAACACGAGATCTGCATCATTCCCTAAAGCGTTCTATCTAATGCGAGGTCAAAATTTAATCAAAGTTATCGATGTATTTTGAGAAAGAAATGTTTCAACAAAGTTTTAAAAAATCCCATATTTCACGCAACATTGCGCGAAAAATATTCAAATTTTTGAAAAATGGTACATGACGTTATTTCAAAATCTATCTTTAAGGAACAGATTTCATTAACGGATCTCTATATTTAATACTTTAGTTGTAGGAGAATGCCGAAAAAATTTGAACTTTTGAAATTTTCGAAAAGTCAGATTTTCAATGAACATGAGACATGCACCATTCTCTTAAACGTTCCTCACACTATTCAATAACAGAGTTTAATCAAAAGAGTTGGAGTCATTTATTTGAAAATGTCCCAGGGGCCCGACATCACCCAAATCGATTGGGCAATGTCAATTTTAGGGAAAATCGGTTGAATCTTCTAGTCGCTAGCGTTGTTTACCGATAGACGCTTTTACGTCAATCGATTTTTCAGTGTCAAGGACCCACAAAATTTGAATTCTGGCTACATCATGTGATAGGCGATTTTTTATCTTAAATTTAGCAACTGGATTTATCCACTTTTTCGTTACTAGGGCTGGCAAAGGAGTTTTTCGACTGAAAATTTATAGCTTTTCCCCACATCATTACGAAACTTTCTCTACTCTGCGTAAGTGGTAGCGAGAAATTAAAATCACAGCACTTTCTATATTTATATTCACGGAGTTTGAAGTAAATATTTTCATGCACAAATCTCTTTTACTGAATAAAATTGGTACGAACCTGATTTAGAAATGAATGATACAGTTCACAATAAGATCGTTTTCTCTTCTGCTGTTTCTTGTCCAGCACGTTACACAAATGGTACTGCGCGAGTTCTGATCAACGCAGTTTTCTGCCTTACAACACGAAGTAACTTCGCATGAATTTTAGTGCAGCAACATAATTATCAATCAGCGTGTTTAACGAGACTAATCTGAGTCGAAGAGAGCGCAGTTTACAGCAGGATTCGCAATGCCACGATAAACTCTTTCTTTAATCGCGCGACCTTCAGACGCACGCTGAAAGCCTATTTCTGATTGGCTGGGTGATGCCTCTGAGGTTTTCCTCTATTGGGGTCGCGTTGTGCCATCGACGCCTGCCTGGAAGCGTCAATCCCCAGATGAGGAACCGGAATATTAGAATATTTAATTCCAATTAAGTATATTTTCTTCATAAAACTAAGCAATTCATTTTGGGACCTTTTGAGACAGGGTCAGAGAAACAGGTAATTTTAGTAAATCGAAAGGTGACATTTTAATTTTGTCAGTTTTTCCAAACCCACCTTACTGCTTACTTTTCCTGGAGTAACTTGCGATTTAATTATTATTTCCAAAAAACCGTCTCATTTTACTCTCTTTGAAGAGATCAAATATAATAGCGACGTTTTTCGACACTAGCTTTTCAGCTAGTTCGAATTCAATCGCTGCCTGGAGGAGAATTCTAGTTGCCGGCTGCTCTGATCGGTAGTTTTCCGTGGTTTCTCTGATCAACACCAGGCGAATGCCGGAGCAGTACCCTACCAAACGGGCCGCGGACCGCGCGCGATCTGTCCTTCCTCTTCCTTGTCCTATCCTCTCCCCTTACACACACACACACACTAACATGCACCACACATATTCCGGGAGACCGGTCGGGAGCTTAGAGCTTGTCCCGGCTGGGGTGTTGCCCCGCTGGTGGGAGAGTCCTGGTTAGGGGGAAACCCCACTAGCAGACGGTAGGTCGGTGCCGGATCTCGCCATCCAGCGGGGGAACATCACCGCCATCTTTCGAGAAAAAAACATGCACTACACTAACAGGACTAATGACCGAAGCAATTGACGCGCCCGGAAACACGACCAAATCAATCAATCAAGAGATCAAATCTAAGCAAAGTGAATTTTCATCATTTCTCGTATATTAAAGAAAATACTCATACATTGCCTAAAAAGTAAAAACCTTTCCTGGCAATAAACATGGACACTAAGCTTAAATAAACAACTGCTACAACAAGCAGCACATTTTCCCTAAAATTGGTAACGATTATGAAATATTATAAGGTGGCATTTGACGTTTTACTTTGAACTATCAGGGACTTCAGCTAATACTTGAAAACTTCTGAACTGACAAAGCGGGGAAAATACAATATTTTTCAAAATTTTAAATGCAAATAGCTTTTTGGCAATGAATTTCAGCGCATTCTTGTATTCAGGGTATTAACGTACTTAAACGCAGCATTGTCATAGCAACAATAGATGCTGGATTCGTGATTCCACGTGAAATCTGTTGAGAAAAGAAATACCCCTTCCGATTGGTATACACATTTTTTAATTTGTTCAATGTGACGTTAAAAAATTGGAACTCCATATTTAGTGCATGTATTTGACGTTTGACATTGTTTTATTTAGACATGTCTAACACATATTGTCATGGTTTCTATACATGGGAATACTATATAAATATATAGTATTCCCGCAACCCCTTCTAAAATATTCCCTCCTGAAATCACACAAATAAATAAACCCGTACGTAATTATTTAACCATGGGCTGCGAAGCACCATTAAAACAAATTTCTTGGAGGTCGTGGGTACGCGAATCATTTATTTACAGGAAATCAAAAATAATAATATTACTGCTTTGGGAAGAGGTATGAATTTATTCCGTATTTTGCTAGGAAAATACCGTTGGAAATAATAACTCAAAAGTTTTCTAATTGAAACCAAATAACGTGATTCTGAATTTATTCCGTATTTTCTTTTTTTTCTAAAACGTTGGCGAGAATCTTCTCGCTAGTTGTAACTTATTTAACAAATAACAGCAGACAAGAATACATATAAAAACTATTTTCACAATATCCTAACAATAATATTTACAATTAATTTTCTTTGCATTCACTAGTCGAAATTTTCACCATTAAGCAGGTGCACTTTGTCAATTTATTAAAACAACAATTAATTGAATCCTGAATAATTTCATGCATGGCCATATTCTCTCAATACCTTAAAAATAAAATGAAGTTCTTGTGCTTGTTATAATCTGTTATTAATAGAATAATAAATTTTGTTTACACTTCCCTTTGCTGTAGTTCTGCGACCTCGCGATCTCCATCATCCATATCACTAGTCCACACTAATCGTAAACAAGAACATCCTCCATTTTCCGCTGCATTTCAACATTCCAATTCTGACACACTTTTATCATCGGCGACTTAACCACCGGTCCTCCTCGTAACTCGGCTCGACTCCGTCTGAAGAAGTTATATCTTCTGAACACGTTGTTTTAAAAACAAAGGACGACTTGTTCATTACAAGGTTCTTTCGTTTTTATACTATCGGTTATGTTCATCTCACGTAATAAACCTCGCGGTATTGTCACAGTTTCCACAAAATGTTCCGAATTAATGACATTGTCCGTGGTTCATTTTAAAAATACTTGTTTCCTTTTATTTAATAAATAAATACAGCTTTGTTCGTCACCTTTTTATAACATCTGACGGTCTTCTCTCAAAGTATACTACTTCTTATCATTACGAAATCTATTTCCTATTAAACGGTACAACTTGGTGACATGTTTTTATCGTCAAAGATGGCCATAATTTTATTTGTTGTCGTCCCCATAGTCTATTTTAATCTTCACTTCCGATTATGTGAATAATCACGATATATTAATTTTCACTAATGTACCTTCATTTGTTTGTACATGTTTTTGCATAGCAAATTAAGCGTCTTTTTTAGTAAAATAATAAACGGTGGACGTGTCTTAATAGAGCGTCACAATATATTCTTAAATTAATTTTAACTTTTAACCCAAGATTAGTAATATTTCTGAACATTTTAGAAGAACTTCAGAAAAATTGAAATCTCACGTGCAAATACATTCTAATATAAAGAAGAATGTTTTTCCTAATAGTAAATAGTTCAAAGAAAAGTTTTTTACATTGAGCTTCATAACATTTGTATTTTACACCAATATTTTTACTACCAAATTCAAAAGTGCATTTTTTTAAACGTAAATTCCCAAATACGAAATCTTCGATTTTCGAGTTTGTTGACCCTAAATATTATACAAACTAAATTTTCATGCAAAAAAAGAATTGAAACTAGTGTGTGTGTGTGTGTGTGTGAAACTGGAAATTTCAAAAGTTACGGGTGTTTAAAGTCGAATTTTTTTAAAAAAATCCATTTTAAAAAAAGTGTCATGGTCTCTCTATATACACACAACCCTTTTCTCCCTTTCTTTACAAATGCAAATAAAATTACTTCTATAACATCTAGGTTGTTGCTATAGATTATTGCTATCTAATAATAATAACTTCATGGAATCTGTCATACAACCGTATAAAAATACAGGATATGTTTATTCTTTGCTCTTGTTGAGAATGATATGAAGCGAAGACCCTCGCTTATGACGACATCAAAACACATATGCATACTTAAAAAACACATAAAACACCCTTTGACAAATGAACTACAATCTAATATTTAACAATACATCTTTGCTTCCAACATTCACAAATTAAATATTACCAACATTCACTCGAGTGCACCCTACCAATTTGAATAATTTGAAAAATGGTCATGCATTTTCCCTAGGACCTTAAAACTAACAGTCTTGACCTTGCTATAAAATTTTTGATGATGGGAAACAAAAACATAATGTTTTTAAATTTTCCTTTTTGCTGCACGACGATTGGCTGCCACTGCTGTCTACATTCCACCACTTCAAATTTAAAAATAAATTAAAACTTCGAAACTATATAAATGTTCACCATGGTGTAGCGTCACGGTGGCGGCCGTGGGTGGGAGGAGGAGCGGAAGTATCGCATACCTGCGGGCATGAACAGCTGGCGCCCCGGCTTTGGGATACATTTAGACAAAGGGGACGCCAGCTTGACCGGGAAGGTCACGTGGTAGACGCGAGCCTCCCTCCTACACCTAGAACAGTCACGTGACGGCTGCACTCTGGTATAAAATCGAGCCGACGAGCTCAGACGGTGGGTTATATTCTGGAAACCTCGCGCGATGCGCAAAACTTTACGCCCAGGCTGGAGCGTGTCGTGCCTAGTGCACGGGTGACGAGGTCACGGTAGCGGCGCGGGAGTAGCGTCAGAGGAGGCGGGGTCTCCCTAGCTATGTGGGGTATCCACAGGGAAATACTTACAAGTTCGGAGCAGAAGTTGGTTATTGTACATACATGTAAATAAACTTGTACAGACTTGTAAATGTCTGTGTTTTTCTCCATGACGCCACAATGGTATCAGTCTCATCTCATGAATTTTTTAATTCTACAATGCTAATAGCACGCGATGCGTTTACAACGCCATCTCAATCACATCTGATCAAGTAAAAATTCCTACGACCAAAAATAACAGGATGAGCTCGCCATGGTATCTCAATCACATCTGATCTTAAAAATGTTGTTCTGATCCACTATACCGCGTAGTTTTTAAACAAAAGAAAACTCTTCTCTGACAATCTACTGTTTCTTTACGTCCTTTTTTAAAATATTTTATTGCCTTTAATAGCCTTTTATGTTACTATACATTCTTAAATATATTCCAGGACATTTATAACATTCGTAACTTCTCTTCTAATCACTTGTTTTCTTATTTGGACATATTATCAGTGATCGTTCGTCACGCTTGTGGGAACATTCCACTGTCTCATTCCTAATCTGGAAAATTAGTTTATTATTACGGAAATCTTTTATTTACGAAATATTATATGGTTGCGACGTGTCATTATGTGTAAATATGTCCTGTTTTTATTTATTGACATACTCACAGACTATTTTAAGTACAGTTCTTTAGAATATCAATAAATTTGAAAAAGAAAACGGTTATCACTCATGCACTTTCACATGTTTTTTCTTATCATTAACACACAAAATGAATGTGTTTTTATTCCTAATTTCAATGTTATTTTTTTTAATTTGTTGCGACCTTAATCGACGCAACGCGTTTCTTCGCCTCATGTCGAGCGTTGAGCGCGGAGTAATCCTCCATTAATATCTCTCGTATGTAAGCAGAGAGTATATATGTATGCAAGTCTCGTCTCGTCTGTCGGTTGTCAAGAGGACCGCCAGGTAGTATCTCCGCGTACGCGCCTTCTACTACGCGCTCCTGCGTCACTACCCAGTGGCCAGAATTGGGAAGGAATAAGGATAGGACACTTCACAGGGGTTGGACTAGCCCTTGTAAAGCAGCCAGACTCGTTTTGGTGGAACAAATTTCACTTGAGATTCGACGGGAAGCAAACCCGGACCTCAATTGTGAAAGGCCAGCGACTTCGCTTTGTGCTATGAGCGAGCGACGGTGTTACTGTATTTATTTTGGACGCGTCTGAATAGAACATCACAATAGTGTACATATTTTTCATAAAGCATAAGAATCTACGTTTCTAGATCAAAATTTATTCATTATTACTTGATGTAACAATATTGCCAATCATGCCTGTTTTAAGCTGTCCAGCCTTCCAGGTGAATTTTGTTTGCCTCTGTCATGCATTCAATCCCCATTCAAGAATGCGTGTTACAATTATAAACATGGACAAGGTTAGGTATAGCGTCGATCTGTATTATTGATAATATATATATATATATATATATATATATATATATATATATATATATATATGTAAATTTGTTCGTCTTGTATTAATTTTCGTATACCTAACGTGTTTATATGATTTCTAAGGAGAACGTATACAATATTATATGAATTGTTTCGTCTGAAGTTTCATAACGTGGTGATGGAAATGTATAGATTAACATTAATTTTTAATTTACAAACTAACAAATTTAGATTAAAGTAATATTTACAGAATTTATGATTAGCAATATTGTTACATCATCTAGGCGCTAGACAAGTTAATAATATTTATTATTTTTATCATTTAACAAAAAACAACAACGAGGAAACTTCTCATGATTTCAAAAAAATGTACATACCTTCTGAAAAATCTGTATCACAAATATAGTACTTCTGAGATTTTAAATTTTTGCGATTTTTGAAAAACCAGAGCCTTCATTGAAAACGAGACATACGCCGTTTTTATTAAACACGTTGTGCTCTTTTTGAGAAAAAATTCAAACATTTAGAAACTTTTTTAAAAGAAATTCTTGTTTTTAGAATTGCGTATATTTCACACAAGACCGCCCTCGATGTTTCTTTCACTTCCATATCCTATCTTCACCCTTACTTACACGCACTTACACTTACATGCACGACGCTACAACACATCTGTGGCCAGTCAGAGCTTAGAGCTTGTCTCGTCTGGGGCGGTAACCCGCAATTGGGCAATACCTGCTTGGGGAAAATTGCGCACACTGATATGCCAGATCTCACCATCCAACGGGAGGAATATCGCCGCCACCTCCCGAGTGAAAACGTGAATCACCCTCACTGAACCAATGATAGTTAGCGCCCAGAAAGTCTGGATTTTTGAAGCCAATTTCCTTGTTACATAACAACCAACAAACTTTACATAACAAACAAAGTTCAAAAGCGAGAAGAGACACTCTCATCAAATTTTATAAAGTTATGTCAATACCAACTTGCTTATATGGGAGTGAAGTGTGGACAATGACAAAAAAAGATATCTCAAGACTGCAAGCAGCAGAAATGAGAGTTCTTAGAGCGGTAGCGGGATATAGTCTCCTAGATAGACAAAGGAACACAAAAATCCGAAATGAGCTAAATGTAGAATGTCTCATAGAGAAAGTCACTAACTACAGACTCTCTTGGCAAGAACATCTGTTGCGAATGAACAACGACCGCATTCCTAAACAAATAGCAAATTATCAACCAAGAGGAATGAGAAACATAGGACGTCCAAGAATGCGATGGAAGGACCAGTACTAAGCGGCGTAACAGGCATCATGCCTAAAT